>NIVC01000420.1:0-145000 GCA_002269645.1 Macrostomum lignano | reverse complement strand
ACGCCCAAATCTTTGCGCACTCTTTGTTAGGTTGAAAATCTGGACAACTTCTGGACTTTCATGGGCCCCCGTGTGTTCGAGCCGTGCAAGGCATTAGACTTCTTCAACAGTTTCTACATGCTCATCATCACGGCCAGCACAGTCGGCTATGGAGACATATATCCCAAAACTACGCTGGGCCAGCTCACCATCATGATCTGCATCGTTGTAGCCGGGGTAAGCTCTGCCGTTTTGTGTACTCGTATAGCCTCTTTTAATACTAATTTGTTGAACACGTGTCGCACAACTTGCAGACTTACTTTCTCACTTCGGTTCCGGCTCTGATTTCGCTCTATTTGGAAAACAGGATTAATAAAAAGTCGAACTTCTGCACCGGCATTGGGCAGCGGTGAGTTTGGCAACTTGTCTCATAATTATACCTTTGCCTTGCATTCTGCTGGAGAGTTTTCATTTTATAGCAAAATTAGTACAAGTCCGATTAGTCCTCGATCGGTAACAGCAAGTCCCATAAGTCCTCGATCGGTAACAGTAAGTCCCAGAAGTCTATGATTGGTAACAGTAAGTACCACAAGTCCTCGATCGGTAACAGCAAGTCCCACAAGTCCTCGATCGGCAACAGCAAGTCCCACAAGTTCTCGATCGGTAACAGTAAGTCCCACAAGTTCTCGATCGGTAACAGCAAGTCCCACAAGTTCTCGATCGGTAACAGTAAGTCCCACAAGTTCTCGATCGGTAACAGCAAGTCCCACAAGTTCTCGATCGGTAACAGTAAGTTCCATAAGTCCATGATCGGTAACAGTAAGTTCCATAAGTCCTCGATCGGTAGCAGTAAGTCCCATAAGTCCTCGATCGGTAGCAGTAAGTCCCACAAGTTCTCGATCGGTAACAGCAAGTCCCACAAGTTCTCGATCGGTAACAGTAAGTCCCACAAGTTCTCGATCGGTAACAGCAAGTCCCACAAGTTCTCGATCGGTAACAGTAAGTTCCATAAGTCCATGATCGGTAACAGTAAGTTCCATAAGTCCATGATCGGTAACAGTAAGTTCCATAAGTCCTCGATCGGTAACAGCAAGTCCCACAAGTCCTCGATCGGTAACAGTAAGTTCCATAAGTCCTCGATCGGTAACAGCAAGTCCCACAAGTTCTCGATCGGTAACAGTAAGTTCCATAAGTCCATGATCGGTAACAGTAAGTTCCATAAGTCCTCGATCGGTAACAGCAAGTCCCACAAGTCCTCGATCGGTAACAGTAAGTTCCATAAGTCCTCGATCGGTAGCAGTAAGTCCCATAAGTCCTCGATCGGTAACAGTAAGTCCCATAAGTCCTCGATCGGTAACAGCAAGTCCCGTCCCATAAGTTCTCGATCGGTAACAGCAAGTCCCATAAGTCCTCGATCCGTAAAAGTAAGTCACATACTCGTAAGTCGTCCATACGACGCACAAACTACAAACCTATTCTTGCAGGCACATAGTACTAACGGGAGCAGTTGAGAGTGGTACAGCCAGTGCTTTTTTAAGCGACTTCTACAATCCAACAAGATGGAACGGCAGCATCAATATTAACGCTCACCTGAAGTGTTGCGCTCTTTACAGGTAAGCGGCCGAGTTTTAGAGTCTTGCTTTTCTGCGTAGAGCCTGCAGCCCAACTGGAATGCGGTATAAATCTGGATATCTGTTTAACACTTGCAGCGGCACCCTGCCCTCGGTGACCCAGTGGCTGTTTCACGGCATGACCGGCCGGGTTCGAACTATTCGAGGCAGCTGCGTTAATCCGCGCGATCTCACAGACGTGAAGGCTTACTCGGCTAATGCAATTGTGATTCTCTCCCAGCTGCTGCCCGCCGACAAAAACGAGGACGATTATGACAACTACATGCGGGCAATGACTGTGAAACTCAACTTTCCCGATGTTAGGACTATAGTACAAATTCATAGCATTTATAATAAGGTAATGAGGTTAAAATGTCCTTGATAGATCTATTTTGTCGCTTTGAGGAACAAAGACTTTTCTGACGCGACTGATACCCAATATGATGCTTCTGACACGCCCAATCTGATGCTCCTGACACGCCCGATTTGATGCTCCTGACACACCCGATCTGATGCTCCTGACACACCCGATCTGATGCTCCTGACACACCCGATCTAATGCTCCTGACACGCCCGATCTGATGCTCCTATCATATCCGATCTGATGCTCCTGACACATCCGATCTGATGCTCCTGAAAACCGATCTGATGCTCCTGACACACCCGATCTGATGCTCCTGACATATCCGATCTGATGCTCCTGACACACCCGATCTGATGCTCCTGACATATCCGATCTGATGCTCCTGAAAACCGATCTGATGCTCCTGACACACCCGATCTGATGCTCCTATCATATCCGATCTGATGCTCCTGACACATCCGATCTGATGCTCCTGAAAACCGATCTGATGCTCCTGACACACCCGATCTGATGCTCCTATCATATCCGATCTGATGCTCCTGACACATCCGATCTGATGCTCCTGAAAACCGATCTGATGCTCCTGACACACCCGATCTGATGCTCCTATCATATCCGATCTGATGCTCCTGACACATCCGATCTGATGCTCCTGAAAACCGATCTGATGCTCCTGACACAACCGATCTGATGCTCCTATCATATCCGATCTGATGCTCCTGACACATCCGATCTGATGCTCCTGACACATCCGATCTGATACTCCTGACACCTGAACTAATTCTCCTGACACACCCGATCTGACACTCCTGACACACTTAAACTGACGCTAATGATACCCAATCTGATGCTCCTGACATATCCGATCTGATGCTCCTGACACATCCGATCTGATGCTCCTGACATATCCGATCTGATGCTCCTGAAAACCGATCTGATGCTCCTGACACACCCGATCTGATGCTCCTATCATATCCGATCTGATGCTCCTGACACATCCGATCTGATGCTCCTGACACATCCGATCTGATACTCCTGACACCTGAACTAATTCTCCTGACACACCCGATCTGACACTCCTGACACACTTAAACTGACGCTCCTGATACCCAATCTGTTGCTCCTGACACACCCGATCTGATGCTCCTGACACATCCGATCTGATGCTTCTGACACACCCGATCTGATGCTCCTGACACATCCGATCTGATGCTCATGACAACCGATATGATGCTTCTGACACACCCGATCTGATGCTCCTGACACATCCGATCTGATGCTCATGACAACCGATCTGATGCTCCTGACACACCCGATCTGATGCTCCTGACACATACGATCTGATGCTCCTATCATATCCGATCTGATGCTCCTGACACATCCGATCTGATGCTCCTGACACATCCGATCTGATGCTCCTGACATATCCGATCTGATGCTCCTATCATATCCGATCTGATGCTCCTGACACATCCGATCTGATGCTCCTGACACATCCGATCTGATACTCCTGACACCTGAACTAATTCTCCTGACACACCCGATCTGACACTCCTGACACACTTAAACTGACGCTCCTGATACCCAATCTGATGCTCCTGACACCTGAACTAATTCTCCTGACACACCCGATCTGATGCTTCTGACACACCCGATCTGATGCTCCTGACACATCCGATCTGATGCTCATGACAACCGATCTGATGCTTCTGACACACCCGATCTGATGCTCCTGACACATCCGATCTGATGCTCATGACAACCGATCTGATGCTTCTGACACACCCGATCTGATGCTCCTGACACATACGATCTGATGCTCATGACATATCCGATCTGATGCTCCTGACACAACCGATCTGATGCTTCTGACACAACCGATCTGATGCTCCTGACACATCCGATCTGATGCTCCTGACATATCCGATCTGATGCTCCTGACACAACCGATCTGATGCTTCTGACACATCCGATCTAATGCTTCTGACACATCCGATCTGATGCTTCTGACACATCCGATCTGATGCTCCTGACACATCCGATCTGATGCTCATGACAACCGATCTGATGCTTCTGACACATCCGATCTGATGCTTCTGACACATCCGATCTGATGCTCCTGACACATACGATCTGATGCTCCTGACACAACCGATCTGATGCCCCTTTCATATCCGATCTGATGCTCCTGACACATCCGATCTGCTGCTCCTGACACGCCCGATCTGATACTCCTGACACCTGAACTAATTCTCCTGACACACCCGATCTGACACTCCTGACACACTTAAACTGACGCTCCTGATACCCAATCTGATGCTCCTGACACACCCGATCTGATGCTCCTGACACATCCGATCTGATGCTTCTGACACACCCGATCTGATGCTCCTGACACATCCGATCTGATGCTCTTGACACACCCGATCTAATGCTCCTGACACGCCCGATCTAATGCTCCTGACACGCCCGATCTGATGCTCCTGACACACCCGATCTGATGCTCCTGACACACCCGATCTAATGCTCCTGACACGCCCGATCTGATGCTCCAAATACCCAATCTGATGCTCCTGACACATCTGATCTGATGCTCCTGACACATCCGATCTGATGCTCCTGACACATCCAATCTGATGCTCCTGATACCCAATCTGATGCTTCTGACACGCCCGATCTGATGCTCCAAATACCCAATCTGATGCTTCTGACACGCCCGATCTGATGCTCCAAATACCCAATCTGATGCTTCTGACACGCCCGATCTGATGCTCCAAATACCCAATCTGATGCTTCTGACACGCCCGATCTGATGCTCCTGTCCTGACACACCCGATCTGATGCTCCTGACACACCCAAGCTGATGCTCCTTACGCTTGCGCTCGAGACGTCAAAAGTGACATATCCTCGCCTCATTGCAAATGCAGTTCTCCTACTACTACCTTACTGGATGGCGCAACAAGAGCGCCTACAACTCGCTGTGGGATCTGGACACGGTGATTTGCAATGATCAGATTGTCAACGGGCTGATGGGCATGAACTGCATGGCTCCAGGCTTCTCAACACTCATAATTAACCTGCTTTGCAGTACTGAGGTAGAGAAGACTGATTTGGTGAGTTGAATTAATTACATTTTAGTGTAAAACGAGTGACAAGAAATTTCTTCACCAAACCGATCGGGTCAAGCGCAAAAACCCATTGTTACAGTTTCAACAGTACAAGTGGCGCTCATTCTACAACTTTGGCCTCACCGCTACGTTCCACTGCGCCCGATTCACTCGCTCGTTCCGTGGAATGTCGTTCAAAGCGGCCTGCGCTATCATCTACGACAGGTGGGGCATCATCCTGCTGGGAGTGTCGGTTGATCAGGCCAACTGCAACTATTCCAGCACGATTATCAATCCGTCCTGCGACCCCGACTTTGTCATCAATCCGAGCATAATGAAAGCGTTCGTCATTTGCAAAGACCCCAAAGATTTAAACAGATTCGAGACCTACTGCAATTATTGTAAAAACAAAGCGGACGGAATTTGCACCTGCGATGGCAACGCAGCGAGCGAAATTGTGCCCAAAACGGAAGCGGTACAGAGTGAGTCAGTTTTTACTAACTTTTAGGGGTTGTAGGTTGGAGAGTTGGATTCTTGGCCCAATTCAAACAATCTGTGTCCTTGAGCAAGACACTACTTGACTCTGCATGGCTTCAGTTCACTCAGCTGTAAAATGGGTGCCAGCATTAGCTGGGGTAATTGAAGGTGCATGTGGCGACCCCCAGTCCTTGGACTGAACAGCCGTACGCAGCTTTCAGATGCGCCGCGCAATAGCTGCGGCTGAGCTGTCGGTTGCACATCTGGCCATGAGAGCAGGTGCAATAGAAAGAGTATTAATACGAGTAGAAATATGCATGAATACTGTGATAAAGCCACTGCATAGCGCCTATAAGTGCTGTGTACAAGTGCTTTTACAGTGCTCCGATTCCCATCCTGTATTCCTACAGCAGCAAATTTCAATATGCATAACAGGGTCGGTGGCGGAGAAGCTCCTACGCGACAAACAGATGCGGAAGAACGCCTTGTTCAGTAAAAACAATCCGGAACTGGTCGGCTTGGAGCTGTGCGACAGCAAGAAGGAGGGAAAGAATCAGAAGGAAGCTAGCGACCTGAACATTTGTAAGTCTTTTGCTTCCATTCTTTGTTTAGTTGTTAGACGCAAACAACAACTTTGTGAATTTGGTTCTCCATTCTCAGACCATCGCTGGGAGGAAATCGCCCTACGGCCGAACTGCGTTGGTGATCGCCAATTAGAAGAGAAATTCCGCCACGACATTGAAGAAGGCCGAGGTGACCCGGCGCTGGGCATCATGTCTACTCACCACGGGGCACTGAGCGCCACCGACACCTGGCGATACGAGCGCAGCCGGCGGCCCATAGCAGACATCAGCAGCACCCTGCACTGGGCGCCGAACCGGCGCTGCCGCCTCCTTGACATCGAGGAAGCCACCGATGTGCCGTGGGTTGGACACGTAGTCGTCTGTGTCCTCGGCGATGTAACATACCCTGTCGGCCTGGCCGCTCTCCTGCTGCCGCTGCGCAGCCGTCTGATTGATCCGAGTCAGCTGCGCGACGTTGTCGTGCTAGGCGATGCCGACAATTTGGCGAGCGTCGAGTGGAAACACGTGCGAAATTTTCGCCAAGTGAGTCTAACTACAGTTCTGAACTGTGCCGCAAGTGTTCCAGATTCTTATTGTGTCTTATCTGGTTAAACCAAACGACATTACTCAGGTCTACTTTGTTCGGGGCTCCGGGATGTTCACCGACCATCTGGTCAGCTGTCGGGTCCACGTCGCGTCCGCCGTCACCGTACTAAAAGTCAGCGGCGGCAGCGGTAGCAATGGAGGAAACGGCGGTGGCTCGTCGCAATCTGGAGGCGGCGGCGGCGGCAGCGGAGGCGGCAACGACGAAGGCGAGTCTGGCGGCGGAAACGGCGGCAACGGAAGCAGCGAGATCGAGATGCGCGGCCAGGAGGCCTTCGGTCTGGCCGACACGGATGCTGTGGTCTGCGCCGAGAACGTTCGCGCCGTAGTCATCGGGCGTCGGGGAGAATACTACTATAGGGAAAAGTTCCACCTGACCGTGCGACTCAGCTGTCCGCAGGTGGCTTCATTCTTTAGCGATCTGAAGGAGCGCGACAGGGTATGATTCTTACCCAATTAGCAGTGGCTTTTAGCTTTTTCATTAAAAACCACCCAATTCCACACGTCCCGCAGGACTACCAGCACTCGGACATTATTCGAACCCAAGCCTTCGCCGAGGGTTTGGTGATTAGCGACACCCAGCTCGCCACGTTAGCCAGCGCAACATTTCACTGTCCCGAGGTTGCCCAGTTTCTTCAAGCCCTCATCCAGGGTAGCAACCAAATGACTGTCGATAATTTTATCGGCTCTCACGTCGGAATGCCATCCGAGTTGGACATTGAACGGGCGATGCTGCTCAGCACGTCATATTCGTTTAGAATTGCGCAACTGTCTATCCGAGACAAGCCGCTTTGCGAGATGTTCGACTCTTTTAATTCCAAGGTTTGTGCCGTGTTTTGAATGCCATTCCCAACCTCGCATCCTTGCCCCTGATACATTTGATCCCAACCGTTCATTCAACCGCACCTCATTCAGACAATCTACTGGGAAGAGCTGTACATCCGATCCCTCGAGCATTTCGGAATCATATGCCTCGGCATCTACCAGTTGAGAAATAAAAACCGCCTAATGGCAAAGAAGAAGAAGGCATCCGGCCGGTTCGTGTACACCTTCCCTAGCCGCAGGACAGTGGTAGACGTCAGCGACAAGGTAAGAAGTATCCGATTCCTGCTCTCTTGCACCACGACGCCTGGCCAACCCCAAGGTGCAGAAAGTGTACATATCTAACGAATAAAAAATGAGAATGTGTATAAGTGCGTGCTTGCGTACAGCATTGGTGCGCTTGTGTGCTTGGAGTCAGCGCCAGGGCACAGATACTAGAATAGCCAGATGGGCCACTCAGCACATTTGCAAGCTTACTTTCAATTCAGTAGCACGTTTAACAGAAGCATTTTATAATGTATTTTACAAGCCAAGGCTCATTTATTGGCTCTTACCCCTAGCTTAACCCATCCAACGGCGCCTTTCCACACTACCCCCGCCCCGCCCCAATTTTTATTGCCTTCCTCGGAATTCCAGCCTAAAGCTGCCATGTACATTTCAGTGGACTGGCCAATGTACATTACTGCGGAACCAATTAGCAAGTTGTTTACGCCTGCAAGCTTGGGCTTCTAAACTTATCAAAGTCATTTCAGCTGCCTTATTTTTATAAAATAGCCTATGTATTCTTCTTTGCTACTGAACTGAAAGTAGAAAGCTGTTTTACTTAAGTATTCATTTATATACCTGAGTGGCCCAACTTGTTTTTTTAGTCTCTGTGTTCCAGGCTGACCACAATCCTGAGAATATTCATTTGATTCATTATTCAAATTGATCACCTTATTTATTTGTAATTTTAAACTTAAATTACGGAAGAAATGTTCAAAGCACTCCATAAACAAACCACTTCAGGTATTCTGCATCCTTCCCGACCCAAAGAAAGGCCAAAAATCTCCAAAATCGAACCTTGCGAAAATCCAGAGAGCCAATCCAGGTCAGTAAGGGTCGCAGATGATGCTCAGATCTTCTACTTGTGAAAAACTCTAGTAGTATAGATCGAATTTATTTTGTTGAAAATTAGTTTCTTGGTTTCGAGAGAAATTCAATCAATGGGCAAGTTGCCTGCAAGCAAAGTGGGTTTACCGACCTTTGCCACAATTCCAGGTCAGACTGGCAGCAAAACCGACTCAGAAAATGATAGATTGAACAAGAAGTACTTTTCTGGCTCGCTTAGCAACGCCAGCAATCCTGTGAAGGATGGCGACGAGTATGACGCGACACCGGACAACAGCTTCAACTTCGTGTCCCCGTACGACCCCGATGACGAGCAGCTGTGACCGAGACTTTTGTTTTTTAAACAGTTGTTATCAATTAATAATTTATTATAGTAGAAGCCTTTATTGGTCATTTATTGTAACTAGGGCCTATTCCGAATGATTGCGCAATAAATACTTCTTCGAATATGAGCGAACTGTATTTCCAATTTTTTTTCGTTTTTTCTTTCTTTCCAAATGAATGTGTGCTTTCCACGGGCTCTACAAAGCTGTCGACACGAAACGAAACAGTTATTTGATAATCGAAGCAAAGGGGTGGACAGAAACTGACAGAATAGGCTGAGGTGAGGTAAATTGATTTCTCTTTGCGGCACAGGATGGCCGGGCGGGCAGTCCGCAGTGCGGCAATCGAATTCTTCAAGTCGGTCTACTTCGACTGCGCTGATTGGGTTGGGTGGGAGAAAATCAAGCGAGTTCGGAGAGTGTCTGAAAGTTCTGACCAAGTTCTGATAATTGATTGCCAGACATTATTGATTGCATTCTCCAAGGTCGAAGAAGAGCGGGCTGATAAGCGAGCGCACCGGTATCTCTACTCTCCAGTGATTTACGGTCCGGATGAGGGGGCGTTCTGACTACTCAAACCGGACCAAACTTTACAAAGCAATAGAATGCTTGAAGCTCTCCGAAGTTGCTGATTTTTTCTCGCTACACCGGCGCAGGACTCCTGCATTAAAGAGAGACCAACGACGGTCTGGTGAGAAACGCGAGGATGCAGAGCGGAGTTCCGAGGAAAAGCTGATTAAGAATCCCGCATTGGATAGCCATCCTCTTCCGTCCTGGATGTTTTTTAAAGAGCAATTTTGCTCCCAACCTACTTTACTGGGAAGAGCCGAAGTTCCTCAAGGAGCCGCTGTAAGGTAATGTATATTGAGAGTCTGTAAAAACCGCTTTAGATGAGGGAGAGAGCGAGTGAGTGAGGGATGGAAGTAGATTCGATGAGGCTCTCAGCCTCAGATGGATGGATGGATGGACAAGGGCACGGAAGCTGGAGCAGCTCAGGCATGGACATCTTAAACTGGAATTCTGGAGGGCTCGGGGCTTACCTTATTTTGTTATAATGCCATGTAACGTGCGAAATATTGTTAGAGTTGGTTTATGTTTATAAAATTTATGGAAGCAAATCTCTTTTTTTCAATGCATGGTAAAATATTTCGTGGTGAGCTTCCAGACTTATTTAACTCGCTCAACTCAACACGGGCCCACACGGACCGACCTCCGCAACGACCTCAGCAGAAAGGTCTTCACATTATACAGAAACATTTTATCTGCAATAAGATGGTCCTCAAACTTGTGCTCTAGACAGCCGATTCAGATAAGTCTCTCTGGTAGTCCCTGGCCTTGCCAGGTCTTGCGCGAGAGGATTGAGAACTATTTGAGTAGCGGGGGGGGGGAGGCGGACTCGGGTTTGAGTTTGGTGGCTCGAGAGCAAAATGTCTCTCGCCGGCTTCTTCTCAGCTTCTATCGTGATTAACTGCATTTCCATCGCGCTGTAGAGTGGAGCTCCCTCTTCCCGCTCCCGTACTGCCTGTCTAAAGCTGGGTATCCTCCTTTGCTTTCGCGTCTGCCGCAAAGTAGTATGCAAGTAGGTCCAACCCGAGCCCCTTGCTTCTTGTTACACTGACGGCCTCCAGTGAGTAGGGGAGTGAGTGAGAGCGAGATTGAGTGTGATATGAAGCGTGAATACCATGTCCGTATCACCACCCAGGGCTAGGGAAGGGGTGGAGGCCACGCTTTGCTTTATTTCCCCTTGCAAGTAACCATCGCTGCATGCTCGGGGCACGTCGAATCTTTGAAAGAATACATGCCGAAATAAGACATATTTTAGATACAGTTCGCAATCTGGTGCATCACGTGAGGGACTTGTGTGAATCACAGCTGCTCCGGTTTCTAATGCATAAAAATTCTGGCTGTGTTTCACTTCAACCAAATATATTTTTAATCTCATCCATCTGTCTAGTTCTAATCTCATCCATCTGTCTACTTCTAATCTCATCCATCTGTCTACTTCTAATCTCATCCATCTGTCTACTTCTAATCTCATCCATCTGTCTACTTCTAATCTCATCCATCTGTCTACTTCTAATCTCATCCATCTGTCTACTTCTAATCTCATCCATCTGTGTGGTTCTAATCTTACCAATCTGTGTGGTTATAATCCCATCTACCTGTCTACTTCTAATCTGATCCATCTGTCTAGTTCTAATCTCATCCATCTGTCTAGTTCTAATCTCATCCAGCTGTGTAGTTCTAATCTCATCCATGTGTGTAGTTCTAATCTGATCCATCTGTCTAGTTCTAATCTCATCCATCTGTGTAGTTTTAATCTCATCCATCTGTGTAGTTTTAATCTCATTCATCTGTCTAGTTCTAATCTGATCCATCTGTCTAGTTCTAATCTGATCCATCTGTCTAGTTCTAATCTCATCCATCTGTCTAGTTTTAATCTAATCCATCTGTGTAGTTCTAATCTCATCCATCTGTCTCGTTCTAATCTCATCCATCTGTCTACTTGTAATCTCATCCATCTGTATAGTTCTAATCTCATCCATTTGTGTAGTTCTAATCTCATCCATCTGTGTAGTTCTAATCTCATCCATCTGTGTAGTTCTAATCTCATCCATCTGTGTAGTTCTAATCTCATCCAGCTGTCCCGTTCTCCCTCACCTTGAGAAGAGGCTAGAATATGGAGAAGAGTCCGACTAGGCAAACACGGATTGGATTAAAATTAGAGGCTGATGAGTGGTGAGGCGTGAGTCCTTGGGCGGATTGGATGGATTAAATCCAGTTCGCTGGTCTTTTTTAAAAGACTCATCGACCCAAGAGGGAGAACTGATGGAGGGAGATTGAATTTTGTGGCTCTCTGATTGCAACAGGCGGCTGTGTCCCGTGGGGACAGATTCGGTCTTGGTCATTGTGCAGCGTGTGAATGCAAATAAATTAATCAATTGCCCGATCTAGAAATTGACAAACAATTTTTGTATCACTCTAGATTAGAACCTTCTAGATCTGATCCTCTAGATATTGATCTTCTAGATCTGGGTCTTTTAGATCTGAATCTTCTAGATCTGGATCCTCTAGATCTGAATCTTCTAGAGCTGTATCTTCTAGATCAGTATCTTCTAGATCAGTATCTTCTAGATCAGTATCTTCTAGATCAGTATCTTCTAGATCAGTATCTTCTAGATCAGTATCTTCTAGATCAGTATCTTCTAGATCAGTATCTTCTAGATCAGTATCTTCTAGATCAGTATCTTCTAGATCAGCATCTTCTAGATCAGTATCATCTAGATCAGTATCTTCTAGATCAGTATCATCTAGATCAGTATCTTCTAGATCAGTATTTTTTAGATCAGTATCTTCTAGATCAGTATTTTTTAGATCAGTATCTTCTAGATCAGTATCTGCTTGATCTAGATCTTTTAAATCCCATATCAAAAAGTCTTAAGAGTCTAATGAAGCTGACAGTGATTCAAAGGTCAAAGGTCAAAGGTCAAAGGTTAAAGTTTAAATCATCGCATAACACCGGTCGCCTTGGATCTGTCAGTTTCTACTGCTTATTAAGTCTTGTAAGAAAGAAAAACATTTTATTACCAGAGAAGCTTGCAGTCTGTATGATTATCGAAATTATCTGCGTTAGCAAATGCTTTCTTCAATACCGGGAAAAAGAAGAAAATCGAGAGAAAATTTGTGTTAAAAGTGCAAATCCTTTCTCCTTTTGAGAGAAGAGAAGATTTCTGTCAGGAGAGTCAAGAAATCTCAGCGCAAAAGGCTGAATGCTTTGAGTCAGGTGACACTTCTTCACATCCAGCAAGGAGGAGCTCAGCTGCCATCGCCTGCCGGCATTTCCTGAAGAAGATTCTGCAGCTGCCGGAAGAAGATGGTGAATCTTCCTGTGAGGCAGAGCGCTGCGGGCGACTTAGTGTCGGTTTTCAGGCCGGATTTTTTTGCATTTACGGCTGCATGAAAAAAATCGAATTTGATCTTTCGACTAACCGCTTTCCAGGTCTGAGAAATCTATTTCTGTGCTGCATTATCGGCTGTAGGTAGTCAAGGTAGACACTTCCATCTCTCCTCAGTGTCTGTAGGTAGTAAAGGTAGACACTTCCATCTCTCCTCAGTGTCTGTAGGTAGTCAAGGTAGACACTTCCATCTCTCCTCAGTGTCTGTAGGTAGTCAAGGTAGACACTTCCATCTCTCCTCAGTGTCTGTAGGTAGTCAAGGTAGACACTTCCATCTCTCCTCAGTGTCTGTAGGTAGTCAAGGTAGACACTTCCATCTCTCCTCAGTGTCTGTAGGTAGTCAAGGTAGACACTTCCATCTCTCCTCAGTGTCTGTAGGTAGTCAAGGTAGACACTTCCATCTCTTCTCAGTGTCTGTAGATAGTCAAGGTAGACACTTCCATCTCTCCTCAGTGTCTGTAGGTAGTCAAGGTAGACACTTCCATCTCTCCCCAGTGTCTGTAGGTAGTCAAGGTAGACACTTCCATCTCTCCCCAGTGTCTGTAGGTAGTCAAGGTAGACATTTCCATCTCTCCTCAGTGTCCGTAGATGGTCAAGGTAGACACTTCCATCTCTCCCCAGTGTCTGTAGGTAGTCAAGGTAGACATTTCCATCTCTCCTCAGTGTCCGTAGATGGTCAAGGTAGACACTTCCATCTCTCCCAGTGTCTGTAGGTAGTCAAGGTAGACATTTCCATCTCTCCTCAGTGTCCGTAGATGGTCAAGGTAGACACTTCCATCTCTCCCCAGTGTCCGTAGATAGTCAAGGTAGACACTTCCATCTCTCCTCAGTGTCTGTAGGTAGTCAAGGTAGACACTTCCATCTCTCCCTAGTGTCTGTAGGTAGTCAAGGTAGACACTTCCATCTCTCCTCAGTGTCTGTAGGTAGTCAAGGTAGACACTTCCATCTCTCCCCAGTGTCTGTAGGTAGTCAAGGTAGACATTTCCATCTCTCCTCAGTGTCCGTAGATGGTCAAGGTAGACACTTCCATCTCTCCCCAGTGTCCGTAGATAGTCAAGGTAGACACTTCCATCTCTCCTCAGTGTCTGTAGGTAGTCAAGGTAGACACTTCCATCTCTCCCTAGTGTCTGTAGGTAGTCAAGGTAGACACTTCCATCTCTCCTCAGTGTCTGTAGGTAGTCAAGGTAGACACTTCCATCTCTCCCCAGTGTCTGTAGGTAGTCAAGGTAGACACTTCCATCTCTCCCCAGTGTCTGTAGGTAGTCAAGGTAGACATTTCCATCTCTCCTCAGTGTCCGTAGATGGTCAAGGTAGACACTTCCATCTCTCCCCAGTGTCTGTAGGTAGTCAAGGTAGACATTTCCATCTCTCCTCAGTGTCCGTAGATGGTCAAGGTAGACACTTCCATCTCTCCTCAGTGTCTGTAGGTAGTCAAGGTAGACACTTCCATCTCTCCCCAGTGTCTGTAGGTAGTCAAGGTAGACACTTCCATCTCTCCCCAGTGTCTGTAGGTAGTCAAGGTAGACATTTCCATCTCTCCTCAGTGTCCGTAGATGGTCAAGGTAGACACTTCCATCTCTCCCCAGTGTCTGTAGGTAGTCAAGGTAGACATTTCCATCTCTCCTCAGTGTCCGTAGATGGTCAAGGTAGACACTTCCATCTCTCCTCAGTGTCTGTAGGTAGTCAAGGTAGACACTTCCATCTCTCCCTAGTGTCTGTAGGTAGTCAAGGTAGACACTTCCATCTCTCCCTAGTGTCTGTAGGTAGTCAAGGTAGACACTTCCATCTCTTCTCAGTGTCTGTAAGCCGATGATGGTCGTACTGATTTCGAGCAGTGCTCATGGACCCATTATTATCAAATTATTATCATTATCATTATCAATCAGAGGCTTCTTAATCAGCATTCTCCATCTCGTAATGAGAAAAACCTTCAGCAAATCCCAAAGTCCAGTTTCCTTATCTCTCTTCCCCCATCGCTATATTTCTGCTCCTAGGCCTCCCCAGCCAATGAGGAGACTTGCTGGCACTGTCGGAAAACATCTCAACCCAGAATGCAATGTCAACAAAAATAGCATATTTCGGCCATAATGCAGAGTATCAGCAAAAACAAACCAGTGCAGCAAGACTAGAGAACATTTGTGAGTGCAGTTTAAATGTCGCAGTCGTTCACTAGCAACAGTTCAGGTGAGTTGCATTTATTCGATTTTAAATGCCCGTATTAAAGTTTTGAAATATGCTTTTTAAGAAGTACAAGAAGACTTCATCTGATTTCCTTGCGTCTATCTCATCCATCTGTCTAGTTCTAATCTCATCCATTTGTGTAGTTCTAATCTCATCCATTCTTGTAGTTCTAATCTCATCCATCTGTGTAGTTCTAATCTCATCCATTTGTGTAGTTCTAATCTCATCCATCTGTGTAGTTCTAATCTCATCCATTTGTGTAGTTCTAATATCATCCATTCATGTAGTTCTAATCTCATCCATCTGTGTAGTTCTAATCTCATCCATTCATGTAGTTCTAATCTCGACCATCTGTGTAGCTCTAATCTCATCCATCTGTCTAGTTCTAATCTCATCCATTTGTGTAGTTCTAATCTCATCCATTCATGTAGTTCTAATCTCGACCATCTGTGTAGCTCTAATCTCATCCATCTGTGTAATTCTAATCTCATTCATCTGTCTAGTTCTAAGCTCATCCATCTGTCTAGTTCTATTCTCATCCATTTGTGTAGTTCTAATCTCATCCATTCATGTAGTTCTAATCTCGACCATCTGTGTAGCTCTAATCTCATCCATCTGTGTAATTCTAATCTCATCCATCTGTCTAGTTCTAATCTCATCCATCTGTCTAGTTCTAATCTCATCCATTTGTGTAGTTCTAATCTCATCCATTCATGTAGTTCTAATCTCGACCATCTGTGTAGCTCTAATCTCATCCATTTGTGTAGTTCTAATCTCGACCATCTGTGTAGCTCTAATCTCATCCATCTGTGTAGTTCTAATCTCATCCATCTGTGTAGTTCTAATCTCATCCATTTGTGTAGTTCTAATCTCATCCATCTGTGTAGTTCTAATCTCATCCATCTGTGTAGTTCTAATCTCATCCATTTGTGTAGTTCTAATATCATCCATTCATGTAGTTCTAATCTCATCCATTTGTGTAGTTCTAATCTCATTCATCTGTGTAATTCTAATCTCATCCATCTGTGTAGTTCTAATCTCATCCATCTGTGTAATTCTAATCTCATCCATCTGTCTAGTTCTAATCTCATCCATCTGTCTAGTTCTATCCACAGTTCTTGACACGGGCTCATTTCTATGCACAGAAACCAACCTTAAGTGCCAGCTCATATATTCCTACAACAGGCGGTCGCCACCCATCGACAGGCGACTCATCATCAACGCCGACAACTGGCGAAGGCGTCTGGCAGAGAGTCAACAGCAGCAGCCGGAACAGCTTGCCAACAAAGCTGCCCCAACAGATGCTGGAAGCCACCGCCGCTGCCACAGCTGACAGTCGAGGAGTGCCCTCTGGTTCCGCTGCTGTCGGCGCGGAAAAGTGCAGTCGAACGTCCGGCTCAGTGGAGTTCACAATTCGAGAGTCCAGCATCTGATCTGATGGTGTCTGAAGCCACCGTCAAGAATTCCATACGAACAATACTTGAACATAAACAAACTAATGTTTAAAGCATTGGACATATAGAAAGTTTTCTGTTTTTCAGCATTAAATTGACAGTGTTACCTCACTTACCTCGCCTGCCCTCAAGTTCCCCCATTACTGTTCATACCTCTAAACCTCTATGCCTTGCAGATTGTCAGACTTTTTGCTTCAAGCGTTTTTAGAACACTCCAAAATGGGACCATGCAGAGCCAGACTAACCCGATGAAAACGGTTCCTAGGCCAAGAAGCGTCCCAGAGTAGAGTCTTATTTGAGGCGTGCTACAGTCGCCGTAGAGTTACTGGTTGGAGTTGTGTTGGAAGCACTAACTAGCCTACTGAGTTAGTAGAAAGTTAAGCGCCAACATAACGATTCTTGGACGACTCTTTTTCGAGACTATTTTACGACTCTACACCTGACGTGACGCGCTTATTGTGTCCCAACAGTCGCCTCTTCGTCGCATTAGACGCGGGTGTTTGAGTCGTTCAAGTCACAAGAATCGCCCCCAGAGTCGCTAGAGTCACTGCAAAGAATTATTTAGTAACGTAAATTTGGTTATGTCTGTTTTATTGGATGTTGATTTACCAATCATGCTGGCTTCAAAAGATCTCAGGTTGTATGGAGGCTGTGACGTATTAATGTGGCGGCCTCGAGAATAATCAGCGAAGGCAAATGAATACGGCAGAGACAATTTTGTAGCGGTAGCACTTGGCAATAATATCAGTTAATGCGATCAATGGCCGCAGACTTGGTTTATTGGAACAGTTGTTATTGTCAACAGAGACAGGTCAAAATACAAGTTGGATTCGTAACGATGCACTGGCGGCTACACAACGAGTTAGATGGTAGAAGGCAGAGTGGGTCGATGATTTGAGGCAGTGGCGACGAGATGATGGCGGTGAACGTACGGTGGCGGTGCTCGTAGTGAGAGTTCGAACAGACAGTAGGAGTGGTGTGACTGAGAGTGGCAGAGGCGTGGTCTAGAACCGTGGCGAAGTGAGGCAGGAAGAGAAGGCAAACAAACAAGAGTGCCGGGGCGGCAAAGGTCTACAGGCGGGGACGCAAAGCCAGGATCCAAGATAACCCCGAGCGCACGGCCAGACAGAACTGATAAGGAGCGGGCTGGGGGTGGGCGCGCGAAGAGAACTTAGTATAATTAATGCGCGGCTATTCTATTGGCCGGCTGGAAAAAACAGAAAACAGAAATTATCGATCGCGCACTGTACGCAGGCTTTACAAATGTACGCAGCTGATTAAAATTCTTAGGGTACTACTTTAAACAGACTACTTGGTACTTGGTACCGTATGTCAAAACGGCCCTTGGCGGGGCTACCATGGTACTTAAACTGACAACGTCACATAGGCATGAGACAACTGAATTATGTAGATGGACGATACTCTCAGTTTTCTTAGAAATGAACTGGAGGTCGGTACGGAACGGATTTTTGTCGCATGCTCTGCATGGAGAATTCGGTCGAGAGAACTCCATATTTTCGAGAGCATACACAGATACTAGATAACTATAATTATTCTAGTATCTGTGAGAGCACACTAAACTCACTGGCGATGCGATGCGATAAGCACGCATTCCTTACGTCCATGTGCAGATTTTAGGAAACTGCCAGTTTTGCTAAAAAACTGCTAGTTCCAGTCTGTTAGTTCATAGTTTTCAAGTTCTGCCTCGGAGGTTACGAAGCGCTACGGAGGTTAAAGCAAATTATTTATTGCTACTTACATTTATAAGTATAGTATGATGCTATTGGTCTTTCGAATTTTAACGGTCGAAATGAAAAGTATATAGGTAGGGTTCAACCAAAGAGTATTGAGGTCGCCTAGTATAGTATTTGTCATGCTATCTCAGCCTAGAGACATCCAAACTCAGCCAGCCCATCTCGACAGTGCGATTTTTTACGTAAGCCAGTCAAGTTTTACCATAGACATGCTTCTTAAGGCCATGCTATCTCAGCCTGGGACATGCAATCTCAGCGTTGTTGCGTACCCTTACTGACTTTTCTTGCTGCGTTCATTCATTGCTGTTTGTTGCCATTTCATGTCACGTTACAGAAATGATAGCATTGAGATCTGTTTGCAATTGAAATCTATATTGGCTGAGATTGCATGTCCCAGGCTGAGATAGCATGGCCTTAAGAAGCATGTCTATGGTAAAAGTCGACTAGCTCGAGCCAAAAAAACGCATTGCGGAATGGGACTGGCTGAGTTTGGATGTCTCTAGGCTGAGATAGCATGACAAATACTATATAGAGTGCCAATAAGGATGAAAATCTGAAGCCGATTTTTAGAATCCACCCACCCCCTCCGGTTACCAAGCTTTTTAGTCTATGGCACAAGTTGTGGCTAGAATGGTGTACAAAGCCGATGCTCAGAAATATAAGACATTTCACACTTAGAACACTCAGCTTTCTGAGCATCGGCTTTGTACACCATTCTAGCCACAACTTGTGCCATAGACTAAAAAGCTTGGTGACCGGAGGGGGTGGGTGGATTCTAAAAATCGGCTTCAGATTTTCATCCTTATTGGCACTCTATACCAGGCGACCTCAATACTCTTTGGGTGCAACAAATAAATTCTTCTTTCACTATTTTGCTCCGTACGAGCTATGAAAAGCAAAAGATTCCAGGAAAAAACTTTATTACAATTTCATTTCCGCTCCGTTCATTTCTAATTGAACTTCGACATGCTCAGCAGAAATACGAGTAAGTCACGAAAAAAACAATCTCACTGGTTGTAAGAAACAACTATATGAGAAACACTTAAATAAATAGTTGTTGATGGTACCAGTTTATTGGCGTATTTTTTGTTATTATCGTTTTATGAATTTATTAAATAGCTTTACTAACGCTGATTAATGAAATTGCTTGATTAGTTAAGAAGCCGGCAACCAATCAGTTACACAAACAGATCATTACTTAGGAAGGTTTGGAGAGCAGTAATTTGTCGTTGGAATTTATGCCAAGACAGAGAGGGGGCAGTCATCAGAAAGCAGACAGCACGCAATCACGAACTGTCACCCTGCGACTGACGCTTCTTCTCCTCTTCGATTTCCTCCTTGGACGGCAAGACGGTCTTCTCCTGCACCTCGACATGCTTCAGCTCGGTGCCCTTCTCAATCTCCTCTCGAAGGCTGACCTCGCGTTTCTCCTGCTCAACTTGTTCAGCGCTCGGCAGCACCGTCTTGTCCAGAGATTCGACTTTCTTCAACTTTTCCGTGTTGAATTTGCTGACGTCGGACAGGAACTCGGGCTTGGCTTCCTCAGAGGTGGACATGGTGACTCGAACTTCAATTAGAATAGTGGGGTTATTTGTTATTAGAGTTGATTCTGTTTGTTCAAATCAGTGCTCAAGTGAAGGCAAATAAAAAATACGAATGCCAAGTTGACGTTTGAGGTCAACGTCAACCCAGCTTTTCACCATAGACAACTTGGTAGGCTGCAGAGCTTAGCAACAAGCTACGCTTACCGCTTTGCAAGCCGGTATAAAAACACTTGGCTGAATTAGTTAAAAGCTACAACGGCGGGCGAAAGTGATGAAAATCGCACCTTAGGTCCAGTTGGCTTTATACATGCCCCCCACATGAGGGGGTTGGCAAAGCTACTTTGCAGGGCTAGCAATCTGTTTATGCGAGAGAGAAGTCACGCAGTGCATGCAGATTGGACCAAAGCGTAAGATGCAGTTTTTCTCACCCTTTCTAGATTCTCTCCCTCAGTTAACTTGAACGATCACGTGCCTGTCTGGTGAAGCAGCGAAATGTGTTCCGAGTTCAACGCCAGTTCAAACCGGAGTCTCGCAAGTGTCAGTCTAGTTTAACAGCTACCGGTATATAATATCATCCAAACAATATTCAAGCTAGCATAATTGATAGAAGTGTCGCATCAAGAATTACATTATTGATATTGTAATAAATTATTGTAATAAGTTTATAGAAAGTTCTCGTTAACAACGTGTTTAGTGTATATTCAAACGAAATGCGAGATTCAGTACTGCTAGCTTGGAAATCTTTGCAGGAAATCAGGAAATTTTCAGCACGAGTGAAGCCGGGTTGAATCATAAATTACTGAAGTATAAGCTAAGCGGCTCCATCTGCGCAAATTGCTGCATTGGATCGCGCATTATTTATCTTATTATAACTTTGGCTGCGTGTGAAACATTATTACAGAAAACATGCAGTCAATTCTGCAGCATAACAGACCGCATTTTGATTTGGCATTTATAGAAAAATTGTTGCAGTGCTTTATTGAACAACAAGAGCTGGTGTGAAAATTAAACTTCTGACGAATAGGCTTTGCTTAGAGGTAAACATTGTTCATGCACTGTAAGCCTTAAATCTACGTAGTTCGGAGGTGCGTGCCTGGGGGGTGGACCTAATGGACGGGAACGGCATGTCGAGGCCTCAAGGACCTCAAGGACCAGATAAAGATGAGAGAAGAGAGAAGAGAGCAGGAGAGGAGAGAACTGAAAAGAGAGCCCAGAAGAGACAAAAATTTAGCGGGCCGGATTGCCATTGTGTAGTTCAAAGACCCAAGGGCCGCCAGATAGAGGCTTCGCGGGCCGCACCCATTTTCGAGCATGATGCAATTCAACTTAATGCAACTGCACACGGAATCAAACGCAGAGGTTAGCTCGTACTTTGACGCGAAAGTCAGACAAGTCACCGGTGAGCTGCTCTGTATCCACCCCAAACCAGACATTTTCGTTGGTTTCAGAGATGCCAACTATGTAGCAAGAACCCCATTTCTTCATCTTCAGTCTCACAGAACTTCTAAGAAATAGCACTTGTTTCCTTTGATGAGATAACTTCCCCTGTGAGCACTTTTTATGCTCAGCAACAGCTAACACCCTCTAACCCAGGGGTCGGCTTGCAAACTCCGGCCCGCGAAGCCTCTCTATCTGGGCCTCGGGTCCTTTGATACTTCAGAATAGCAATCCGAGCAGCTCAAGGCTTGTGTCTCATCTCTTCTTTTCTCTCCTTCCCTCTCTCATCTCCTCCCCTCTCCTCTCTCATCTCCTCACCTCTCCTCTCTCATCTCCTCCCCTCTCCTCTCTCATCTCCTCTCCCCTCTCCTCTCTCATCTCTCGCCTCTCCTCTCTCATCTTCTCCCCTCTCCTCTCTCATCTACTCCCTTCTCCTCTCTCATCTCTCCCCTCTCCTCTCTCATCTCCTCTCCTCTCTCCTCTCATCTCTCCCCTCTCCCCTCTCCTCTCTCATCTCCTGCCCTCATCTCCTCCCCTCTCCTCTCTCATCTCCTCTCCCCTCTCCTCTCATCTCCTCTCCCCTCTCCTCTCTCATCTCTCGCCTCTCCTCTCTCATCTCCTCTCCTCTCCTCTCTCATCTCTCCCCTCTCCTCTCTCATCTCCTGCCCTCTCCTCTCTCATCTCCTCCCCTCTCCTCTCTCATCTCCTCTCCCCTCTCCTCTCTCATCTCTCGCCTCTCCTCTCTCATCTCCTTACCTCTCCTCTCTCATCTCCTCTCCTCTCTCCTCTCTCATCTCCTCCCCTCTCCTCTCTCATCTCTCGCCTCTCCTCTCTCATCTCCTCCCCTCTCCTCTCTCATCTCTCGCCTCTCCTCTCCTCCCCTCTCCTCTCTCATCTACTGCCTTCTCCTCTCTCATCTCTCCCCTCTCCTCTCTCATCTCCTCTCCTCTCTCCTCTCATCTCTCCTCTCTCATCTCCTGCCCTCATCTCCTCCCCTCTCCTCTCTCATCTCCTCTCCCCTCTCCTCTCTCATCTCTCGCCTCTCCTCTCTCATCTCCTTACCTCTCCTCTCTCATCTCCTCTCCTCTCTCCTCTCTCATCTCCTCCCCTCTCCTCTCTCATCTCATCCCCTCTCCTCTCTATCTCCTCCCCTCTCCTCTCTCATCTCCTCCCCTCTACTCTCTCATCTCCTCCCCTCTACTCTCTCATCTCTCCCCTCTCCTCTCTCATCTCCTGCAATCTCCTCTCTCATCTCCTGCCCTCTCCTCTCTCATCTCCTCCCCTCTCCTCTCTCATCTCCTCTCCTCTCTCGCCTCCCTTTCCCTCTCCACTTCTCTGCAAGTCGGAAGGGGGCTTGCCGACCCCTGCTCTAAGCCATGCGGCACTAGTTAAGCAATGCCATCGGTCGGTGATTCAGCAACGAGTGTAAAGGAACAGACAGACGTCTCGTTAGTTTATAACATTAAGAACAAAAGCATGCCCCTATTAGACGCTAATCTCAAACGGAAACTGTGCATGTGTACAGTTTTTAAGACACCAGATTCTTGACTGCAAATTGCTGTTTACGTGAAAGCTTCAGTCCAACATAAAAATTTTCCACTCGCCTCGCTGCAGGCAGGATGAAATACGCAGTTACTGCTAAACTAGAAGAATGTTTACCTGCAGTGGCCATGCCAAGCAGCCAACTGTTATTTCTTCAACTAAACTGAAGTAAAATTTCTTATATTGATTGATATCTGGAATGCGTCGCTGCTACAAGTTGCGAAGTAAAGGTGGCGCTATAGCTACCCAAAGCACGTGACTCATACAGGAACGCTGGATTGCGTAAGTCAAATTCGCGATGCAACCAGCAGATAGCATGCAAGCTGGCAAGGTATCAACAGGAACACAGGAGAAATGAAAGCGATACTCCCTCAAAATTTTACCAATTGTCTCTTCTACGCTACAAAAAATGATGCTAAACCAGAGATCAGAAAACTTATTTACCCCAATGGGTAGTTAAGGAAACCAGCTCATTGCTGCGGGCCAAATGAGAGAGGAAAGAAGAGGGAAAATGAGCTCGTAGAAAATGAGGGATGGGAGAAGAAAGGAGAGGAGAGGCGAGAGATGGGATGAGAGAAAAGGCAGGAGATAAGAGGAGAGAAGAGAAGAGGGGAGAGGAGAGGAGAGAGAGGGAGGGGGAGAGGAGAGAGGGGAGGGGATAGAGGGGAGAAGGGAAAGAAGAGGGGAGAAGAGAGGAGAGGGGAGAGAGAAGAGGGGAGAAGAGAGGAGAAGGGAGAGAGAAGAGGGGAGAAGAGAGGAGAATGGAGAGGGGGAGAGGGGAGAGGGGGAGAGGAGAGAAGGAAGAGAAGAGGAAAGAGAAGAGGGGAGAGGGGAGAGGTAGGGGAGAGAGGAGGGGAGAGGAGAGGAGAGGGGAGAGAGGAGGGGAGAGGAGAGGAGAGGGGAGAGAGAGGGAAGAGGAGAGGGGAGAGAGGAGGGGAGAGGAGAGGAGAGGAGAGGAGAGGAGAGGAGAGGAGAGGGGAGAGAGGAGAGGAGAGAGGAGAGGAGAGGAGAGAGGAGGGAAGAGAGGAGGAGAGGAGAGGGGAGAGAGGAGGGAAGAGAGGAGAATGGAGAGGGGAGAGAGGAGAGGGGAGAGGGGGAGAGGAGAGAAGGAAGAGAAGAGTAAAGAGAAGAGGGGAGAGGGGAGAGGTAGGGGAGAGAGGAGAGGGGAGGAGGAGAGAAGAAACAGCTGAAAAGAAACATGAATATTGAGCGGGCTGGATTGCTATTGTGAAGTCTCAAAAGACCCCGTGTGGCCCGCGGACCGGAGCTGGCCGACCCCTGTAAACCAATGAGACTTATTATGAAATGAAAGTTTTTCAGAATAAAAAATGATTTAATGTCGATTTTGTGAAACACCACTTTTCATCCTTTCCATTGGTCCGCCAAACTTGCTTAAAGAGTTAATGGTTGATAAAAGATAAAAAACCAAAAATACAACACTTGAAAAATTTGACAGGTTTAAAAATCTCCACCACAAATTTTAAGAGCATCAGTAAATCAAATCTATATAGTTAAATATAACAAACCGATTATTTAAATCTCATATGATATTCGGGTTTATAAGAGTTGAATAGCCCGCAATGAACTGATATGAAAATCTTCTTTAAAATAGTCAATTATGAAAAATAATAGCAGATAAATCTGCAAGACTTAACCTCTATTAGACACAAGAAAAATTCAATAATCAACTGCAATAAACCCCCAGCACTCAAAATAGAAATATAACGGTAGAGGTTATGCACGGCACAGTCATTGACAACCACAGTAGAAAGACGACGCACTCGACTTTCTCAGAAATTTGTCGTAACGCTTGTGCACTTAGTATTATTTTAAGCAGGGGTCGGCGAACTCTACCCCAGGGGCCCGATAAAAAATCTAGATCATTGCTGCGGGCCAGATGAGAGAGGAAAAGGGAATAGAGGAGAGAGAATAAGAGGATAAAAGATATGAGAGAAGAGGGGAGGTGAGAGGCGAGATGAGAGATGGGATAGAGAAGATAAGAGAAGAGAGGTGAGGAGATGAAAGGAAAGAGGACAGATGAGAGGAGAGAGGAGAGAAGATGAAAGATAAAGAGGATAGGAAAGAGGGGAGAGAAGAGAGAAGAGGGAAGAGGAGAGGAGAGAAGAGCAGAGGAGAGGAGAGAAGAGGAGAGGAGAGAAGAGAGAGAGAGAGAGAGGAGAGAGAGAGGGAGAGAGGAGAGAGAGGAGGAGAAGAGGGAGAGAGAGGAGAGGAGAGAGAGAGAGAGGAGAGAGGAGAGGAGAGGAGAGGGAGAGAGGAGAGGGAGAGGAGAGGAGAGGAGAGGAGAGGAGAGAGAGAGGAGAGAGGAGAGAGAGAGAGAGGAGAGGAGAGGAGAGGAGAGGAGAGAGGAGAGGAGAGAGAGAGAGAGAGAGAGAGAGAGGAGAGAGGAGAGGAGAGGAGAGGAGAGGAGAGAGAGAGGGAGAGAGGAGAGGAGAGAGGAGAGAGAGAGGAGGGGAGAGGAGAGGAGAGGAGAGGAGAGAGAGAGGAGGGAGAGAGGAGAGGAGAGAGGAGAGGGGAGAGAGGAGGGAGAGGAGAGGAGAGGAGAGGAGAGGGGAGAGAGGAGGGAAGAGAGGAGAGGAGAGGAGAGGAGAGGGAGAGAGGAGGGGAGAGGAGAGGAGAGGGAGAGAGGAGGGGAGAGGAGAGGAGAGGAGAGAGAGGGAGAGAGGAGGGAAGAGAGGAGGGAAGAGAGGAGAGGAGAGGAGAGGGGAGAGAGGAGGGAGAGGAGAGGAGAGGGGAGAGAGGAGGGGAGAGGAGAGGAGAGGAGAGGAGAGAGAGGAAAGAACCACAAAAATGAGAACTGAGGAGACGCAAACCCTGAGCGGCCCGGATTGCTATTGTAAAGTTTCCAAGGACCCGAGGGCCGGATAGAGGGGCTTCGCGGGCCGCATGTTTGCTATGGGAATTTTGCTGACCTCAGCTCTAAAGAAATCGAATTTTCCTCGACTGACTTCGTCTATGGCAAAACCACATTCAGCGCTATGCGTTCTCCAGATCATACTAAATGCACCAGCGATACGACAAATGCACTTTCCTTACCGACCTCCAGCCCATTTCTAAGAAAATCGAGTGTACCTTCCTTCTGCTACAGCTGTCCGTAGACCCAGCTATGTACAATAATAGCTACTTAGAACGTTAGAAAGCATGAGAAATCCTGTACCAGTTGCTGATGTCAAATTTGTCAATTTTAACACGAAACGAGACAAAGGAAGAATAACAGGTTACAATGCATTGGAATGAAAATTGAATTTGACTAATTTAAACTGCGTTAATGTGCAGCAGAGCTCGTGACGCTTGAATAACTCAGACAGTAAAACAGACATACCTGTGAAACTAATTTACTTGTGAATTTACTCAACAAAGAACTGCCTTTGACACTAAAAAACAGCACAGCCGAACGTTGGCTCACCTAATTAGACAGTGTACATTAGCATCCGATTGCACAATGTACATTATTAGCATCCGATTGAACAATGTACATTAGCATCCGATTGAACAATGTACATTAGCACAATGTACATTATTAGCATCCGATTGAACAATGTACATTAGCATCCGATTGAACAATGTACATTAGCATCCGATTGAACAATGTACATTAGCATCCAATTGAACAATGTACATTATTAGCATCCGATTGAACAATGTACATTATTAGCATCCGATTGAACAATGTACATTAGCATCCGATTGAACAATGTACATTTGCATCCGATTGAACAATGTACATTATTAGCATCCGATAGAACAATGTACACTAGCATCCGATTGAACAATGTACATTATTAGCATCCGATTGAATAATGTACATTATTAGCATCCGATTAAATAATGTACATTATTAGCATCCGATTGAATAATGTACATTAGCATCCAATTGAACAATGTACACTAGCATCCGATTGAACAATGTACATTATTAGCATCCGACTGAACAATGTACTCGTACATTAGCATCCGATTGAACAATGTACTCGTACATTAGCATCCGATTGAACAATGTACATTTTATTAGCATCCGATTGAACAATGTACATTATTAGCATCCGACTGAACAATGTACTCGTACATTAGCATCCGATTGAACAATGTACTCGTACATTAGCATCCGATTGAACAATGTACATTTTATTAGCATCCGATTGAACAATGTACATTAGCATCCAATTGAACAATGTACATTATTAGCATCCGATTGAACAATGTGCATTAGCATCCAATTGAACAATGTACATTACCATCCGATTGAACAATGTACATTAGCATCCGATTGAACAATGTACATTAGCATCCGATTGAACAATGTACATTAGCATCCGATTGAACAATGTACACTAGCATCCGATTGAACAATGTACATTACCATCCGATTGAACAATGTACACTAGCATCCGATTGAACAATGTACATTACCATCCAATTGAAGAATGTACACTAGCATCCGATTGAACAATGTACATTACCATCCGATTGAACAATGTACACTAGCATCCGATTGAACAATGTACACTAGCATCCGATTGAAGAATGTACATTAGCATCCGATTGAAGAATGTACATTAGCATCCGACATTGGGCATCCAAACTACAACAGAGCACACAATCCCACACATCAGAGCACAATTTCAATAAATGCTGCAACCTCAGCAGCTTAAATTGCAGGCAGCAGTCAGACAGAGGAAAGGGAAGAGAGCACAAAACGCTGTTGATAAATCACAAGCTGTCTGGGACAGCAGACGGGCTACCGGCCGCGAACAATGAGCAGGTACAGCAGAGCCGGCACCAGCAGGCACAGGACACACACCAGGCAGACGGCACCGCGCCACGACAGGCCACCGTCCACGCCGCTGCCTTTCAACCGGCGAAGCCAGCTGGGCACCAAGTAGCCGGACGAATGGGGAGGGAAAACTGACTGAGTGTTTAAATAGCTGGCAGCCTCGGGCAGTGACTCCTTCAGGAAGCAGGTGGACTGTTTAATCTGCTCCAAGTCGGCGTCCAGGGTGCGCAGGAACCTGTCGCAGTCGGTGGCGGTGAGAGAATCGCTGGATGACATGGCCTGGCGGAGGCTCACCTGAACAAAATGATAAATAAACTTTGCGTTAAAATTCGTACTGTGGCTACTA
Organism: Macrostomum lignano; assembly: GCA_002269645.1. Lineage (NCBI taxonomy): Eukaryota > Metazoa > Platyhelminthes > Macrostomidae > Macrostomum > Macrostomum lignano. Next base: position 117,036 of record NIVC01000420.1, on the reverse strand, counting down.
AGAGTAACAGTAGACAGAACTTTTAGCAGAACTTTACAGAAAACTTAAAACTCCCCAAAAATCACAAAAATCCCCAAAACTTCACAGAAATCTCCAAACTTCACAGAAATCCCTAAATTACACAGAAATCCCCAAACTACACAGAAATCCCCAAACTTCACAGAAATCCCCAAACTTCACAGAAATCCCCAAACTTCACAGAAATCCCCAAACTTCACAGAAATCCCCAAACTACACAGAAGTCCCAAAACTTCACAGAAATCCCCAAACTACACAGAAATCCCCAAACTTCACAGAAATCCCCAAACTTCACAGAAATCCCCAAACTGCATATAAATCCCCAAACTTCACAGAAATCCCCAAACTTCACAGAAATCCCCAAACTACACAGAAGTCCCAAAACTTCACAGAAATCCCCAAACTACACAGAAATCCCCAAACTTCACAGAAATCCCCAAACTTCACAGAAATCCCCAAACTGCATATAAATCCCCAAACTTCACAGAAATCCCCAAACTTCACAGAAATCCCCAAACTACACAGAAGTCCCAAAACTTCACAGAAATCCCCAAACTTTACAGAAATCCCCAAACTTCACAGAAATCCCCAAACTTCACAGAAATCCCCAAACTGCATATAAATCCCCAAACTTCACAGAAATCCCCAAACTTCACAGAAATCCCCAAACTACACAGAAGTCCCAAAACTTCAAAGAAATCCCCAAACTTCACAGAAATCCCCAAACTACACAGAAGTCCCAAAACTTCACAGAAATCCCCAAACTTCATAGAAATCCCCAAACTACACAGAAATCCCCAAACTTAACAGAAATCCCCAAACTTCACAAAATCCCTAAACTTCACAGAAATCCTCAAACTTCACAAAAACCCCCCAAAATGCACAGAAATCCGCAAACTTGAGAGAAAATCTCCCAAAGTTTTTTGGGAAATCTGATATATCTGTCAGCATGGCAGAATCTCCAAAGAATTTTTACCGGCCGTCTTTGGTCGTCACTGCCAGTCGCTCCCGCAGAGGCAGACCCGAATTCCAACACACCGCTGGCGAGGTCGCCAGACGTGTCCTGCAAATCCTCATCAGCACCATCTGGATCGCGACTGCCACCTGCCTGCAGAGACTGCTGATTCTCACCTACTAGCCGGCCTCCAGACTTTGCTAGCAGCTCCGCTCTGTAGCTGTTTTTTGGAGCAGGAATCACTAAACTGGGCAGTGCGTGAACATCCTGCAGTCCCCAGAGGTGGTTGGCTCGCTTTAGCTCCCACACCTGTGAGGAAAATAAATACTATCAGTTAGAGAGATATGATAAATTTCTTTACTATGAAACACCAAAAAAAAATTTTTTTTCTTTAACTGATATTACTACCAGAATTGTGATAGGTTATAAAAATAAATTGCCTAAGCCAAGCTTATAATCATAAATATTGCATAAAGATTAAATATTATAATATTAAGATATTAAGTCATTTCTATTAGCCAGATTCAGATTAGTGTTATAAACATATAGGGGCTTTGATCCCAACATTTGAGCCTATGAACATGGCTTAGCTATAATAGAGGGTAAAAAATAAGATGTCCTTTTGACATTCTGGCTCTAATAAAAATCATATTTATAGAACAATAGTATTTTTAATAACTAGCTATATTAGTTCAGACCACAGATACTAGAATAACTAGATAGGCCACTTGGCACATTTGCGTGCCAGCTACTTTCAGTTCAGTAGTAAGTTAAACAGAAGCATTTTAATGTATTTTTAAAGACAAAGCTTATTTATTGGCTCTTACCCCCCCCCCAAGCTATTAAACCCTCCAGCTCCTCATAGAACCTCTAACCCCGTCCACAACCTAATTTTATTACCTTCTTCGGTTGTTCCAGCCTGAATCTGCCCTGTACATTTCAGTGGCTAATGTACATTTTGGCTGAACTAATTAGCAAGCTGTTTACATCTGCAAGCTTGGCTTCTAAACTTATTGAAGTCATCTCAGCTGCCTTATTCTTATAAAATAGCTTTGTATTCTTCTTTGCTACTGAACTGAAAGTAGAAAGCTGTTTTGCCAAGTATATATGCAGAGTGGACCATCTAGTTATTCTAGTATCTTTGGTTCAGACAATGATTGGTTAAGATATAATAATATATATTATATATTGTGTTAATATATATAAACCTATTTCGTTAAAATTTTAAGCAAATATCTCACTGCTAAGACTATTATATTTCCCACCTGGCCCAATCATCCGGCAATTTCTCCAGGCATAAATCTGGATTTTCATCCAGTTTGTAATATAAAATGCCCATTTAAAATGCCAGACAAAAGCCAGATGAATTGTTAACATTCTGGATGAAAGTGTGAATTTTGAGTACTTTCATCTGGGTCTAGCTCCAGGGGTACATCTGGAAAAATCTCCAGTTTTTAGTGGATGTAAATGCGGATGACAAACCAGATCAAATCTGGATCAGCAGTGCAGGATGAAATATGCGGTGAATATCCAGATAAAAAACTGGACCAACACAACTGGGTTTCTTAATGGATAGAACACTGGGTGAATTTCCAGATAAAAAGCCAGATCTCTATAGACACAGAGATAGATTTGGCAGTATAAAATTGATTACTAATAAGAAATGAAAAAATGGGAAACACATAACACAGTCTAGTGCAGTTATTCCGGCTTCAAAATTCACACCTGGCAAAATATTCCATATCCATGCATCCATTCCATTTATTTTGTTTATTATACATTCCATAAACCACCATAGATTGCTAACAGTACACATTGGGGGCTCCACCACAGATTAAGAGATAAACCATTATATAGACTAACACTACAGATTAAGGGCTCCAACTTGGACACCAAAGGGGACCACAAAATTTTACTTTTTAGTTAACTTTAAATTCTTATATTATTAATTGCAAACTATTAGGTTCAGCATGTTGTTAGTCCCATCCAGCTCTGATATGTTAACAACCTGCTTGGATGCATCTACCTGGTGTGCTTTGTCTTCTGATGCTAACCAGGTATATGCCAGGGATTGCCTGAGGGGATCACCATATGATAGGGTCATCTTCTATTAGTTTTCCCTTAGAGGCTCTTTCTATAATCTCCATGACTATTTAGAATAGAAAATCTGCTTTACATAAACCATACTAACTCAAAACTGTAGGGAGGATATAAGTAAAATTTAATCCAGTATTTGATCTGGTTAGATCAATCTTGAACAGTGGAGAAACAAGTGGATGAAATACTGGATCAATTTCTGGATGAAAAAACTAACTCTTGTCTAGAGGTTGCCTGGATTTTGCTCTGGTTTTTATCCCATTTTTGTTAGAAAATCAAAAAGATAAATTTCTGGGTGAAAACCAGATGAAAGATGTTTGCAAAAAACTTTTTATCTGGTTTTGGTCCAGAGGATCCTCCAAATTTTGATCTGGACTGGACAACCTAATAAAATCTGAAAAAAATTAGCTTGATCCAGAAAAACTGCTAAAACTGGACAATAGGCCTACAAGACCAAATCCAGACGAAAAATGGGTGTTTGGGCCAGACTGGTTTAGAATAAGAAGTTTTTGTTAGGATATAGCAAAGTTATATAGTTATTATTATATAAAGTTATTATAGTGATTGCCATTAGTTGTCATTATAGACTATAGCAGTGTTGGGCACCATTAATGAAAATCTTAACTTCCATTAATGGCAAAAAGCATTAGCGGTAAAACAAAAAAATCTTAACTTATTAACTTTAAAACTAATTACTAAATTAGTTAATAATAAAATACGAACAGGAAAGTTGCTTCAGTAGCATTAGCTTATGCAGCAGAAAGTTACTAAAGATTATTAAAGAAGTGAATAAAAGTGATTAATGCTCATGCGAGAGCAATAAATGTTACAATTTTAATTTTTTATTTAAGTTCAATAATAAGTTTTTATATTTGCATGATCATTGTTATAAACAGAGATGAATAAGGCATTTAGGTAAATTCAAAAACATTTGCAATGTTGTAACTTCTGGTCAAACATATTTTTATTTTTTTCTTTGTGTCTTTGGTCATTGATATTGCCATTAATGTTAACAATGAATTTGTTGTCAACTCACAAAATTATTAATGCAAATTTGTTAATCCATTAGGGGCTTAGGGCCTAGTTCAAAAAAATCTTAATGGCAGTCTGTTAACATTAATGAAAAATCTTAATACTTATTAACACTTATTAACAGATTAATGCTTATTAATGGACTGGTGCCAAACACTAGACTATAGTCTATAAAATATTAAGATTTATTTGTACAAAATTTGTTTTTATGGTTTTTTTATAAAAAAACATTTAAATAGCAGAAAAAATATTTTAATTTGCTATTAGCTTATAAACATACAAATGCATAATACCTGACTAATCTAGTCAAGTAGAGGCCAACTAGCCTATTTAGGTCACAAAATTGACCCTTTCCTAAAATGAAAAAGGTAAAACAATGACTTGAAAGAATAATACAAAGATTATAAGATAGGCCTAAGAAAGATACTAAATTTACTAACCGAGCATCCATACTTCATGGCAATAGTATGAAGATTTTCATTCTTTAATAAAGGCACACGATAATATTCAAAACGATCTTGCTTTTTTACAATAAGCAACTCATGTTCATATCTACTTGATGTGGCATTATCCTGATTGTTTTGTGGATAAGCAGAATGGTCTGGCGAGTTTTTAGATTTCCGCTTTTTCTTTCGGTTAGGATTTTTGGGTCCAAAGTAAAAAACGGTGGAATGTCTGGACTACTTGAGACAGTTTGGGCACGCGTGTAGCCATTGAGTGTACTAAAAGGCCAGAAACTCATTGCAATTGGCACGGTGAAAATGAAAACCTTGACAGCATCCAAGTAGAAATTGCAGTACACATGGGCAAAATTAAAGCTTAGGCTTAGGTATGTAGGCTTTTAGACTACTAAACCGGCGATCTAAAAAAACGAATAACGATTAAACTTTAAGTCTTTATCGGAGTCGGAGCTTGTATCTAGGTAGAGTAGTATTTTTATTTTTACATTCGCAATTATAGTTCTGAAAACCTTGAGTTAGAAGAAATGTAAACGCTTTCACTGCGATTATCAGTGTAAGTTTTCTGAAGCATTCATTTTTCAAGTAACTTAAAGCATGAGTACGCGCGAAAACTGCAGAATTCCTTGTGAAAAGTCTAGACAAGATTTCCTAGAAAACTTCCACGACAAATAAAAATCAAACAGAGCAACATTTTAATAAAAAATTCACGGCAAAATATTTCTGGCTCTCTTTTAAGAGTTAATAATATAACTTATTGGTTTGAATATTGCTTATTCTACTTTTTATGTCTTTAGCTTATTCTTCAATTGTATTATTAGTACTTTTCTATTTAGGTACACGATTACAACTCAAAGCAAGATATTTCACGGAAGTTGGTTAAAATTGTGCAGGGGGATTTATTCTTAGAGTTCTAGTAAGACATGGCTTTGAAGTATCAGCATTATTATTATTATTATTATTATTATTATTATTATTACTATGGTAGTAGTAGTAGTAGAGTAGTAGTAGTATAGTAAGAAGTAGTAGTTTAGTAGTTGTAGTAATAGTAGTAGTAGGTAGTAGTAGTAGCAGTATACTTTTATTATTTGGTAGAGGAATTGGCGTCGGGAAAATCATCATAGTTCAAGCATAGAAATATTCTTCAAGCATATTATTTCTATATCTATAACTCAGATCATTTAGGCAAGAAAAATTATTGATCGTATAACGGGTGTCCCAAAAAAGGGTAACACTTTGTGCGCTAATCGTGAGTAATCCGTTTTGCCTATCACCCTGACTTACTTACTTGACTTAGCTGCAGGGCTGTCCCGGAGGGGACACAGCGGGAAGGCGCGGGCGCCCATTCCGCTAGTCCCTGAACGGCCGACGCGTCGCTATGGACGGTTTTCCATAGTCGGCTCGAAGGCCATGATAAAAGGTTGGTGGGCTACCCTCAAAGTGGCGCGGTACCCACCCGGCCGCTCCACCTGACCGGGCAGTAGGCCAATAGAACCCTCAAGGCTGGCCCGACACCAGGAGGGGGACCGCTTGCGACCGGACTACTCCCCGGCCTTCCAGCCCATCGGCACGGTCAACACCTTAGGCATTAGAGAGTACGTTGAGCAGTACCACGGTCTGCAGGTTGGCGAGCCAGACCCGCATACCCAAATTCGGCCGAAGCCACTGGATAGGGTCGCCAGCGCCGGAGCCCAGTCTGTCCAGCAGCCCTAGGGACTGCCTTGAACACACGCGGGGACGAGTACCCTGGGTCGACTTGCGAGACAGCGTGGGGGGGGGGTCTGCGGCTGCCAGAGGCAAATAGAGGGTGCAGACCTCCCACCAGCCTTGACCTGCTGAAGATAGGGGCAGGCGTGAAGCATCGCAGACCTTGGCCCATGGGCCTAGTCTGTCTCATACTTCACTGGCATGCTGAATACGCCTTCGCGTGCTGCCTATCACCCTGTAATTCAACAGTTCGATAGAAAACATCTGTAAGTTTTTCCCCAGAAAATGTACGGCCGCAAAAACTTATTCAGAAGGCGAGTTATTGAGCTTAGAATTGTTGATAAAAATCAATAACTCAATAATTACAGATGTTTTCTGTTGAACTGTTTAATTACAGGGTGATAGGCAAAACGGATTACTCGCAGTTAGCGCACAAAGTGTTACCCTTTTTTGGGACACCCGTTACGTGGATATCGATATGGATTTATATATCTCTAGAACTTAAAAACTTAAGGGCAGAAATAAAAATCGCATATAAAAATAAGATGCAAATTTTTGCATTGTACTCGTACTCCTAACATGTACGTTTAATAATCTAAATATACTAAATTAAAATTCTAAAAGTAAACTAGCAGTGAGTCACAATTGTGGCCACTACATGCATGAGCAGACGTAACTGATAGAATGTGTGTAATTTATAGAGAGCAGTTCCCTACTCCATAATCATAGGTGCTGGGACAATCGACCTACTTGTAGGAGTGCAGGGAAAATACAAGTAAAACCTTACGGATCTACGGACATGCACATTTAAGCCCGAAACAATCTCAGCTTCTTAGCTGTGCAATTTAATAGATTTTGATGGGCAGAGTAGGCAGTGCATGCAGCAGGCAAATCTGCTGGATTTGTTTATCTGGAATAAGGTAATAATCCCTTTATGATAAAGCCCAGGAAAAGAGGCCAAAGAAGTTGGGCTCACGTACTTTCCTGCTGAGTAGTCGTTGCATGCATCCGGTTACTAAAACACACAGTCATTGGTTGCATAAGCACAGTAAATGATGTAAGTTAACGTTTTAGTCTTTTATTTTTTAAATATCTTTGCTGTATATTTTTGGGCGCAGAAGCAGGTAACAGTATAGTAGATTAATGCCGTCCTATCAAGGCGCTGAAGAGTCATGAAAAAATGGGCCATTTGATATTTTCCGGATTCCTTTTGCAAATGGAAAGAATAGGCAATTTATGTGGAAAAAAACTGGGAACCTTCAAAGTTGATTTGATGGGAATATTACATTGGATGTAAAGCACTATCGTGTTTGCCAATAAATATGTATAGTCACAGAAACATTGTTTTTTACAATATACAGTGCAGCAGTGACTCGCATGAACTCGCTCAGGAAACTACGAAAAGCATTCTGATTTCGCGGCAACAATTATTTTGAATCGGAAAACGAAGATTACGAACACTATTTAAGTATCGGAGAAGTGCCCCATAAGAGTAGGACAGAATTAGTAGAATAAAGTTAAAAATATCAGTAAAACACACTGTTTCCTGTGTGTTCTGGCTGCTGAAGCTGTTTCTGCTGGTGCCTGGCTGTCCCCCCGTTGCCTTGGTAACGCTCCTGCAGTTCGCCGTCGCTGAGCGGATTGATAGCGTCCGGCGTGTCACGGTTGTACCTCCGCACGCTGAGATAGCTGCTATCTGGCCTCTGCTCATGCCGCTGCTGTGGCCGGGGCAGGCCTCCAGAGTGGCCGTCCGGGTCGTCTTCCAGAATCGACGGCGGCGGCGACACCAGCAGAGGACTGTGCGATCTGGCACCGGATGCGGCGGCTCCTCCGCTCAGCAGGAAATTGTCCGAGTGCCGCGACGGCCGCATTTGCAGCAATGACGACGACGGCGAAGGCGATCCGGACAGTCCGCCGCCGGCCAAGTCCGTGTCCGACATGCGCGTCAAAGACGGCGTGTGGCGCCGAAACTGCGACGACTGCTGTGACGGTGGCCGCTGCGGATGCTGCTGCCTGGACTGCTGCTGCGGCTGCTCTTTCTGCTGCGGCGGCCGAAGCTGCTGCTCAGTCGCCAAGTCATTGCTATCATACTCGAAGTCGCTGTATGCGCGACCTCGTCTCGGAGGTGCCAGCAGTTGGTTACTCGGGTGAGGATGATGCGAGTTCAGCGGATGCTGCTGCTCTTGTCTAGGATACCGTCCGGTGGTGATATCTTGAATGTCGCTGATGATTTGGTCGACATCATCTGTTTCGGAGCTGGGCCTGCCGCTGTCTTGATTGCGAGTTGGCGGCGCGGCGGCGGTGGCAGAAGAATGAGTCGCCGGATTTGGTGCTGGCTGTTGCATCGTTGGCTTGGTCTTGCCCCAAGCGGCCCGGCTGCGAAAGTCGATCACAGAGCGCGGCATTGTGTGGTCGCTGAGTCCCGAGTCAGACTGGTTGTCCTCGGCCTGAGCCAGACTCCTGTCAGCCTCCTGCAGCAACTCTTGCAGACGCCGGTCACGTTCTAGTCTCTCCCTGTCCTGTCGATCCTGACGGAAGTTGTTCAGCGCCGAATCCACTGCTGAGACCGCGCTCAACCCGCTGTCCGATTTCACTTTCTTACCGGCTGGTCCAGCAGCCTTCTGGCTTGGCAGTGGCGGCTCCGCAGCCAGCAGTGCAAACTCCTCCGGCGCCAGCGACGGATCCCATATTGCATCGTCGTTTTCATTCAGGAGCAGCCTCTCCGATGCAGCACGCGAGGGCAGCGTCGCCGAAACGTCGGCATTTGAGTTACCAAGAAGCCTCGGAGTGGCCACCCGTCGCATTGGGTCGCCTTCCGGACTAACGAACAGGTTCTCCACAGAGCGGCTGCCTCTCATTGGTAAAGAGCCGGTATAATCACCACTCGGTCGCATTCTCTGCTGCTGCTGCTGCTTTGACACTTTTTGTTGCTTTCGTGACACCGGCGGCTGCTTCTGCTTGCCGCCGCCGCTGAACAGTGCATCGCCAAGCTCCTTTAGCTCGCCAACTAAGTCAGACAGCGACCGCGCACCATGGGACCCACTGCCTAGGCTGCGAGCGGATCTGGGCCCACCAGCTGCTCGAGGTTGCACTCCGCTGGTTGGTTGAGCAGCCGATCGAGTGGAATTGGCCGCGGCCGCGGCGGCGGGGTTGTCGCGCTTGACATAGCTGCCGAATGGATACTCAAGTGACGATGTCGGCTGGTTCAGTGAGTCGTCTCTCTCATCGGTCCTGTATGAAGCTGGAAGGGAATCCGACGAGTGCGGACTGGCCATGTTTTCGAGGAACTTCCACACAGTCTCGGCCTTGGGTTGTGACTCCAGCGAAACACCATGCGGTCCTCCACGAACTTCATCGTCGATTTCGACGCCCAGATTCGATCGGGGGCGGTACTCGCGAACTGCGGGCTGCTGCTGCGCCTGTTGCGGCGGCTGCTGCATCTGGTGCGGCTGTGGCTTGGTCTCTCGCTTCTTCCTGTACTTGCGCGTGTCTGAGGATCCCGTGGTCAAGTTCGAGCCGGTGTCACCTCCACCGCCGATTCCGCTAGCGCCGGGCTGAGCATTGTGCTGAGAAATCGAGTCCTCCAGATCGCGCAGCTCGGCCTCGAAGAAGTCGCCGCCGTCTTGCGCGTCGCCGAAAGAGCCATCGCCAGGCCCTGGGTCGAGGCCGGCCAAGTCGGGGTCGCCCTGCGACGAGGCAGATTTGTTGCGCCAATCGAGCAACTCGCGAAATTCGCTCACTGTGATGCTCCGCTTGTCCAGCAGCCGAATCAGCAGCTCCACTCTGCGATTTGGAGTGGGTTTGGCTGAGGCGTTAAAATTTGTGTAAGAAACTGCAAGCTTCACCTTTGCCATGCTTAATTTAGCACCAAATTAGGTCCGCTTATCATGAAATTCATGTTAGACGTCTTTGCCATAAGTTCAGCGCTACGTCGACCACTATAGTTTTTGAAGGTGCGACATTCGCACATATTTTTTGCTGTTCACTAGCCCAATGGGCAAGTTAAGCAGAGCTGGACATGGTTAGTACGCAGATGAATATGCTCGCGTCAACCCTCAAGGCAGTCACTGGTTCGATTGGTTTCAAGTGTGTCTCACCTGCGCAGCAGTTGCGCCGCCTCTCTCCGCGCCTCCCTGCTTTCAACCGGCTCCATCGCCTGGCGCAGCTCGTCCAGCTGGGCCGGCTTCGGACACGGATACTTGGACAGCAGCGGCCGGACTGCCTCCACCCAGCGGCTTGTCAGGGTCAGCGACTGGGCCGGCCGCATTCGCTGATGATGCTCCAGCAGTTCAACCGGTAGCTGCTCCAGGCATAACGAATACCAACGCATCATCTGTTGATTGATATTGAGAAAATTGAGCCAGTCTGTAGTGATGACGACTTATGATTGCACATTTTTTAACTTGCTTTTTTAAGCTGGTTTAGCATCTAACAACTAAAATCGGGCGTAAACTTGGCCTCTCACCGCGGCGCAGCAGTCAAAGAAGCCGCACAGCCCGGCGAGCCAGTCCTCGGTCGTCCGCACCGTCTCGGAGCAGCTGGTCAAACGGGACTCCAGCTCGGCCGCGTAGCTGGCCGGCCTCTGACGCAGCGAGTCATCCCGGCCGCTAGTCGGAGGCTCCGTCGCCGGGTCTGTAGACATTGCCAACCGGCGCACCTTCTTGAGCAGCTCGCGACCCTCGGCCAGACGAGTCGCGGCCGGCGCCGATGCCTGCAGCCGCAGCCGCTCCTTGGCGTCTTCAGCGGCCTGCTGGCTGGCAATGTCGGCACCGGAGGATCGGATGCGCTTGGCAGCGGCTGCCGCTTTTTCCAGGCCTTCCAAAGTGGCCTCGGCGGCGCTCCGGTAGACGCCGAGCTGCCCGACGCAAATGAGCTTCTGCTCGGCTTCGCGCCACTTCCGGCGCAACAGCTGACGCAGTTCGTCAAGTTTGGCAACGAGTCGCTCGAGCTTGTCGGCATGCGGCGTCAACTGGGGATTTTTGGCCAGCGGCATCAGGTCAGCGTTGAGCTCGGGTCGCCGACAGGCCTCGGCGAGACGAGACGCCCTTTGACTTGCAGCGTCCAGCAGCAGCCCGGCTGTCACCTCCTGGAATCGGTTCTGCATCCAGCGTGCCATCTCTTGACACTCCTCTTCGTCGACTGGGTTCTCAAACTCCTTAAGCATCTCTAGTCGGCTGAGGGCCTCCGGCACGGACTCTGTGATGCTGTTCACCTGCGTGAGCACCTCGTCGAATGACTACAATTGTTTGGGTTTGCAGTGTGTCTGATGGAGGTAAAATTTATGTACAAAAGTCAATACTGTGTGACTGTAACGCAGCTAACACACTCTAAAAAATCGAAAAAAGGAAAGTGAGTAGTGTGCGCCAATCCGATCTCAGTGACCTGCGGCTGTACTATTGTCCTCACCGTTCGCAGCTTCATCCAGGCCTGGTGATCATAGTTGAGCGTTCCACCAAAATCTGACACGAGTTGGTCTCGACTCACAAACTGGTAGAGCTCCTGTGAGCTCGACAGCAAGATGCTCTGCGGAGATAATGCGGGATGGGGATGAGTATTCGAGAATTTTAGGAATAAAGCCACTACAGCGCAGTTAAAAAACCCCTTTTACTCACGTGAAACGATCTTGCCTGAGCCGGATCAGCGGCTTTTCGACCGAAGAAACTCTTCTTCTGGTACAGGCCGAGCATCTTTTGCAAACTCTTCACCAGCTCTTTGCCCTTGGGCGTCAGGACGTAGAAGACGGCTACACAACCGCGGTTCTGCTGCTGGAAGAGACAAAGTTAATGTAGGAATGTGACTTTGATTGCTGCAGTCACTAGTACTTGCTTGGAGGGATATTCACATCTATCATCTATCTATCTATCTATCTATCTATATATCTATCTATCTATCTATATATCTATCTATCTATCTATCTATCTATCTATCTATCTATCTATCTATCTATCTATCTATCTATATACGATCTATCTATATATCGTATCTATCTATCTATCTATCTATCTATCATCTATCTATTTATCTATCTATCTATCTATCTATCTATCTATCTATCTATCTATCTATCTATCTATCTATCTATCTATCTATCTATCCATCTATCTATCTATCTATCTATCTATCTATCTATCCATCTATCTATCCATCTATCTATCTATCTATCTATCTATCTATCTATCTATCTATCTATCTATCTATCTATCTATCTATCTATCTATCTATCTATATATCTATCTATCTATCTATCTATCTATCTATCTATCTATCTATCTATCTATCTATCTATCTATCTATCTATCTATCTATCTATCTATCTATCTATCTATCTATCTATCTATCTATCTATCTATCTATCTATCTATCTATCTATATACGATCTATCTATATATCGTATCTATCTATCTATCTATCTATCTATCTATCTATCTATCTATCTATCTATCATCTCTCTGCCAGATTCCTAGAAACACCTGCCTGCAGCAACTCCAGCGCGTCAACAACAACCCGGAAAATAGACTGAGAGCAGGCCCGGAAGTCGGCCAGAAACGCCAGGCCGCTCATTCGCTGCTCCGGCTTGGTGATGGCGATGTAATATTCCACCAGAGCCACCAAGTCCGCGCTGGTCACGCCGTTCAAATGCATTCGGATGAGATTCTTGGGCGGAAAGCAGGCAATCTGGTGGCCTTTGAAATCGGTGCCGCCGCTTAGCACGATGAAGCCGGCTGGCAGCTGGGCGGGCGCCGCTACTTGAGGCACTTTGGCGCGCTCCATCGGCTGGCGCTCAACTGTTGCTACCCGGAAGTGTTAAATTGCTGTCTTCTGGTGGGATAGCGAGATCAAACCAAATAGGGTTCGGGCATTGCTAAACCAGCAAAGGCGAGTTATGGCGAGAGCAAAGTCGGTGGGGCGGTAGCAGAGGGGTGAGCAGCTAGTGAGGATAATAGATAGAGTGGGCCAACGACAACAAAATAGAATTGGATCGATCGGTCGGTCGGTCTGCGGCAGCGCGGGGATCTGACAGAAAGAAGAAATCGGGAGTCCGCGTCTCCCTAATATCTGGGAGTCATTTACTCTCTCTCTCTCTCTCCTTGCTTCCTTTCGTCCTTTCTTTCTTTCTTTTTCGAAACTCCGCAGACAAACAGACACGAATTGTAATGGCTGTCAAGGCCCTGGGCGCGGTCAACACTGTTTTCCCCTTCTAGAAGCAACGTGTACAGTGCAAGGGGCTTTGGGGAGAGACGGAAGAGAAGAAATCGCTAATCGATCAGAGTACAGAGATCGATAGAAGCGGGTCCAGGGGTTCTGCTATAGGGCAAGAGATTTAAAAAATGTGTTGCATTGTGCGAACTCCAGCCATGCGGCTCCAGCCTGGCAACCCGCCTCACTGGTAGGAATCCGCCCCAATCCGCCCAACAATTGTGCAAACATTTCCCTTCAACTGCTCAGAATTCCTTCCCTGCCCTCAGACACGGTCAGAAAGGCAGACCATAGCCGTTGCAGTTCTTGAATATCCCCCGTTAAAGCCGTTTGGATTGCAGTTGCTTCAATAATCTACAATGTTGTTGCCAAAAATACCAACCCCCTACGAAAGTTTTTTTCGGTTAAAATTCTAATATTGGCTTACTGAGTCACACTTCGAGAACCGTCCTGAACAACGCGTACCCTCAAAAATCACGTGATCCGGGTCTGAACTCTGAATGGATCGCTAATATTGACTGAAACGCATTCCAGTGTTTAAATATAACAGTTGGAGTTAAAAATAGAAACTTTTAGTATCACCTTAAGACCTTGCTATCTGCAGTTTGACGAATGGGACCTTGAAAAAAAGTTGAAACTTATAAGCATTTTCACGGCTTCCTTACACTTTTTGAGCTTCTAAAAGTCGAATTTAGTCTCAAGTTTGAGTTTTCAACACAGAGCATGGACAGCTTCAGTAGAAAGTGGCGCTGCACATTATTTTCTTAGAAATCTCTGCTTTCGAGAAATCGGATTTGTCTATGGCAATACTAGACACACCGGCGATACCACAAATATGCATCCAGATCACTGGCTTTTCATGATCTGGTTCTCGGCTCTTATTTGCACCTTTTCGTGCATTTTAGAAGAATATTTGCAGACAACTACTTTTGGCGTTCAGTTAGTAGTGCATGTTTGAACAAAAATATCTAGAAGTTTGATTGACAACCGAGCTGAAAAGAATGCGGGCCAAAAAAGCAAAATTTTTGTACTTTCTTGGGTCAAAATGGCAGATATTGCGCGAGGCTGCTGGCACTAACAGATATAGTAGAGAGGGAACGAAACAGGCAGAGTGCTGAGGGCACTACTTAAAGAGTTTTTTAAAAGGCTAACGAAATACAAAATGTACTTATTTGGATTCCCTACGACAGTTGTTAATAATGTTACATTACTACAATCTATCCAATATGGTTACTGATCCCTCACTCTCCCTTTCTCCCTCACTTCCCCTCTCTTTCCCTCTCTCTCTCCCCTTTCCCCCCGCTCTCCCTCACTCTCCCTCACTCTCCCTCTCCTCTCACTCTTCCCCTCTCTCCCTCTCTCTCCTCACTCTCCCTCTCTCTCCTCACTCTCCCTCTCTCACCTCTCTCACCTCCCTCACTCTCCCTCATTCTCCCTCACTCTTACTATCATCACTTAAAAAAATAACTTTTCCATTTCAAGCTAGTTTAGTTTCGTTAATATTTTAGTTATAAAACCTCATTGCATCAGATCCCAACGGTTTGACAAAGGGCTCAGCCTTGGTAGATAGCCCTCTTTTACGAAGTAGTGTCCTGAAACTACAAACCTCCCTCAAGACACGAAGGCAAAAGATGGAACTCAGATTACATAGGATTTCCCATTATATCTGGCAGCGCATCCACGTGCGAATCATTTTGTCTTAAATATTCGAGCCATCTCCAATTCTCTAAGAATTTTCTAAGACGCAAAGCAACTGAATTGAGACAGAAACATCGTTCTCCTTTGGCTGCTGTTATAAAGCAGCTCATGTTATAGACAATTGAGCTGAGTTAAGATAGAATAAAACAAGAATGCTAGAGAGAGAGAGAGAGAGAGAGAGAGAGAGAGAGAGAGAGAGAGAGAGAGAGAGAGAGAGAGAGAGAGAGAGAGAGAGAGAGAGAGAGAGAGACGGAATATTGACCAAGGAATAGGAGAGAGAGGCCAACCTGACACACGGGCCTGATCACTGTGAAAGTGTACAGTGAGGGAGGGAGAGAATATTGTGACTAAAGAATGCGTTCTCAGTCCCTGACAAGCATTTCGTTCGTAGCTAACCGCCCACCCGCAAATACCTTCTTGGTACCTGCGCAGTTCTATAACATTGGACTACGAGAGATGTAGCTGGCATTAAAAAGTGTCTTTCGTGCTTGAGCTCCTGCCATAAAGCAATAAAGCAGGCATTCGGCATAGCTACCTGTCTTTTCTTTCGCCTTGTTTTGTTGTCAAAATTTAGAGGCAGCAACTACAAATTCTCTATTGCAAGCTCTGCTTATGCAACCTTCGAAGCTAGTCGCCTTGTGAAACACGGGAAATTTTCATCTGATTGCAAAGAGATTGAAAGAATTTCTCATTGAATCAAAAAGTAGCAAAGGCGCTTTAAAATCATTCTGTTTGTACTTATTCACCATGCAGCATCCGAGAGGATTAACCGTGAGTGAAGAGTCAAACACCTTTAGACACTTTGAAACGGTACATCAAGGTCCTAAGCTCTTTAAAAATTAATCAAGTCGTTTTTAATTTTTCACTTTTAATTATTTCTCTTCTGCAGACTCTCCCCTGAGAATAAAAAAACTGCTGCAGGCCTAAATCTGAAGACCCTGTCTCCAGCTTGACAACCCGAAGGTCCCGTCTCCAGCTAATTTGACAACCTGAAGACCCTGTCTCCAGCTAATTTTACAACCCGAAGACCCTGTCTCCAGCTAATTTGACAACCCGAAGACCCTGTCTCCAGCTAATTTGACAACCCGAAGGTCCCGTCGCCAGCTAATTTGACAACCCGAAGACCCCGTCGCCAGCTAATTTGACAACCCGAAGACCCTGTCTCCAGCTAATTTGACAACCCGAAGGTCCCGTCGCCAGCTAATTTGACAACCCGAAGACCCCGTCTCCAGCTAATTTGACAACCCAAAGACCCCGTCTCCAGCTAATTTGACAACCTGAATGTCCCATCTTATGCTGATTTCACAATCTGAATGTTCAGCAAAAATATCTATCGATCTATAACGATAAAAATCAACACGGTCAGTTAAAAGGGAACTTTTGTCGATCCAATAAGAGTCTGGCAGTCTGCCAGGTCTACACACACCTTATAAGCAAACTTAAATAAAGTCAGGTGGGTCTCCGAAATAATCCAAAACTGAATCGGACTGTCGTTGTTTTCCACTGAGGTAGGGAGAATTTTCCCCCAAACTCTGTTCTGCACCAGTCTATCCAGGGGATAAACAGAACAGTTGGGGATCCCGCGTTTTCCATCCCATCTGTGCCTGCTTGCCCGCCCGAGGGTCACAAATCCGGTTAGTGCATCATCGGCTCCATTGGTGCAGTTGCAGCGTACACACCTGCTTAGTGCTTCGTCTAGCTTGCTACGTCAGCCAGCCTTAATGAACCTGTAGCACTTCCACCGAAGCCTGCACTTTCTTGAGACTGCCGAAAAAGGTTCGTTGCATTTCTAAGATCTTGATAAACTGATCGACGTCTGTGTCTTATCGAACTGTGGGAAAATTTGTTTATTTTCACCTTCACTGCGCCTCCGTACGAAAGGCCAGTTTTGGTTTAGTTTATTTTCTTTTGTCGACAATAATCGCTGGAATATTCTGTTCTCGAGTTTTCGTTCCGCGCTCTCCAAGGGTTTATTTAGCGCAGTTTATCAGATTTGCATTCTGCCGGTCAAAGTGGGTTTGCACGCGAGCTGTGACTTACGACGTATTAACTAAGAAGCTATGAATAAACATTCTCAAATTCCCACCTCTGAAATGTTTTTACATAAGCGCCGCTTCGTTACCGTCAGATAGTTAATTAGGCTCAGAGGTAAGAGTGGTGCGAAGTTCACTGTGAAGGGTCAGGTGCAGGGGGTCAGAGAGGTATACAGGTGTGGGGGAGTGTCAGTTAGTTTGCAGGGGCGGGGCTTTGGACACCGCAAATCAAGGCGATAGAAGGCAAGCTACCATCAAGGAGACAAGGAGTCCTGTCATTCCGCTTACGTCTGAGACTGCAGAAGTTCGGGGAGTGACCTTGCTGCAGGATTGAGGACTACAGAGGGTCAGTGAGTGACATGGCTGTAGGATTGGCGACTACAGAAGTTCGGGGAGTGACATGGCTGTAGGATTGACAACTACAGAAGTTCGGGGAGTGACATGGCTGCAGGATTGAGGACTGCAGAAGGTCAGTGAGTGACATGGCTGCAGGATTGAGGACTGCAGAAGGTCAGTGAGTGACATGGCTGCAGGATTGAGGACTGCAGAAGGTCAGTGAGTGACATGGCTGCAGGATTGAGGACTGCAGAAGGTCAGTGAGTGACATGGCTGCAGGATTGAGGACTGCAGAAGGTCAGTGAGTGACATTGGTGCAGGATTGAGGACTTCAGAAGGTCAGTGAGTGACATGGCTGCAGGATTGAGGACTGCAGAAGGTCAGTGAGTGACATGGCTGCAGGATTGAGGACTGCAGAAGGTCAGTGAGTGACAGGCTGCAAGTTAAAGAAGATGAGAGGGCAGGAAGCGATCTTCAGCCAACCCTCTTTCCTCTTTTTGTCTCCAGTATATCCCAGCCATGAAGACTGCTGAAGGTTGGGGAGTAAACTACTCTATTACAGGGTAGTAATTGAAGGAATAGAGCAATAATTGAGTCTGGCAAGGTAAGAAATATGTGGGCTGAAGAGCTTCCTGGCTCAGTTTTAAAAGTATGGTATTAGAAGTTTTTTATCAATGCCCTCAATTTTTCTGTTCGTTCGTGAAGGACTTTTCTATTAAAGACGTTTCTAGTGACTTTGTTTTCACAATATACGATAGTAGACGATTCCCTACTGCACTGGGCGCTCAAGGCAAAAATAACAAGGGGCTGTGTGCATTAGCAGGTGCAATGCCTAAGTTTCAATCTGCATAAATACAGTTAGTGTACGCAAACGCTGTTTTTTTGAAGTTATCTGGTCTTGAAGGCCGGCTTTTCCGCGCAGAGCTAATGATTTCGCGAACAGACGGGCCCGCGACAAAGTGAAAGAAAAATATTCACCTGCGGCTTTAGGAGAGGCGCTCAGCTACTGCCGCTAAATCCAAGGGGGGCTGCATGACACAAAAGGGGAAGAGGTGCAATCGGGGGCGTTGCGGGACTCCGTGTCTCGCGTTGGGTGCCAGTCTCTCTCTCTCCCTATCTCTCTCGGTTTGGTTCCTGGATACCCTCCCTGTCCAGTTTCTCCGCTCGCTCTCCATCTCGGGGGGCTTTAAAACCCGTCCAAGCCACGCGAACTACGCATTTCAAAGCCGGAACGTAGCCCTAGCCTAGCAGCCCCTAGCGCCAGCTCCTTGCATGCATCCTCCCGTCAGTGGCACATCCGGCACATCCTGCAGTTTACCGCCCACAGCTGGGCAAAGTTGCTGCATGTCGGACCGGACAGACAGCTGTGAGAGTTTCTGACATATTCTGCTTTTATAACGAATCTAAAACTATCGAGGTGCACCGTGAATTTGGTGTGAATGTGTACAAATTCTTGGCTATAGAATAATTAATTGCAAATTAGAAAGGTAGGCGGCGCCGTGCAAACTGGGACGAAAGAGAAAGAGAGAGAGAGAGAGAAAGAGAGAAGTTGGGGCACAGAAGAAACTATGAAATCTCTTTCGATTTTCTCATTAATGCGAATAGAATGCTGCCGAGAGAAACTATTAGTAATGAGCTACTCGAGAATTTCTCTCTCTGCCCCTGGTTACCTGCGGTGGCTCCCTCCACCAGTACAAGCATGCAGTTTAACACTAAAAGCGGGTGCCAGTAGGCAGGAGCGAACGAAGTAAGGGGTGAGAGGCATTAGGCTCGCTTGCGCACGCTTCCAAAGTGCTTTCTGGCAGAACCGCAACGGCGGGGGGTCAGAAGGTTGAAAGAAAAGCGAGCTATTGAAGTTCACTGCACTCATATCGCCATTATTGTACTCTGGTCCCGTTCGAAGTTCAAGCCTGTGTGCACTGGCGCTGAGCAATTCCAAGCTCGAAAGCTTTCGGGCGTCTTCCCTTCGTCTCAAAGTGCCGCCAAACCATCCGCTCCATTTATTTGCAGAGGCTCCCGGCACGTCAGCATGAAGGCAGTCAGCCATCACGAGGCTGCCTCTGCGGCCAGCAGTAGCCGACCTCACAGCCCGTCAGCCAGCAGCGTGGCCTCCTCCCAGCTCGACGCGATATACCGAGGCAACCTGCCGGCAGACAGCGACGATCCGGACGCCGCCGAGCTGAGCTCGAGCCTTGGCGACACCCTGGAGCGCGAAAATCGCCAGGAGGATCAGCGGCGCTACCTGCAGCAGCTCAGCGACATTGGGCGCCAGATTCAAGACGAGCTGCAACCGAATGCGCTTGTCGATGTTGGCTGCGGCGGTGGCACCAGCACTGGTAACAGCGATGCCGACGACGGCAAAGACAACGCCGCTGATGTCGGCCGCTGTGCTGCCGCCGCCACGACCGGCGCTCCCAGTCGTTTTAGCCGGATACGCAAGATCAAAGTCATCGACTCGCGCTCTCGAACCGCCGTGTCTTCCGGTGAGTCGACGCCGCGACGTCGGAGCCGGCACCGCAGTCGCGCATCGTCGTCGCCATCGAGATCGCGCTCCTCCTCGGCCGCGCCCGTGGACCGGCACGGCTCGTGGGCAGCACAGGCCGACTCTGAGGCCTTCCTGCCCGTGGCGCAGCTGCAGCAACCCAGCGGCAAACTGTCGAGTCTCGAGCGGCTGCGCCGTCGATCGCAAAGCTCAGGCGGCAGTCGCTCAGAGATGAAGCCGGACGTGGAACTGGAATCTGAACCGAAACCGGAGCCGGATCTGGAACCCGAGCCGCTTCCGCCAGTGATCACAGAACATAAGGCACCTGCAACTGCAGCTGAAATGGAAAAGCAAGATGCGAATGCGACTCGATTGCATGTGCAAATGTCGCTTAACTGGCGACAGCCTGCGGTAGCGGAGCGAGGGCCGCAGGTGGAGGTGGAGGAGTTGGAGGAGGAGCCGGCGGCGAGGCGCAGAAAGCTGCCCCACCCACCTCCGCCGGAGCGCCAGAGACCCACTCGCGCAACGGGTGAGCAAGGACCGTTGACTGACGCTCAGTGGGGGCTCGAGGTGGCTGCGGAGTGGGGTGTTGGCTCTCCCGCGGAGCAGAACTCGGCCCATGCTGGTGTACACCTCAGCTCTGCCAGAGTACAATTAGGTGCAGCCGCACACTCAAGCGAAAATAATGAACTATGGCCACAGCGGCGAAAAAGCAGACCAGAAAGGGAGGCAGAGCAGCAGCAGCAGCAGCAGCAGCCAAAGTCGCAAGTTGAAGAGCAGCTGCGCCAACTTTTTACTTATTCAAACAGTCCGCTTACAGTTGGCGGTAGCAACGGTTATCAGACTCAAAGGCCGCCGCAGGAGCAGCTGCATCAGCAAGGCGAGGACGTGTACAAATACCTGCCGCACAGGAAGCGCTCTTCTCGGCCAAGAAAGAAGCGCCCGTTACCTCCGCCTGCGCCGGAATACTCTGCAGCCATGGCAACGGCCACCGCGCGTTTAGTCAGCGTCAGCGCTGACGAAGCGGACGTCGATGACGATGACGACGCTGTGTTTGAAGCGGTAGACGGCCTCGTTGGTGACGACAGATGGCACCAGAATCATCACCAGCACCAGCCGAAACGCGGGCAGCAGTACCAGCACCGATATCAAGATTCAAACCACCAGCCTCGGCGGCAGAAGCCAGGTCAGCGCGAGCACCAGCACAAGCAGCACCAGCATTATCAGAACCAGGAGCAGCGCGACTCCACAGCGGCAAACAGCCAGAGCTCTTTGCTGCCGACATCCATTCGGACTAGCGACCTCTACCCGAAAGGCAGCGAGACCCTCACTGATGCCTATAGGTATCGACCTAGCACTGATCGCTACGCTGCGCAAGTCAGTCTTCAGTATCAGAGGCAGGAGCCACCGCCGCAGCAGCCACCGCAATTAACGTCACCGGCACCTCCAGTGCCTCCACGAAGGCAGCGGCGCAGTGCAGGTGAGGCGGCCTCTGCTGACCATTTATACAAGCAGATCCAGGTTTCCCCAGCGCCTGCAGTGGTGCCCATCCAGAGGAAGGAGCAATTCATGCCACCTCCTCCAGCGCCGCAGCCGCCGCCGCAGCCGCCGCCACCACCGCCACCACCGCCACCACCACCGCCGCCAGTTCATCAGCAGCATTACCATCTGCACAATTACCACCACCACCAGCAGCCTCAGCGGCCGCGAAAGCAGGACCAGCAGAACCAGCTCTGGTCGTCGGGCAAGCATCGCCCAATATCGCGCGGAAACCGAGGTCAACAACAGCCGGCAGCGGTCGCCGAATCATCACTCAGTCGACAGCGATCGAATAGTTTGTCGTCCATTCAACAGTCGCAGCAGCAGCCGACGTATCGTCAGCGGCCAATGGAGGTGCCAGCCGCAGCCGCTGCAGCGTTGGTAACTTCAGGAGGCTCTCCTGTGTCTTTGCGACATCAAATCCAGCGAGCAAACGAGACGAAATCCGCCGCACCGACTCCGCGAACGCGCACGCAGATTCAGACTCACATGCCGGGGGCTCCCGACAACTCTAGCGTTGGCCCGAGTGCTGCTCAGACTGCCACAGCAAGATTATCAATCGGAGTTCTTCAGCCGCAGTCACAGCCGTACCATTCTCCAACTCGGCACCAGCATCAGCACCAGCATCCACGCCAGCATCAAAATGAGCAGCTTCAGCAGCAGTATCAAAATCCAAACCATCAGCATCGCATTGAAACTCAATCAAATACCCAGCAGCCGAGCAATCAGAGCAATTCGCACCACGGGCAACGCTATCAGTACCAGCCGAAGCAGACTTACGAGTACAAGGAGCAATCAAATCAGCACTCTGCACAGCGCCAGACCGAACTTCAGGAGCAGCATCACCAGCAGCAGCGAAACCAGTTGCATCCGCAGTCGCGGGACTTGATGAAGCAACTGGAAGAGCGGCTTGACTGGCACCGGCGGCGTAGCAACGGAAACGGCCGCATCGGCGGTTCCGACACGGACGACTCCGATGACCCAATCAACGAGCGTCACCGCGCAGCGTTGAAGCTGCCTTCGAACGCGGTGAAAGTCCTTCCAACTGGGGCAGCCAGCCTTCGCCGCAACAAGCAGGAATCCTTGCTGAGTCCCCGCGGAGCAACCGCAGGCGATCCGGTCAGCGAGATCGAAGGCCTCTGCCGGCAAATGCAGCTGCAGGACGACGACCTGCTGGACGGGGCGGAGCGGCACGACACGCTGGCTCGGGTGCAGACTCGCCTGGCAAAGCTGTCCAGCGGCGGGGACGAGGACGATGTCTTCGCTGCTAGCTCCGGCTCTCATCGACAGCAGCAGCAACTGTCGCCAGCAAGGTACAGCCAGTGTAGTACAGTTCTGAGATGCTTTTTTACCGCAAATTCAAGTTTTACGCTCGTATGTTGCCTTCTAAAAATTCAGCTATCCCGTAGGTTGTAGAATGTGCGCGGTACTCAGTAGATTGTGTAGCCAGGATTTTTCATTGCAGTCGGGAGATGGCGCGCCAGCACCAGGGGCGCCAGCACCAGGGGCGCCAGCACCAGGGGCGCCAGCACCAGGGGCGCCAGCACCAGGGGCGCCAGCACCAGGGGCGCCAGCACCAGGGGCGCCAGCACCAGGGGCGCCAGCACCAGGGGCGCCAGCACCAGGGGCGCCAGCACCAGGGGCGCCAGCACCAGGGGCGCCAGCACCAGGGGCGCCAGCACCAGGGGCGCCAGCACCAGGGGCGCCAGCACCAGGGGCGCCAGCACCAGGGGCGCCAGCACCAGGGGCGCCAGCACCAGGGGCGCCAGCACCAGGGGCGCCAGCACCAGGGGCGCCAGCACCAGGGGCGCCAGCACCAGGGGCGCCAGCACCAGGGGCGCCAGCACCAGGGGCGCCAGCACCAGGGGCGCCAGCACCAGGGGCGCCAGCACCAGGGGCGCCAGCACCAGGGGCGCCAGCACCAGGGGCGCCAGCACCAGGGGCGCCAGCACCAGGGGCGCCAGCACCAGGGGCGCCAGCACCAGGGGCGCCAGCACCAGGGGCGCCAGCACCAGGGGCGCCAGCACCAGGGGCGCCAGCACCAGGGGCGCCATATATTATTGTTAGGGATGCGCACATATCCACAAAATTAGAAGGAGATGACACAAATTTTCGATTTAACTTTGCTATTTCTGAGCCAACAAGATGCAGCAACCTGGCCCTCTGAACTTCACCGCCATCGACAGGCCGCAGGCCGGCCAGGGCCAGCAGAGGGCGGCCTACTTTGTGCAGCACCGGGGCGCCTTCCCAGACAAAGAGTTGGACGATCAGGCCAGGCGGCATCGGCTCGATTCGCAGAGAAGGTACGGCGGCCCTGCAGAGTCGCTGCACCATAGCCAGCATCAGATCGGCTGGTCCGTTAATGCGGCGCCAACATCAAGCGGTCAGTATTTTTCGTAGCTTTGTCTCACTAATTTTAGGCTTCAGGGCTTGTACGTTACGTTCATTGGTTGTTATTTAGTTAGAACCGAGGTAAATGACGTATTTATGCAACTGTTTTTGAGTTCGGTTTGCATTCTGAATCAGTTATTCGATTTATCGTCTTCTCTGCATCTCACCTTGTGTCCATTAATTTCCTTCTGAAGTAACCGCGTTCCATACGTATGCCTTTAGGCCAGGGGTTAGCGAAATGGGCGGCAACGCCTCCTCGCTGTTTCCAGACGCACGGAGCCCCCTGCAGCTAAGTCAAAGTAAGTTAGGACGGGGTCTAAAAAACGTCTAATATAATGACGGATTAGAAATGAAGTTGCCTTGTCGAGCTAAGCTTCCGGATTTGAAATATCCGAACTTAACGAAGCCACTTATACAGACTTTGAAAGCTGCACTTTTCCAAGTTCGCATCGGGCATTCGGTCATGCAAAACTCTTCTGCCTTTTTCCTTCCCGGCTCGAATGCTTTTCTCCTTCACTTAGTACGTAATTCTCAGCCTCATAGCTCAGCAGGCTGTTCTCTAGAATTCTTTTTGTCTGCTGTTTCGGCGTTGCTTGCTTCTAGAAAGGACTGCTTGTACCGGTAATCCCTTTTTAAGCTACGAGCAACCTTCTAAAGTTATTGCTAGCTCGGGAAGAAGCGTGCTCATGGTCGAATAGAATCTAAGCATGTTTTGTTTAACATGCGAACGTCAGATTTTATCCAAAATCGGAAAATTTTCATCAACGAAGACACTTCTGAATATTTGTGTAGATTCCTTGCAGCATTAGTTCAGGTAACTCATTTTAACTGCTCTATAGAAACTGTTCTATAGAAAGAACTCCTTATGATCTGCAGTGACTCTAATTGAGATTTAAGTCTAAATTAAATAAAGCGCTAGAAGTTATTGCCTTAATTTGAGATGAAATTTAGGAAGCCTCACGCCTCCCCAGTGCGGGGGGGGGTACTTTGGATTTGCAAGTCTTCAAACAGTATTGCGACTTCGACCACCCCACGCAATCTTTTTATTTTAGAGAGTCGCACCGCTCTGCAGGCTGTGCCAAGCAGGTAAGTCAGCTTGGGGCTTTTGCAACTGTGCACCCGAGGAAGTCCCGAGAAATGAAACATGGACTGACTTTGACGGCCGGCCACTTACTTGCTGACCTTGCAGAGAGGGAAGGGATGCTTCCTCGCTCCTTGACACTGAGAACTTAAATTTTAAGGTCAATGGAATTAAATACTATCTAGATATCAAACGATTACTGGGCACAACAAACAACAAAATACGAGCGTACTTGGAATTAAAAGCTTATCCAGGTGTAGTACAAAAAATCATTTTGTGTGCTTAGAGACTTCTACGAGTATATAGTTGATTCGGGAAACCTGTGCACAAAATAACCTTAACTACACCCTTCTGGACATCTTCGCGTCAAAGTCAAATTAATTAACTCTTAGTCTAATTAAACGGCGTCTTAGAGTCTACAAGATTAAGGTCTCTCTGGCCAAACCATAAAGCCACCCACCTCCTAGCATGTGACTTGTTTGTTTGTTTACCCCTTTTTACCCCTACAAAATTATCTGACCTTTGAACTGCATTTGCTGTGTCGAGTTTTTTTGTCGAGTACCTGAACCGTAGCGCTAATATGCGATTTCATCGCTCCCGTCTTTCAGCGGACCGTATTTGGAGCCTGGCGAGTCGGAGTCTGGTCCAGTTGTGATTCTGTAATGATCATCTGAGTCACTGTCTGATCCATCTTGATCCTGATCTATCTTAATTCACCTGTTTCCTACCTTTTGCGTGCATCATTTTGCTTTTTTCAATTCTTTATTCTTTGTACAAACAGTATCCTTCAACCTGCATCATATTGCCATCGCTTGCATGCTGAACTGCTGTGCTTGGTTGGCTCAACAAGTCCACTGTCGAGGAGGAGCACACGGTTGCAGAACTAGCTTTGGTTGCCAGGTAAACATCTTTTGCATGATTTTTCAAGGATTTCTTTAAGATAAAAAGTCAAATTTTGTTTTTATCCCGACTTCGCTTATTAATACTTTCTAACCATTTGATCTTCCAACTATTGGAAAGAACTCAGACGAACGTATTCAGGGTCTACGGTCCTTGGTTCGTGCTAAAGAGACCTTTATTATTATTGCTTTGACTCTTAAGTTGCATGATCATCAGATTGCATGATTGCATCAGGACTGATCAGATGACTGATACGTTCTTTGCAAAATCGAAAGCAAGCTGCACCAGCCGGAAACCAATCAAAATAATCTGACCTCAGGGTCAAGAATCGAGTCTAGGCCCTCTTGTCTATTCTCCTTTTCGAACTAATTCCCCCCCAGCCACAACAACATAGATAAAATATCCGACAAACCTTGCTTGCCATTTAACAGCCGATCAGCTTCGAGCTCTCCAGCTCAGCAACAATCGACCAAATTCATCCTTTGCAACCTGGAAACCGAGGAGGAAGAAGAGGACGCCGAAGTCTCTGACGATTCCAGCGCCGAAGATGACAATGAGCGAAGCAGCTCGCTCTGGCTCTGGGTGTCGCCACGGTCGGCTCGACCTGCTGAGGACGAAGCGGCCACAATGTCGTCCCAGCACAGCGGTCCCGGCGAGGTGCTGTCTCGCTCCGCAGACAACACGGCCTGCTTGTTATCCGACGCGTCTGCTTTATCTGACAACAGCTGTTGTGACTGCGACTCTGACAATAGCTTTGGCACCGAGGAGGAGTCGGTCGCGGTCACCACCGAGCGCACCGAGGAGGTTGTTGTCAAGTCGTCGCCAATGCCGCTTCGTCGAGTCGCTTCAGCAGGAGACGTCGGCGGCTGCATCGACAACGCGGTCTCTGTTGCAAAACGAGGCTTCCGGCCGCGGTTTTGGAAGACAGTGGAGGTCCGGTTCGGCTCTGACGCTGACATTCCAGCGGCGGTGCAAAGTAATCGACGACGGACTCCGTGTTTGTCATCGTACTTCGTTCAGGTTGGGCCGCCGCTGCCTCCGCAATCCCAAAAGTGCGATAAAGAGAAGCAGCAGCCGCCAGTACAACAACAACTGCCAGATGTTCAGCAAGACAAGCAAGACATAGAGCAACAGAAGCAGTCGTGCCAGCGGCAGGAGGATGCGAGGGATGCCTGAATAAGTGTCAATTTTAAACATCTTTTTATTTCATTTTTATGGCTAATTGACCCTTTTGTCTAACATCGCGTATTTCAATTAAGTTTGTCTTCCTACACTTGTACAAAAACATTTTCCTTTTAATTACGAGTAAATGAGTCTGGCTCAACTGATTGATAATTACTTTCATTATCCAACCGCTCAATGCAGACTCACAGCACCTATTTTTTAGAAATGATTAACGATTCGCATTAATAAAAGCTGCTGACAAAATGTTATTCTACAAAGAAGTGCACCAGTTGTTTGCGACGTAATTTTTGTACTTTTAGAAGCTCTGAAAGTCAAAGCGATTTTTTACTCGTAAACAGATTTTAGTCGGTTAATAACCAGCAAAGTCTTCCTATGCTCGCAAGCTCTTGCACAATATGATACTGTATGTTGTTCTGTATGTATAGCTAATCTTATTACAAAACTTTGCAAAATATTTTTGCCCAGCTTTCGATTGCATTGGATTTTTGCCGAAGATAAAATAAAAATTTACAAGGTATCGTCGCATGCTGTTTGCGTATGCAGGGCTTGGACCCGGTACGATTGTGATAAACCACTGAGCAATTTAAGCTGTGCTTCTTCCTCTGCTTCTGTCATGCTGTATTTGAAAAAATTTCTATGGGTTCTCTTTTCCTTTTGTCACTTTCTCTTTCCGCGTCACTCCTTGCGTCACTCTCCTTTCCGCGTTACTCTCATTTCCGCGTCACTCTCCTTTCCGCGTCACTCTCCTTTCCGCGTCACTCTCCTTTCCGCGTCACTCTCCTTTCCGCGTCACTCTCCTTTCCGCGTCACTCTCCTTTCCGCGTCACTCTCCTTTTCGCGTCACTCTCCTTTCCGCGTCACTCTCCTTTCCGCGTCACTCTCTTTTCCGCGTCACTCTCCTTTCCGCGTCACTCTCCTTTCCGCGTCACTCTCCTTTCCGCGTCACTCTCTCTTCTCTTTGCGTCGCTCTCGCCTCTTCTTGGTTATTAGGTGTGTCTCACATTCTTTTTCATTTGTTGCTTCAGGAGAATTTACATTTCTGGACGGTCTATTCCTTTTCACTCGCGATTTTTTACAAATTTATTCCCTTTTGACTATTCAGAAAGGCTCCGACAGCAATCCCAATCCCCTTGTACTAATAAACTCAGTGACGACCTCTATTTGACTGAGTACCAGAAATTGGCTAAAAAACAATTTCCTTTGTCTAAAGTGATTGAAGAGCCTTGACAAAGCGGAAAAGCTGAACATTATTAACAGGAGAATCGAAAAAAATCCCGGAATCTTTGTAATTGATATGTTGAAAGGCCATTAATAAAACAACAAAACTTGCTATCCGCATTTGTTTTTGTTATTCAAAAAATTGTTTTTCGATTCTAGATTTTCAACCCCAAACCGCAAGCCCGAACTAAAATTGAAAATGACGCGGACTTTTATAAGTTTTTTTAAATGCGAAAATGACTCGAATTTATCGATTCTTTGAAACAAAAAAATAAATTGATGAGGTAAAGTAAAAAAATACGTTACGGATAGAGAAAAGTAAAATTCAGTTTCCAATTACCAATACTACTATTCAACTTACAATAGGTTTAATTTGAAGATCAGATGAATGTCCGATCAGAATCGATGTCGGCTCCCCCACCCTGCGCCCCGCCCTGCCCACTCCCTGCCTCTACCCCTCTTTCCTTACTGCTTCCATCGCAGCAAAAAATACCCAGTTCCGCCAATCGAGGCAGACAAAATGCACTTTTAAAAGCAATTAAATTCTTACCAAGTAAAAATACTTGAAGTATTGTGATCAATTTTTAAGCTTATTATTTATATTTGTAGAGAAAATAATAGTATAAACTAAACTATATTTTAATTGCAGAGACAGAAGAGCAGAAGGAGCAGTAAGTGGGCGCAGGGCCCAAACCAGTATATTTATATGAAGAACTTAGAGGGGGGTTGACTCCAGTATAATAAAAGGAGGGGTGGAGTGCGCGACTAAAGAGAGAGGCGAGAAAGGATCGAGCCAATCAGAAGGCAGCAAGGGAGAGAGAGGTAAGAATAGCAAGATTGAGCTAGACAGAGAGACAGAGAAAACAGTAAACAGAGACAAGTGAAGGTGAACTAAAAAAATGACTAGGAAAATCGCGACAATATTATGATACAATTATAATAGCTTATTGCAGCCCATTTGGACCTACGCGCATTGAATTAAATCCAAGATATTCCTATGTAACAGAACTTTTGTCTATGGTAGCAAAGCTGGCACAGCAGCATTTAATTTGGTCCAACAAGCATCAATATGGTTCAAAAACTCGTGAGCCATTGGACAAAACTCCTGCCCTCTCGCAACCGTCTGTGGGTTGTTGCGTACTGCTGGAACGTCAGCGTGTCTACCACCAATTTTCAGTCGCTTTTCCAGAGCTCTGCTGATCTGATAATCTGAAATCTGATAACAAACTGGAGCTGTTCCTTCAACTTCTGCGGCATTTTCTGCAACGTCAAAAAAGGGTTTCTCAACTGCATCGAGTAGCAGCTGGACCTGAGGCTCTAGCAACTTGCTTTGGCGATTGCCGGCAGGGTTTCAACGCACTGATGGATGCTGTAAAGCATCTTTTCTTTTACATTCAGCAACCTTGCAATGTCCTTTGGGTGTTCACCTCAAGGACTTCTAGACTAACAGGACGTAAAACTCAAAGATCGTGCAATTTTTTAGAGGCCACGATTTCCTGGAAAAAATACACTGCGGAGATAGGAAAAAATCAGTTTTTTGTCACAAAAGCAGTGATTGTATTTGATCTGGGGCAGTGAAGACTACCATTCTTTTAATTTAACATGCACAACATGTTACTCTATTATATTTTCATATAGCTGTGTATTGAAGTTTTCATTTTCATGTTGTTTTTACTTCATTTCATAAGCCCAAAGTTGCAAATACTCACAAGTGGCATTAGCCAAACTTTTTGTGCTGTTCCTTTTTTGAATCAAGTATATTTGTAATAAAAACTGTGCATGTAGGTACTCTTAATCTTTTATTGTAGATATAGTTCCATTTCAACGCATATATTAGGCCTAGTAACTATTTAATTCCTAGAATCAGTGGCATAGGGTAGAGGGGGGATCAAGGGGGATGTATCCCCCCAAAGAGCCTGACCAAAACTTTTTTGTTGCCCCTTTTCGTTATACATGCTATCATGTGAGCACTTTTACCTTGGTGTATCCCCCCACAGAAAATTCACCTTTTGTATCCCCCCAGACCATAGGAAATTCCTGGCTATACCTATTTCTGGCTACACCTAGAACTAGACCATCACCTATCTAGGCTATCTATCTAGCCTAAAAAGTAAATAAATTTAGACAATGATTCTTTAGTTTCATTATATATAGATTTCCGATGTGTAATTTCATATTGTTTTTTTACCTAGGCTTGAGAAAGTTATATTATCAGTTTTTAAGCGAGGCCTATATTTTAGACTAGACCTAAGATTTGAGAAAAATAGACTTAATCACAAAAATAGGCCACTATGTACCACTTTTACTAGGTATCTATAAAAAACATAATTAATCCATTTATAATTTTAATTTTAAAGGCCAATATCATTATTATATTACAAATTTGAATAGCTTTTTTTCTTGAATTAGTTAGATATTTTAATTTATATAATATCTTTGAAAAAAATGATTCTAGGAATTAAATAGTTACTAGGCCTAATATATGCGTTGAA
This sequence comes from Macrostomum lignano, assembly GCA_002269645.1. NCBI lineage: Eukaryota > Metazoa > Platyhelminthes > Macrostomidae > Macrostomum > Macrostomum lignano. The sequence continues at coordinate 86,217 of NIVC01000420.1, read as the reverse complement.
ATGGAACTATATCTACAATAAAAGATTAAGAGTACCTACATGCACAGTTTTTATTACAAATATACTTGATTCAAAAAAGGAACAGCACAAAAAGTTTGGCTAATGCCACTTGTGAGTATTTGCAACTTTGGGCTTATGAAATGAAGTAAAAACAACATGAAAATGAAAACTTCAATACACAGCTATATGAAAATATAATAGAGTAACATGTTGTGCATGTTAAATTAAAAGAATGGTAGTCTTCACTGCCCCAGATCAAATACAATCACTGCTTTTGTGACAAAAAACTGATTTTTTCCTATCTCCGCAGTGTATTTTTTCCAGGAAATCGTGGCCTCTAAAAAATTGCACGATCTTTGAGTTTTACGTCCTGTTAGTTTAGAAGTCCTTGGTTCACCTCTGTCGAGCGCTTCGATCGCAAGGCAATGGCATTCGTTCGACAGCCTAGCATATTGTCCACAATTCTGTGGCTGATCTGCTCCTCTGCAGTAGTTGTGAATGAAGCTATGGACCAAATTGATGCTTGTTGGACCAAATCAAATGCCGCTGTGCCAGCCTTGCTACCATAGACAAAAGCTCCGTTACATTGGTAAACGTATCTAAGATTAAATTCAATGCGCGTTAGCCCAAATGGACTGCAAAAAGCTACAATGTGTAATAAACCACTGAAACGAGGAGATACTCTATGGCAAAATCTCCTCGGCTTCGCCTCGCATAGAGTATCTCCTCGTTTCAGTGGTTTATTACACCACTGAAATACGCCTCGGAAATACGCTTCGCCTCGGAGATTCTGCATAGAGTATCTCCTCGTTTCAGTGGTTTATTACACATTGTATTTATTACACATTTTAATTTAATCAACAGCCTGTAAGCCTCGAGGCAATCTATATTTAGCACGAGTTAATCTCCGCTCCCTGTATTGTCTATGGTAGCGGAGTTAACGCTACCAATAATCTCCGCGAGCTTAACACTAGGGACATAGGCAAGGCGAACAGGCAAAGTTGATTAAATAAAAGTCATGCATTCGCACAGCTTACCAATAAACATCAAAAACATTCAGAAAGATCTATGACTGACATTTTTCAATATTGTCATCAGCCTGATTAATTTGGGTTTAATGCATCAAATTACCTTCAGTAATAGAGCTAAAATGTTATTGCGCTCGATATCCTCTGCTTTTTTCTTACTGACCAGAGGTTTTTTTCTGAATCGAACATACCATGCCTTAGCTCGTATCTAGCTCGTATTATCAATTTAATTTCAATTTCTATTTATAACTTTACTGCGTGGGCAGCTGCACGTGCTTCGGGAGAGAGTGAATGCGGGGGTTGAAAACTGGACTGCCGTCTTCCTCAAATCCACCCTTAGTTCTCGAATTTCCGTTCTGCCGTGCCGGCACCATTAATTGGCCTCTCAGTCAAGCTTTGCTTAAATGAGCTTAGTTGTGAAAACCTTGAGCGACCGATAGAGTAAACATCAAAGTAGAAAGACTTGAGTAGTAAAATCAACGTCTCAGAAAATTGACATATTCGCTCGTATTGTAATATTGCCGTTATATATTTGCCAAAACTGATTTTTGATATTCACCAAGATATTAGCGTGGATCAAGGATGTTAGTAAACACGGGTTAAAAATAGTCGGGTGTCTCACTAAAACAAGGGAATAGGACATCATATAGTAAAGTAAATTGTCTGAAAATTTTTAATCACGACCGTTCAAGCATCACCACGACCTGCTGTCGCGGAAGATGCTGTCTTCGTTGCTGCCACTGCTGCCTTTGCTGCTGCCTTTGCTGCTGCCGTTGCTGTTGCCGCTGCTGCTGCTGCCGCTGCTGCTGTTGTTGGTTTTGATGGTGGCCACCCCAGTGCAGCAGCTGACGAAAGGAGCGGCTGTAGCGGAGCAGAATGACGAAATTCAAGCAGGAGTTGATGGGAACAACTGCCATGCCCCAGCCGAGCAGATTTTCAAGCTGGCCCAAAGTGCGGAAGTCGGCCTCATTAAGCGGTAGTTGAGTCAGCCGCTTCAACAGGTAGATGGTGGCTGCAGAGTTCAGCAGTGCGTAGGGAAACTCCAGCAACACGAAGCCGACAGAGAGCAGCAGGATGGTGCGAGCGGCCCGACGAGAGGCGCGGTGGTTCGAGTAGCGAGTTCGAATATGCTGAGAGATTTTGCAGGCCAGACAGAGGACACAGAAGCCCGGCAACAGGGTGCCAAGTACAGCGTAATTGAGATTCTTGCACAAGTACACTCGAATTGTCTGCATTGTGGCCTCAAGCTTGTCGCTGGTGGTGACGTTCTCGGCCATCCCGGATTCTTCTGTAAAGCTCCAGACTCTGGCGACGAGAAGTTCCCCGCCGCACAGGCACAGAATGGCCAGCAGTAGGCAGGCCTGGTAGCGGACCGGGAACTGCCGGCATGGCTGACCAGCCAGCAGCGGCCTGGTGGTGATGACAGCTCTGTAGGCGGTGAGGACCAGCATCCACCAGTTGCGGACAGCCTGGGAGGCATGCACGCTGACGCCAAGTGTGTCAATCTCAGAGTTTAGCGGCATGAGCATCTGGCTGAGCAGGAACACGGGCAGAAGCAGGTTGAGCAGCAGCTCAGTCCCAGTGAGCACAACCATTCCGCTGCATCGTTCTTGAACTTTGCCCCGAACGAGAGCCAGCATTAGCAAGCTGTTCAGCAACAGAGCAACTCCAGAGCACGTCAGAGACAGTCCAGCAGATGCCAGGCCGCCAACGTCGGGTTCTGCCAAGCCCGGCTCGCCAAGGCGGCTGTCGTTGTTTCGATTTGAGAGGTTATTTGACATGACTTCTGTTTTCTTGATTTTCCTAATTTCCTTGCTTAGGCTTTTTGCAATTGCAATTCAGCGCAAGAGATGGAGATAAGGTTGCAAGAGCTAGATAGATAGCATCGAGTGTTCCTTCTCCCTCTCAGCAAGCATGAATAATAAATAGTGAGTGGGCATGATTCGAGCCGAGCTATCAGCCAATCAGCGCTATATTACTGAGCAATTAGCTAAGATGAGTTGGGAGCAGAGGCACTGAAACTGAAAATGAGTCTCGATTATGCATCGTGCAGCACCTGTCAGTTAGTTAAATAAAAAAGGTTTAGTTCATGTGAATTTTACAGTTTATGAATTATGAATAATTCCCCTCTCCCATGATTGACGACTCTTGTGACGCTTACACAAGAGATGGAGATTAGATCTACCAGAGCTAAATAACATCGAGTATTTTTTCACCCTCTGAGCAGGTTTGGCTATAAATATAATAAATAGTGAATGGTAGTGAATAGAGGGTAGGTAAATAACAGGACGTTAATTCGTATGCAAGGATACACGAAGCAAAGATTTCCTCCCACAGTGTGTACGGCTGTAGTTAAGTTACTCGAAATTGGCATCCATTCGCTAATTGGATCGGGTAGAAACTAACGAGCCACCTGTGGTGTCTGGTTCAGTTTACAAGATGAAACAAAGACTGAGTCCGATCATTTCATATGCCCCTTCAATTACTTGGAAATATAACTGTCCTTGCATTATTAATCGAATCCTTTTATTCCCTGGCTCACATGTACAGACATCATTTGCTCGCCCGAGAGTGGAGAGCTTGATTACGGACCGAGAGGCGCATGAGGCCCTTGTGAGTCCACAACTTGCGGCCTAGAAGGAGCTGTGCTGGTGCGAGTCCAGTTGATAAATCTGCAGCCGGTGGCTCCATTTTTTTGTTTCCACCACTTTAGAAGAGTGAGTGCTCTGACGGTAAGCATGCACGTGTGTGCCTCGAAGTCCGCACACAAAACAGTATCATAGAGGTCGTTCAGAAAGTTACTGAACTCGAACGTTTCGGCTCGGTTTCTGAGTGCCATCTAAAACTGCTAAGGCTGACTCTGTGTCTCCCTGGTGCTCTCACGTCTCATGTCTCATGATTCAGGACCAGTTGAAAAGAAACCCTGTGAGCCTCGATGCGATATTTCGGTGTTTCCACTCGTATTTTCTCAGCAACGGAAATTTCGCAGCACCTAAAATTTACTTCGGGTGTGTCATAAGTAATGTCACTGCAGGCTTCTGTCTAAAATATGTAGGCACATGGACTTGTGGGTAGTGTACCTGTGTAGCTGAAAAGTATACTTAGTGAAGCAATAGCAGTGCATTTGAGACGTGCATAGGTTGTTTATGGCCCAAGCTATCGCAAGAATACGCCAAGCAGATTTAGCAAGTGCAACGCGATGAAAAATCGTCTATGCAGCGAACAAAAATCACCATGAATCTCGACATGACGCCTGCACCAAGCAGATCCGCAAGGTGTTTAGCAGCCAGGGCTTGAATGACATCCTAAACTGCCTGGTTGCTGAGGATGAAAGCTGGCTCCACCTGGATGGCAAGGGCAGCAAGGCAGATAATCGCTGCTGGTTGGGAGCTGGGGACTCCAGGGCGACTGTGACCAGGAAGTCCATCTCGGACAAGAAGACCATGCTGCTGGTAGCCTTCACGCCAAACAAACGAGTCTCCATCTGCACAACTCCACCGAACACCAAGGTCGATGGCCAGTACTTTATCGACTTTTTCCGGCACACTGGGGACCTCTGGTGCACTCTCCGGTCAAATCCATGTCACCTGGACGAGGTTCTGTGGCAGATGGACACCGCACGGCTGCACACCTGAAGGCTGTTTCGAATTTTCTGCCTGCACGGCAAGTGAATATGCTCTGACAGTCCCTACAGCCCAGACTTCAACTTTTGCAAGAGATTCCTGTTCAAATGGCTGAAGGCTGACTTTTCCAAGAAGAGTTTCGCAAACCATGAAGAGGTAAAACAGGCTGCGTTGCACTGGTTATGGCAGTTGGAGGAAAAACACCTGCAGGCTGAGGTGGACAAGCTGTATGAGCACTGCCAGAGGGTGATTGATATTGGGGGACTCTATGTTGTTGAGTGGTACAGTTTTGTTCATCTGCGATTGCAAGTTCGTCTGTTTTCACATCAGTGACATTACTTATGACACACCGAAGTACAACCAGCGCGCAGTTAAAGTACCAGTACTTTTTAGCCTTTGATGTAATTTATTGCAAACAACCTTAAGCAATATACATGGCATCGCATCGAATTCACTGCTTAGCCATAGTGTACTTGACTCGTTAAAGACTTTGTAACTTTCACTAGTAGAGTTTCCTAGGTAAGGGTTCATCGTTGCACAGTTCAGAAAATTTAAAGAGTACACTATGTTACAAAGATATTGTCTAATGTTTACACGTCATCAAGCCAGCAGCCCTCAGATTCAGTTTCGTTGAAATTGAAATTTTCAGCTCAAAATTCGTATTATGAAAGGCAAAAGGAAGCGAAGGGGCGCTGTGTTGTCCGAGCTCCATTGTTCGGAGTTAATTGAATTTGATATCGCTTCTTGCATTAATTGAACCCATAGCAACTGCGGATGGTGCTACCTAGACAGGGGAAGAAAAACTGATGAATAATCGTGCTGCGAACTGCTAGAGCTTCCCTTGCGCACTGATGAATTCGGCAGCTGCCCCACCCAAACTAAGTTATCGTCATGGAAACCTAAGACGAAGGCCGATTTTCAAAATAAGAAAGGACGCTAGTTAGCTTATTCACCTTTAAAAAGAAGTCGAAGTGGGGATGACAGAAATTACGAGCGCGTAGGTGAGGTTTATAAGGCTACGGACAGCATCCATAGCCACATGGTCGAGACCGTCCTGCTTTACAACGCCAGGAGCTGGACGCTGACGGACTCGCTTGAACAGTAAGTTGACTCGGCTGTCCAGCTGCGCGCCGCCTTCAAGATCGGCGAAAACGAGATACCAACGTAGCACTATATCACCGTGCCGGCCCGGCCCTTTCAACCGACTCTCGTAAGCTGCAGGCGACTCCAGCTGGCAGGCCACATTATTCATCCCGAGTTGTACTGCCCACAGCCAGTGCAAGAAGTCCTGCTGCTGCTGGCTGAAGTTATAATAACTTGGAGCGAGGCAGATCAGGGAATTTTGCCGATCGTTCCTACTGCGCGTCTTCGGTTGGGAAGGTAGAGGCTCGCCTTGTGATCTGGAGGAACCTGACGAGCCGTGGAATGTTCTCGGGTTGGCATGTTTCATCGATTTGTGGGTTTGGCCCTAGGTGGTGAAGCCGGTGCCTTGTGAAGGCTAGGCAGTATGTAGCGTCTACGTTTTCTAGGATGCAATAGGCACAGTTCGCTCCGACTGTCACCTCAGATGTAGCAGTAACTTCTGAAAAATCCTCTGAGAAATGGACCATACAGCACTGCCGCTCGAGGCGTTGGTGGAAGAGTCTGTCCTGCCAAGCCCTGGCACTAACTCTAGACATATTACGATAATTTTTACTCAGATTAAAAGACTTTAGTAAAAGTTAGATAACTGCGTCTGAAAATTTGATTTTCGGGAAAGATTTGCTAGCTCGTGCTGCAGGTTCTTGTTCTAGGACTCCTTGCTTCGGGGCCTGATGAAAGCTCTCCTATCTATAAAAATGAACACCACGCTTTTCGGTCAAGTGACATTATTCTGACTTCTGGTTGAATTTCTACACAGAAAGATCCGCATACGCTATTCAGTAAACAATGCGGTACAAAAAATTCTAGTGTCTTAGGTTACTCTAAAGTGGCTGATAAAAAAATTGAAGAGCAAATTGAAAATGCATCACAATTTTATTTTTACCCACCTAATTTAAACAAAGGCGATGGGAAAACTTGTTAGGTAACGCTGCTTCAAGGGTACAGTGGGCTTGAGAGGAATTCTACTGTACAAGCATAGATCCACAAAATCTGAGCATAAAGGTTGGGAAATTGAAAATAAGTCTTTTTTGTCTGTCATTTATAAAAATGGGAAAACTGATCCATCGATTGTATGGTTGACAGCTCAGCAGGTCTAAAAATAAAAATTCTGTTTACATTCAATTGAAAAGGGCTATTGAAGGTTTTTTATGCCATAGTAGTATGTGAATAGACGTAGGAAAAAATATGCGAACGCATTGTGAGATGCTCGAGCTCAAGCAAAAACACAAGCTCAATGACGGCTTTCGTGAGCCCCGCTCCACCACACCGTTGGTTTTTGTAGTGACTGACGCGAAACCGAGATAATTTGCTGAGTAAGACTTCGGCCCCGACTTGGGCATTGGTTACGATATATATATTTAAGAGCCAACCTAAGGGTTCAATACGAGAGAAATGTACATTCAATTACACGTACACCAACCTTGCACGTACATTAGCTCAATGTGCATTTGGAATAAAATAGCCCGCGCAGAGAATGAGGGTGGCCGTGTATAACAGTTTTGAGGCCAAAATCATTGACTTTCGTCTACGCAATCTGCTTTGCCAACTTTGCAAACAGCTTCACCGCTGCTATCGGTGTCCAAGTTCGCGGAACACGTGTCAAACAGGCAGTACAGTACAGCTGATGCGAGCACAGACAGCCGGTTCAATAGGGACAACCCTTGGCATTCAGCAAGAGAGGAAAGCGCTAGGTAGGTTCTGATTGAGCTGGCGACCAACCCGAGAGGCGGGGAGGCCCTGATGACGCAATTCAAGCTGTCTCTACCGCTGGGCCAGGAGGCGTGTGGCCTTGTCCGCTATCACTCTGACAGGACGAAAGCGGCGCGTTCCGCTGAACTTGGAAAGCGTCACCACTCCTGCTGCCAGACAATCTGACGCTGCCGCCGAAGCTGTCATTGCTGGCAGAGGAGAGTTTCAGTTGTTCGTTTTGGTGCCTGGGTGCTGTGGACTGGTCTTCCAACCAATGACGAAGGCTTTCTACTGCGGTAAAGCGTGGGGCGACACAAACCGGTGAGACCTTGCGGCGCGCTTGGCTGCGCCGACGATCTCGCCCTGCTACCTCTAACCGTCGAAGGCATTCAGAAACATCTGTAATAGCTCTGGTGATCAACCTTCCGAAGAAAGCTGTGCTCTGTGTGCATCGAGGCTGCAATTTGGTTCCCAGTCGCTGTCGGACCGGCAAACTGCCGCGAGATCAGAAGTTCGGCTACCTCGTCACGTTGGTTTCAAAAATCTTCGATGATCTGCGGCTTGCCTGAGCTGCTTTTAGTCCAAGGCCCTGTTTGAAAGCGTTTTGCCAGGCAGTGGTTGAGATGGTCCTGCTGTTAAACGCTAGGAGTTTGACGCTGAGCAGCAGGTTGACGACATGGCGACTGAATTGTAGCATCACAATATGATTTTCCAGAATTCGCTTTGACTTCTTCGTTTTATTTAATTAACTTTATAATGAGAATCAAATGATACCGCTTTTAGAAACTCTAGGAAAGAAGCTTGTTGATAATCAACACGGCCAATAGGATGATGGAATAGGGGGACAAGGATGCTTGTACCCATTCAAGATTACTAAAAAGAAAATAACCGACTAAGATTACAGTCCAAATGCGGCCCTCGAAGCCTCTATCCGGCCCACGGGTGCTTTGAAATTTCACAATAGCAATCCGGCCTGCTCAAGGTTTGTGTCTCTCCTCAGCTCCCTTCTTTCTTCTCTCTTCACTCTCCTCTCCTCACTCATCTGCCTAATCCTCTCTCTTCTCTTCTCTTATCTCTTATCTTAGTTCTCTATAGTTATCTTATCTTAGTTCTCTTAGTTATCTTACCTTAGTTATCTTATCGCCTCTCTCACCTCTCCCCTCTTCTCTCCCCTTTATTCCCTCTCATTTCCTCTTTCATCTGGTCATGTGTTATGAGCAGCCATGAGCAGCCATAAGCTATAGATTCTTCATCCGAGATAAAAACGTTTGCCGATTAATAATTGAGATAAAAATAAGGATATTGCAGTCAAAATATTTAACGTGGGCAGATACATTTTTGGCTTTAATTAAACCCATGTTTTGAAATCTGTGTAAATTTTTACTTCCATTGAGTTGTTACATTCAAATTCGTCAAGTCATGCAAGTCGAATCTAAAACGTGCGGACGGTCTTATCCTTGACTAAAGATTCAATATTTTTATGCGGTAGACAGAACGTGCCGGCTCTCATATATCGACGCAATCTAAGGAGACGAGAGTCGTGAGTGGGTTATTTTCCTAAGAGTTTCTTACCTGAGCTTGACGAAGTTTCTTGTGTATAAATGAGCCTTTCTATTTTCCGGGTAATAAATTCTATGCTGCAGAAACATTCGATGGCCTGTGAAGATCCTGTAATAGATCCAGGAATAAATCCTTGTCTATTTAAACAAAAATAGTAACTTTATAGCACTGCTTTAATCAACCGAGATACATTTAGAGAAGTTTTTGTGTCCGCTTCTGTAGTCTATGGCCAGGCCCAAGTGGGGAATGAATGCGTTTCTGTAGTCTATGGCCAGGCCCAAGTGGGGAATGAATGCGTTTCGGTAGTCTATGGCCTGGCCCAAGTGGGGAATGAATGCGTTTCGGTAGTCTATGGCTAGGCCCAAGTGGGGAATGAATGCGTTTCGGTAGTCTATGGCTAGGCCCAAGTGGGGAATGAATGCGTTTCGGTAGTCTTTGGCCTGGCCGAAGTGGGGAATGAATGCGTCTCTGTAGTCTATGGCCTGGCCCAAGTGGGGAATGAATGCGTCTCTGTAGTCTATGGCCTGGCCCAAGTGGGGAATGAATGCGTTTCTGTAGTCTATGGCCAGACCCAAGTGGGGAATAACCCCCAGAATCCTCAATTCATGCTTAAGCTCTGTTGAGGATTCTGCTCTTCTTTTCTGCAGCAATGTTTATAGCTAGCAATTTATTCTTCTCATCCGTAACATCCGTAACATTTTATGAAAATGAAGGGTATCAGAAAACTGTAAGTTGTCGTTCAAGGGTCGCTCCCGCGTTCTCTCTTGGTGCGTTGCCTGTTGTAATGGTGAGTTGCCTGAGTTGAAGTTCAGTAGCTACCTTAATTAAAGATTTGAGCACAGATCCCGACTTCAATGGGTCATTTTAGCAGCTTAGTTATCTTCTAAAACTCAATTGTAAGATTACTGACTTCAAGCCCATTATTATTTTTTAAGTTTTGTAAAACAAAAAGAGAAAAAATTACCGTTGTTCATTCAGCTACTTCCTAGAAGATCTAACTGCTTTCTAGCAGATCTATCTACTTTCTAGCAGATCTATCTACTTTTTAGCAGATCTATCTACTTTCTAGCAGATCTATCTACTTTCTAGCAAATCTATCTTCGTCCTTGCATATCTATCTACTTTCTAGCAAATCTATCTTCGTCCTTGCATATCTATCTACTTTCTAGCAAATCTATCTACTGTCTTGCAGAACTATCTACTTTCTAGCAGGCCATATATTTAAATCTACTATAAAGCATTCTGACACCCTAAAAATAAGTTCGGAGTTCAAAGTTTGTAATAAAATGAAGGAGGGCGATGCGTCCCTAATAATTATATTTCTACTCTCGAGGAGTCTAGAGGTAGTGTTTTCTGAAAAGACAGAAATAAGTCTCTGGCCTATTATTTTGAAGAGTTTGGATCTAGGAGCTAAAACAATGTCTAATAAACTTCACTAAAATTTCACTGCTACATTTTTTTCTGAATGCACGGAATGCCACTCTAGCAAGTCGTATGAACTTTGTTGGAGTCTTGGTGGTTATGTACTTCATGGCCGGTTGCGTGTGGAACGCCATATCCATACTTTCCTTACGTGTCTTCAATCAAAAATAGAGTGTACCAATACTTTTGCTTTCCTTGATAATAGGCCTCTCGTCAAGCCATGTTATGAGGTTTTTGTTATAAAAGAAAATTTTCCTATACCGTCAGCACATAGTTTTAACTTACATAACCTTCCTTTTACTTGTACTTTAGATGTCCATTAGCTTGAATTTTGCCGTAAAATAGCTAAAAATGGGACATTGCTTTCTTCGGAATAAATACAGGATAAAACAGTTGTCAAAGTCTTTCCTTTCAGTATAAATACGATTGAAACAGCAGCTTATGTTTGTTTTGAAAGACTAAACGGTGCTTGAAAAGTTCACAATACGCACAGTGCATTTCGCATTCGAATATAATTACTAAAATGATATTTGTAGTCATAGCGTTTTCTTGCTGCGATTAAAATATTATTTTATTCTTTATGCATGTCAGTAGAATGAGATAAAATTCGCAATAAGTTCACTTTAAAGTCTGAGAGTACAATTAATTGACAATAATGAACAAATTAAGCAGACAAACCAGGCAAGACATTTTGATGCTCTCTCTCTTCTTTTTATTTTGAAGTTCCATTTCTCCTCGGATGTTGCGCTGTGGCAATCCATTTGGCTTTTTATCTGTCTGCAATGCCGGTCTTAGCTGCAGACGCTGCTGGCAGGCGTCTGATTGGTACCGGGATGCGACTACCATTGGCACTTGGTCTTGAAAATATACAAATGCTTGTTTGGTGACGCTGTAAGTTCTGTTGCTGCTGTTGCTGCTGTTGCTGCTGTTGTAGAGGCCTTGCTGACAAAACTCTTACTGGCAGGCCCGAATGATTCGACACCTGAAAAAGAGGCGCTAATTAAAAATAATAACAAAACCTTTGCATAAAAAGCAGCCATTAAGCATAATTTTTCAGAAATTTGTATTTTTTTCTATTTTAATAAACTGTAACTTCGACCTGGTTTTTGACTTACAACTGTATAATTCTGATCATATTCCACTGATAGCCGCGCAGCCCTTAGTCACATGATTGGCAATGGTCCGTTACAACTGATCGAGTTTCATCCAGCATGTTTAGTAGCGGCGTAGGTTGAAGTAACAACCTACTGAACAGTCTAATATCGACCTTCGCCACAGCCTCTTCTAACCAGCGGACCTCCCGGAGAGTCGCGACCAAAACTTGCTAAACCCTGGAGCTGTCTCTCTCTCTTTTAGAAAAAAGATCAAAAAGATATTTGCCCTACACTTCCCGTGTTCCTCTGTTAGCTGATACTTCATCGCAAACTTCACTCTCTCATCAAACGTGATATCCAGAACCTAATCGGTTTTGTGCCATCTTGCATGCGACAGCTATGACAAGCAACTCAGTCTGTGAGTTTTTTTTCCCTAAAAGCCTGTAAACTTCGCGAAAACTCTGATTGTGGTTTACGAGTATCATGGTCTCTACTATGATCAAAGTGTTTTTTGTTTATGCAGTTGCCTATCGCTATTGGCTAATAATCTACGTCGTATAATTACGAGCTATGAGCATAACGTATGCTTTCTAGGAATCTGCACCGAAATACAAGTTAAGGTACAATTCCTAGACACTAAGCCTCTCAGTTGGAGACATTAAACTAATGCAGGGCCCGTGTTTCCTTTTTCGCGTGCACTTTTGGATTAGAAACAGCGCAAGCATGTGTTAGCTTATCCTAAAATAACTATAACAACCGTAGGCGGCCAGACAGATCTAGATTAGATCTAGATTTCGGCCTTTTAGGTCAGAATGAAGACTATACTATGTGGTACCGAAAACAAGCATAACCCTCGGCCCATATGGTGCGCAGCGCACGGCATAGGCTCTGACTTCTCAGGAAATGCATTTTGCGTAAACAGACCCCGAAACAGTGAATTGAACTTCGCTTTCTAACTTTGTTGATCGGAACGTCTTTATCTGCAGGACATGTACACTACAGCAGAACTTCCTTGAAAATTGTATCGATTTAAAAAACCTATAATTCCTGACTAAGATACTGGAGATGACATCGTTGCCTAAGGTTTGTCGCATTTCATGCTGTTGTGAATGGAACTCTATACGAACGTATTGCACTGCTTAGAGAACGCGCATAGCTTATTGAAATGCATATCAATACTGTGATGTAACCGCCCTTGTCGCCTGTCCGCTCCTATTGAGAGACGAACGCTTGGCTAGAGGGGGCAATGACCGTAGGCTGCCTATGACCGGGCAACGACCTGACGGACCTCCAGCACCAGACTGTCCCGCCCACATGATTAGTAGCTTTTGGTAGCGCTTCGTGACCAGAGGGCCAAGGACCCACATGGACCCCACCTGTAGCCAAGGTGCAATAGTTGGTCACTCGGTCATGGTATGACCGAGTGGCTGCCACCACTCTATGTGACCTGGCGCACCTGGATCTTTCTACCAGACCTCTCGAGGCTAGAGCCCCGCCTGGATTGGTTACCAGGGGATTTAGGCTAACAGGGGAGACGCATGCAGCCGAGTACAGGGACTCTGCTTGGGGCATGATCGGGAACTCTGGGCTCAATCCTGGAGGATTTCTCAGCAGGGGATCCTTTGTGGCTGTGAGCGAGGCTGACTTGCGACTTTGATTACTAAGAGTAGTATGAGGCGAACATGTACTGTCTACAGTTTAGATTGCTCAGGGCGAAGGGACGCGTTAGCATGGGGTTGCAACCTTCCTACTGCCATTCTGTGCCAAGACTCGCTAATCCCTCTACTGCACGCACACGCGGCCCCGCAGCACGCACTCACAGGCGGGCTTTGCACGGGGAGAGGCCATTAGCTTACCCAAACTTCCTTATGCTTTGCCACCCCGGGAGAAAGGCTTAGCAAGCCATGAGTGAAATGATGGTGAAAGATTGAATAATGATGAAGTTAGTTAATAGTTAATAATTAGGCCCTTAGGCAAATAAGCAGGCAATTAGGCGGCTTCACTATTGAGTAAAATACAGCAAAAGATACGGTATCACAATTGGCTCAGCTCTCTAATCAGACAATGGAAAATAGGCAAACCCCGGATAAGCAAAGGCAATTAGAGCAAAATTAGTAACAGGAACTTACCGGCAGCTGCACAGAGAGAGAGAGAGGCGGAGTGACCGAGGGCGGCTGTAGGCTGCAGTCAGGCAGACGGTGAAGCGGCGATGCGCTGGAGCGACGAGGCGCTGATGTAGATCAGGCGATGCTGATGATGCTGGGCGGTATCAGACCGCTGGCCGATAGGCGAGCTCGCTTGGGGAGCTAAGGATAACTTGACGGTAACAGACCGCGGACCGGCAGGGATTCGTCTAATAGACGAATGGGTCAGAACTCAGTCTGACGGCAAGTCTAAAGAAAGACTAGGAGCCCGAAGGTGGGCAGAAGTTGAAGCGTAGAACGCGAAGGACGACGATTCCCATGCCGAAATCGCTTCCTTTTATAGACCTCACAGCCGCCTCCTCGAGGTCGTTACCATGGCTCCCTCTCTCTGATTGGCTGCCGGCAGAATGACGTCAGAATGAGTCATGATGAGAAGCATGAGACCGGCATAGCAACATGAGAAATAGGGAAATTGCGCAATCCGGAGGTGGGGTGTGGGGATAATTGGCGCAGCGGGTGGTCGCGAAAGTATTGCGCAAGCAAACATTGAGAACAATAGGGCTGGTGTCGAGAACAAAGGAATTGGAAATCGGGGATAATTGGGGAAAACTGAGAACAATGGAAAAGTAAACATTGGAGAAAAGGTGATAATTAGGTGCGAAAACGAGAACAAAAGAAAGAGAAAATCGGAGAAAATGTGATAATTGGTGGGGGTCGAGAGAACAAAAGAATCAAAAACGAGAACAATAGAAGCGGAGGTGGGGTGGGTGTCGCATGAGAAATTTGGGGAGGAGAACAATGGCATGAGAAAAGGTTGCGCAAGAGAGGGGGATGAGTCATCGATGAGTCATCGGGGGGAAGAAGGGGTCACACGACCTGCGTCACCGTTTGGGAGTTTGGGAGGGGATGGGGAGACGGTGAGCACACAAAATACTGTAAGTAGACACAGAGAAGAAGGGGACAGCGCAGGAAAAGAGTGCAGAGAGAGACAAAAAGAGGGGGGGAAAGGGAAAGTACAGGAAGAATAGGGCGGAAAACAGAAGAGGTAGGGTAAAGGGGGGAGGTACAGAAAGGGGTAGGGGGCTCCGGAAAGGCAGGTGTGGCGGCAGGGGAGACGGGACCAAGGCAGCAGGAGGGGTGCAGCAGAGCGGGAGTCTCCAGGCCCGGTCGGAGACCTGGCCGAGTCTCGACAGCTCTGTGCAGAGGGTGCACGGGATAGGAGGCACTTTCGAAAAAGTTCCCATGCCCTATCCCGCGACCCGAGCGTGGTTACATCAACTGTGTCAATTTTTTAGAGTGCTATGAAATCCCTATGTTCTAACTTGAATTTACATATTTTCCGCTACAAACCTTTGTTGTTGTGGTCGTTTTCTGATCGCCTGAAAGTGCCGACATTGTGACAGACTGGTCAGCGCACAAGAGCACAGACTCGAGCAGCACAGAGTACAGATGATAGCATGCCAATCGGTCCAACGATTTGTTCACGAGTTTATAGTGAAAGTCAATCTGCTGACAAAGCAACTGCTGGGCCGCGGACCGAACCACACGACGCAGTATGTGGTGCTGCAGCTGCTGCTCCTGCAGGGACTGTCGCTGGTCACTTTGCGAATTCGAATCGCTTGTAGCTTGCCAGGAAACTATGCCCAAGGAAACAGCCCTGCAGACAGGATTTTTACGAAAGTTTGATCAAAGTGGGGCATCAAGATTTAAGCACTGCACAGCATATAATGTATTAGCCGACATACCTTTTGCTGACTCTCTGTTGCTGCTCTGCATTCCGCTTCGTTCGTGATGTAGATGCATCTACGCCTGCCATCTCCAAAGCGGTTCAGCATTTGATTCGCTTTCGTTTTTAATGTTCAGGAAGGCTTTTTATTACTAATTTAATTTAGTAGGCTGCTTAGAGGTGGCGAATAGGCCATAGACACAAGGTAGCCAGAGAACGTCAGGCGTTGAATTTCTACTGAATTATCGTTTCAAAGCTTAATTTTGAAAACCTTCCGAATAAACTAACGTATCCTTGTATAGTGCCATGGGTGTTACAAAAAGCTAACCATTTTAATTGACTCCTGTTGCTAATACAAATACCCCAGTAAAATAGAAAGAAATAGAGAAATACAGAAAGACAGACAAATAAAGAGATAAACAACATCTCCCGGATAGGATTGCACAGGGACATATTCTGTCTGCCTTTTTGTCCACTTTAACTGCAGCCCAAGGCAGCAAAGACGTGGCAGACAGATAGAGAGACCGAATGTGAAAGATCGACTTTAGAGCTAATCAGGAGATATTAAGCTGACCTGCCGCCACCAACCCGTGCAAAATGGTTCACCAAACCAGCTCCTTCGAAATCTGAGAAACCTTTTGCGTGAGTTTCTTGAGCTAGCAAGTTTTTAGGAGGCAATTAAATGTACAATTGCTTCACTGAATTATGTAAAACGGTTTTCTCGCCGAAAATGCACTAATCAACCTCTCGCAGCGCTGATGTAGACAGATCAGACAGAGCCTTAGAGGACAGAGCCTCTCCCTTTGTGTTAACTTTTGTCTTTGCTTACTAATTAAGCACATCATGTGAGCTTTCATAGCGTAACCTTCGCAAGGACTACTTAACGACAGAGCAGAGCAAGCGGCTTTTTCTAAAATTTCTACTATTCGCGAGTGTAGCGTCCTAAGTTGTTAAGTAGTCCTTGGACCTTCGCTTTCTCACTAATTCAACTCACTCCTCCTAAGATTTAATTGGAGCAAATCAAAAATTCACTTTTAGTATTGACCTGGGCGCTTGTGCCAGAAAATCGGTCGGGGTTCTCGTACGATCTATACACACGAAGGCCAACCCAAAAGGCAGAGTGTCTAGTTACATGCCTGACGATTAGTAGAAAGTCAGGGCCTCTGTACACCCTATGCGCGCGTGTGCATGAGTCGCGTGCCTGCGTGCCTGTGTTTATGGTCGAATGAGGGGTCGAGTCGTGGAAATAATAAGCTAGGTTAGGTGTCGCCGTCGGGAAAGCGGTAAAGGTACATAGTTCAAAGAATCGAGCCACACCGAAAGAGGATTGAGCAGCTGCAAGTTGGAAAAATCAGCGATTTAAATAGCTGCCAACTGGCCCACGATACGTTATTTCACACGTCGATTCTGATTGGCTAAACCGATTTTGTTGAATACACGTTAAATTTTGTGATTGGCTGAGCTCGTTTGCTACCAATCCAACCAAAAGATCTTTTTAGTCACCTGGAATCACGAAAAGATGACAGATGTTCGCATAAATCGTTAAAAAGTGACAGATAAACTCGTCATTAACTTACGAGTTTCAGCATACCTGTAGCAGTATCGATGAAATATGCTAAAATATTCAACACAAAGCGCTGGGGAATTTAATAAGGGTAAGGAAAGGGCAGAGGTAGAATTACAATCCCAACATACTTTTTGAAGTCACAGATACCTGGTAATTAGCTATCAATTCCGTCAAGCGTCTGAGAAAACGAGAACAATGGGCAAGCCTCTCATACGAGCGTAATGGCGTTAAGAAAGCTAGAAAAATTGAAATAAGATTGAGAATAAAATAATGGGATATAATAACTAAGTATTTAAGATAATTAAGAGAAAGAGATATTGAATAAACTGAGTGAGTGGTAGAATGCTAGGAGCACAGACGAAGAAATTAAAGTGCTGTTAAAGCAAGAGAAAAAGTTCGTCTTCGCGATCCGCTCTACCGTTCGCCGAAGCGGCCACCGCGGCGCTACTACCGCGGCGCTACTACTGCGGCGCTACTACCGCGGCGCTACTACCGCGGCGCTACTACCGCGGCGCTACTACCGCGACGCTCAGGGACGCCAACACTCACAGCCGCTTCGCTAGCGCTTTCATCACTTCGCTCGGCGGCAAGCGTGGAGGTGCCGAGTACTCGGGGGTGTGCGCTGCAGTTCGAGCCGCCGCGGAACAAGCAGTCCCGCTGATACGACCGGCCCAGAAGGAGCAGCCGGTATGGCAAGACGACCCCGCGATTCGGCAGCGAGGGAAGAGCTGGGGAGACTCCGTTTGAGCAGGCGACCAACCCGCGAGGCAGAGGAGGCTTGTCTATCTACAGCGCTAGCAGGCTGCTGTTGATGACGTCATTCGGGCCGTCTCTGCCGCTGGGCCCGATGCCAGAGGCAGCTTTGCCTGATCGGCTATCAATGCTCTGACGAGGCGAAAGAGGTGCATTCCACTAAACTTGGCAGGCGACTCTACGGACGAGCGCAGGAACGAGCTACGTGAGTTCTTCGCCGCCATTGTCAACGCGCCGCCAACCCCCGCTGCCAGACAGTCTGACGCTGCCGCCGGAGATGCCGTTGCCGGCAGAGGAGAGCTTCAGCCTAGCACCAGTCAGCACAGCCGACGTTGTGAGGCTCGCCCAACAGACACCGGGCGGGAAAGCGCTGGGTCTGGACGAGGTGCCCATCGAGGCGCTGCATGCGCATCCACTGTGTGGCCAGTGAGGTCGCCAGAGTGATGAATCGCGTGCTCTTCGGTTAGGAGGCACCCAACGAATGGATCACGGCGCACATCGTCACAGTTCCTAAGAAGCCGGGAACCACGAGGCTTGAGGAGCATCGAGGTATCTGCCTTCAGTCCTGCGCTGCGAAGTTATTCAACCGGATGCTGTTATCGTGAATCCGTACCTGCGTCCTGAGCAGAACGTCTTCCGGCCCATCGCGGCACAGTGATGCAGATCCTGGCTCTTTGGCGAGTCATCGAAGAAGCACGGATACGCCAGTCGAGCCTAATTGTTACCTTCATAGATTTCAAGAAGGCATTCGACTCGGTCGTCAGGTCTGTGCTCCCAAAAGTGCTCCTTGTGTAAAACGTGCCAGAGCAGCTGATTTCCGCCATCATGGCGATGTACCGTGATACGAAAGCTGCTGTTTCAACACCAGACAGCCTATCGGACTTCTTTGAGACATTCTCCGGGGTACTTCAGAGAGATACGCTTGCACCGTTCCTGTTTGTTCTGGTGCTTGACTGGGTGCTGCGGACCGCTCTTCCTACCAACGACGACGGCTTTCTGTTGCGGCGACGCGTGGATCGACGTCAACCGGAGAGGCGGCTCAGCGTGCTTGGGCACGCCGACGATCTCGCCCTGCTGTCCTCAACTGTCGAGGGAGTCCAGCGACAACTGGACAAGCTAGTTGCTGTTACGGCGAGTGTCGGCCTGGTGGTCAACACGCAGAAGACCGTCGTGCTCTTCGTGCTGGACGACATCGTGGCTGCGATTTGGTGCCGAGGCGCTGATGGACAGGCGACAGAGCTTCCGCGCTGTCAGCAGTTCGTCTACCTCGGTGGTCTGGTTCCCGGCGTCCGCGAGGATTTGCGGCGTCGTTGCGGGCTTGCCTGGGCTGCCTTTCGTTCTGTGAGGCAGTCCTGCATTCCGAGGCCTTACCTGACCGCAAGAGGGCGGCGTTGTTCCAGGCGGTGATCGAGACCGTCCTGCTGTACAACGCCGAGACCTGGACGCTGACGGAGTCGCTCTGGCCTGGACGCTAGCCTGCTGCGCGCCGCCTTCAAGATCGGTTACGAGCGAGTGACAACGCGGCTTTGTATCGCCGCGCCGGCCTGGTCCGTCCAAGCGCGACCTGTTGCACCGTCGGCGACTCCAGCAGGCAGGCCACATCATCCGCGCCGAGTCATACTGCCCAGAGCTGGTGCAGGGTGTTGCTGCTAACGCTGCAGGCACCCTACCGGGGGGGGGGGGTGGGGCAGGCGCGCACTCGGCGTTTCGTCGACTGCCTGCTAAATAAATGCGCAATTGAGAACATGCACGTATTGAACACAAGATTTCTGACTCAAAGCAAGAACTGAAGGAGCTTAAAGCTATTATAATTTTGTTTATTGCATATTTGCCTATATTCAAATATTCCCACGTGCGTGCTGGCCTGCATTTAATAAAATAATATATAGAAGAATAATAATCATGTATTCATATGTCTGTAGCTCTCAGTGGTTATAATATTATAAATAAGAATGCCCTAATTATATGCTGGTAGTTAGGTTCATCTTTTGACTAAATCCTAATAAGAACCGTTTTGAAGAACCGTTTCGTTTTGTTTGTTTTATATTAATATTATTACTAATAATAAGACATGTTATGTTTAAGACATGTAATAATAAGAGCTCTATTTTGAAATCAATCGCATACCCATATACATACATACAAACAACTCATTTTTAGGATATAGGATATCATTAACACTAAGTTGTTTCAGTTTTAATGTCCTTTTAACCTTGTGTAGCTCTTGTTCTTGCTCTATGATGTATTCTAATAACTATTTTTTCTAGCTTGACCCTATTGCAGCCAAGGGATCAAGAATGTTTTTGCAAACATCAGTCCAATCCAACATAGATTTAAAAAGTGCTAGTATGCCAAATCCAAGGTTTAAATATCTGTATCAAATGAAAAAAAAATTCTAGCATATCTGAAACTGTCTTGTGCAATTTGACCCTTGATTGCAATTATATAGGCCCCTATTACCTATATAATATTGTATTGCCTTTCTAATATATAATTTCCTCTATTTTCACTGTTTATCTTGTAATCTTATCCACTAAGCCTAGCTACTCTATCTCTATATGTAGCTAGGCTTAGTATCAATGTCTAGTTGATACATTTTCAAGATCAAATGGTTATAATCCATATACTTAATTGTGTTGGAATATAAATATTATAATAAGTTGGATAATATTTTATATTTTTGTACTAATTACAAATATTGTTTTTCTGTTATACTAGGCCAAATTTTTATATTTTCATATCCTATAATTGTGCATATCTATTTTTGTATGGTCATCATGCATATAACAATTTCTTATTAAAAGCTCTATCTTCTTGTCTTTGGATATTTAGCATAGTTAGATAATGTATTATTAAATATTATATTATATTAAAAGCTTTTAATTTTTTATTTTCTATATAATAGTATTTTAATGTTTCCTTAAACAAAAATCAATTTTTGTATATAATATAGTACTATAGGTTAGGCCTAATTATCCAAAATAGAATTGATATGAGGCAAAGTTACTTAGTCCTCTTTTATTTTTTATAGCAAGTTTATAAAAAATAAAAAATTTATAGCGATATATAGAGTTAAATATTCTATCATAAATTAGGTTTATATGCTATTAAAAAGTTTTTTTAATATATTAAACAAACACTCTAAACTTTCTTTTTATTTCAGCAAATTGCTATGCTGGTACTTTTTTCTCAAATTAGAGATATGACCTGGCCACCCAAGATTTCTACTGTTCTTGTTATTATCAGTTCTGGAGTTATCTCTCTAGCACTGGCTTTGCATGGCTACTTTAAATTCATCTATTTTCTGGTTCTACTTGGATTGATTTTTTTTATTGCATCGCATTGTTATTATCAGGCTAATTGCTCTATAATTGGCCATGAAAAAGCAGGTCGGTCTGTGATTGGCCAGGAAAAGCCAGGTCGGTCTGTGATTGGCCAGGACAAGCCAGATTGGTCTGTGATTGGCCAGGAGAAGCCAGGTCGGTCTGTGATTGGCCAGGACAAGCCAGGTCGGTCTGTGATTGGCCAGGAGAAGCCAGGTCGGTCTGTGATTGGCCAGGAGAAGCCAGGTCGGTCTGTGATTGGCCAGGACAAACCAGGTCGGTCTGTGATTGGCCAGGACAAGCCAGATTGGTCTGTGATTGGCCAGGACAAGCCAGGTCGGTCTGTGATTGGCCAAGAAAAATTTGGTTCACTGATCTATCGAATAGCATCTCATCTGTGGCGCATTCTGATTGGCTGTCGAGCTGGATGTCGCCTAGAGCTTCAACCGCCAAAGGCGCTTCTCTGCAAGAACTGTGGTCGGCACAATGGCCTGGCGCTGGCCAGTGAAGCTCTAACTATGAGCTGGCGCTGCGCTGATTGCGGGCACTTTCATTTGGCTCCGCCGAATCCGGCTGCTCAAACTGATTTTCAAGCGCCTACGGAATGTCTCCTATCCGACTTTGGGATTGGGGAAGAAAACCACTTTAACGATTTGCTAGACTTTGACTAGATCTTAGCAATAAGAACTCTTTATTGCATTTTAATATTTTATAGCTATATGCTTTACTGCTTACTTTCAGTAGCTTTTTAGCTTGGAAATTTTAATGAAGGTATTTATAAAGTCTCTACTTAAATATGAGTAAGAATACACATACTGTGGTAAGATTAAGAATGTCTTCCTTGCTTTCTGTTGTGCCTGTTCCGTTTTGAAAATTGATGCTGACGGGCTATTTCAAGTGTTATTTATTTATTGTACCTCGTTTTACTGAAATAGTCCCCTATCTGTCAAGTTCTAGAAATTTTTTAAGTTTATTTTCCCCATATCTAAGTCTGATTTAGCACCCTCTTCAGTTGCTGGGCCAGCCTCCCAGATCCTCATTTTGCTGAGCCATTCTCCCAGATCCTCAGTTGCTGAGCCATTCTCCCAGATCATCAGTTGCTAGACCAGCCTCCCAGATCATCAGTTGCTAGACCAGCCTCCCAGATTCTTAAGCAAGACCATCAGTCTGGCAATGATAATTCGTCCTAGCAACAAAAAATTGTAGAACCTGTGGGTTTAGCAGTTCATAGCCCAGCTTCTACTATTCATCTTAATCATCATTATCAATTCATTATCGCTGGGTGGGGGGGGGGAGAGAAAGATAAGATGATGCGCGCTCGTGCGCTCCCTTCCCACGGCACCCGCCCCCCAACCAAATTCTGTTTGCCCAACGTGACACTGATTTTCGCGAGCACACTTCCCCGCGTTGGGTCGGTGTGCGCAGGGGGCATCGTGAATAGGAAAAATTATTTCGCCATCAATCGGCTGTTCGGGTTCTCAATCTCCCCTTTTTTAAAGTTGCCTCTTGTTGGCAGAAGAAATTTCCAGCTGCACTGTTTGCTTAAATCTCCCGGCCAACCCTCCGCTTCCCATCCAGCAGCTTTGATTGTCTTATAAAACCTGTTCAAAATCATATTCCCAATTGCCGGGAATATTTAATTAGGAGTGAGGATTATCCGGCTGGTGGGGGTACCAGGCCACCTGTTAATTCCTGGTCACGGATTATGTGTCCTCATTCAAATCGTGCTTCAAATTTCTCCCCACGACAAACCCGGCTATCGCTCAGAACTTTCGCTTATTTCCCCATTTACTTCAGTCCAGGATCTGTCTAAGTTTGGGGCGCTGCACGAGGCGTCTGAATGCCAATTTTCATTTGCCTGGCTGTGTTTGCCTTCTCTGTGAACCAAGAATCCTTTAAGCATTGGGATAAGGCTAAGCTGAGGGGAGAGTACCAACAGAGCGCTGCTGGCAGGAGTAGTTCGACTTTTTACACTATATTTGCCAATTCAGTAGGTCACTTTACCAAGGAAAAAGCAGTAAGAATTCAATTGAATGTTGGCTAGCGTGCACGCTTTCACAGTTTAGTTAGTGTTTGAAAGGTTTATAGTCCAATGATTTCACAAAAAAACATGGCTGAATTATTTCATAAATTGTATATTACTTTGCGGTTAATAATCAGATCAATTGAGTAGAATTATAGCGCTGAGGCAGACAGATTAAACATAGATTTTTGAACCTATATTTTTTGGTTGGACTCTTACGCATTGAATTTAATCTAAGTTGTTCCAGTTTGAGTTCTTTTACTGTCTATCAAGGTGGGAAAACACTGCGATGAACGAACAAAAACTAGCTAACTAACTAGTTGTTGCTGTCTAAATGCATGTTGGGCAGAGCTAAGCTTGAAAGATTAAATTCAATTCGTTTTAATGTCCAACTTTTGGCTGCAAAGCTATAATTCACAATGAACATGCAAGCTTTCAAGTTAATATAGTGAATTCAACTCTAAGCAGTCATTGTTGGCCTTCGTTGTCGTAGATGCCGCCGCTTCCGGCTGCCTTCGAATTCGATGACGGAGACATCAGCAGAAGCCGCTCGATGGTGAAGCAGCTTCCGTTGAATGGGCGACTGCTTGGCTGCGGCTGTGGTTGGTTCCCAGCCTCGCCGGAGCCGCTGTTAGATAGAGAACCTTCGTCCTCTCCGTCCTTTCTGTCCTCCTCGGAGGTCATCGACAGCAGCGCATCAGCCTCGTCGATTGTCTGTTGGCCTTGAAGCTGCTGCCGCTGCTGCAGCAGCAGTTGCTGCTGACGTCGTCGACTGCGGCGATCTTCGCGTTCCGCCTCGCGACGCCGCAGCTCTTCGGGGTCGATTGGGTCGCCTGAACAGCTGCGCGGTTGGGCGTTGTGCGCTGGGCGGCCCGGACCTGCGTAAGGGGCAGTGATTTGGCTTTCGTGTTTGTGATAAACCAACGAGGCTTTGAACCAGAATCTAGAGTTCCAGCTCTTCTCTTTCGCTGAAGGCCAATTTTCGGAGCAAATTGTATTCTGCATAGGGCCGAATGGGAATTTGCCTTAGAAAAATTCGGTGTCAAGAAAATTTCCGTCTAGAAAAATGCACAAAAAGACAGAAACAGCTGAGCTTTGAGGGGGGCCGTAGCCCAGCGGTAGCGCAGCTGCTCTGGTGTGCCAGCGACCCAGGCTCGATTCCAAGTGCAGTCACATTAATTTGGGGCTGAATTGGAATCTCAGCTTGGCTCTGCTCGTGTAATTAACGGCCTTGAGAGCCAACCTCCCAAGGCACAGTGAAGTGTACATGCCTAACGATAATATAAAGTTAGGGCCGCTGTACACTCCTGTGTGAGTGTGTGCCTGCGTACGTATCCGCGCGCTTGTATGCCTGCTCAGGGGAGTCGGCGGAATGGGCAGTAATGCCTCTCGCCGGTTGTGTGCCAATGTCGCTTAAAGTGCGCCAGGGTGCACACAACCCCCCTGCCTCTAATAAAAAAAACAGCTGAGCTTTTGCCGCAACTTTTCTTGCTCGCCATTCTCTGGTAGCATCCGGTAGCTTGATTAACTTGACTGCACCTCTGCTTCATTTGCAATTCAGAAAAAATTAAGATACTTTGTCAATTAAGTTCTAAAGAAACTTTATCATCAAGCTTACTATTCTCGCTAATGCATTTTATCAACAAAAACCGGTCTTGGTTTTCAAAGCAGATATTGATTCTCAGAATGAATTTTTGCTAACTTTTAAGATGCTTGTCCAGCTGACGCGTCTAAAGGTACAGTTTAAAATTAAGTTCACGCGTGCCTTACATTGGATAAGTTGAAGCCTAAAACTGTGGTATGAGCAGCAGCTTTTATGCTTTGTCACCTCAGTGGTCTTACCACTTGTTTGCGGAAAAAAATTAAAAGCGCCATCGATAACAACCTGCGCTCCTTAAAGATTCATTGTGATCTGACGACAAACGCAAATTTATAGTGCTTTATCCTCCTTACCATAAAATGCGTGGCGAGTTCTTGTTAGATAATATTGAGTCAGTTAAAAAGCCCTATTTAATTCCACCGCGAAGACTCACCTTTCCTAGTGTTGTCCTTCTTTCTCCATTTGGCCCGCCGGTTCTGGAACCAGACCTGAACCCGCGACTCGGCCAGCTCCAGACGCAGGGCCAGCGCCTCACGCATGAACACATCCGGGTAGTGACTGTCACTGAACGCACGTTCCAGCTCGTCCAGCTGCCAGGCTGTGAAATTCGTTCGCGTTCGACGGCGCTTACCACCGGAGCCTGACAGGCCGGCGCCGGTGACCGAGGTTGCAGCGGCTGCTGCCTGACCATCCACTTCATCTGATAAGTCTGCGAGTGTGGAGGCGAGGCAAAACATATCAAAAGATGAACATTGGGTCTGCTTCCTATCGAAAGCAATAACAATTTTTAATCTGAAAAAAGTGAAAAGTTCCCATCTCCGTAGTGTCTTTTTCGGTAAAAACCAGCCTCCTTAACTTTTTCTAAGAGACGTATTTTCTCCTCCTTCTAGTTGAGTAGTCCTTGGATTCCAGCTTGTGCTCAGAGCTCAAAGGGCTTGCCACCATTGGTTCAAGGACCACTGATAGCTATTAAGCAGAGGCAACACCTCAGACATATTGAAATATATTAAAGAACCAAACTTTTCTCGTGCTTTCAGTCAGGGGGCTGCTCATAGTGCCAAGTGAGGAATTACCACAGACAGTTCTCGGCGGGCGTTTTGTGCACACCCGCTGCCTTTGCACTCAATCAATTAGTGGTCTCTTGGCCATAGACATTCTCAGCGTATATGCAAGACTATAAGCTGAGACTTATTATTGCATCACTAAACTAGAGTAACGTTATAATATAGAAATACAATATAGTGCTGAGCGTATCCGGCATTCCGGCGTACGTCATTTGCAGCAAACAATAATTCTGACAGATTTTGAGTGGGTTTCTCGGGGTGGTTGCCCTGCATGACAACAGAGATACGAATTTGTCTATCATTCTGTTACAGAAAAACTCTTAAAGCAACAATTATTTCATCCATGATGCGCTGCTGATCCAATATTGAAGCACCCCATCTTAGCCATTAAGGAGGTCAGGTCTGAGGCCTTCTGAAATCCTATCTATACAGCTCTGTCAGTTTAGTCGCGGAATGTCTTCTAATTTGCCAATAATGGTTCATAATACGAGCGCCTCCAATGTTGGGCGCCAATCACTCAGGTTGGGGCCGGCGTTCTTCTTAAAAAATGCATTGTTGATATCAATTCTCTTCTCTTCTTACTCTGATGTATTTGTCATGTTCCTCATCGCGCCTCTCTTCGTTCTTACCTTCCTTCTTCCGTATGAGTTCCCACCAATTTTTTGTCCAGAGACACACTAGCTATTTGACAATTGCAGAAAGCTGGGGGGGGGAATCGGGCGCACCTGTTATTGAAGACGAGAGTGACAAGTCACTGTGAATGGGACTGAGTGGGGGGGGGGAGTGAGAGACGGTGAAGCTTCGAAGGTGATTCTTCATGCCTGGGTAATTAGGACCCCCAGGAGTAACGGGTCGCCTGTTTTATTCAGAGATGAGATGAGAGGATGGGGCTGCTGCTGCTGCTGAAAGAGAAAGGGTGAGGAGGAGGAAGAAGATTCGCGAGACAAAGTGGGTGATGAAAAAAGTTAAATCTTTCTTCTCTGCTTCTTTTCTTATCATTAAGCTTTTTACTCAATTCCCAATGACGGATTAATAACTACAAGTCCCCATAATCTAATCCATTGTAAACTGGGATCAGTTAGAATTGGAAGTGAAAATGGAGTTGATGATTGAGTGAGCCAAGTTGGCGGTGGGGGAGGAGTATGTCCCGCAGGGTTGACAGACAATAATCGGTTGAGAAAAAATTAAAATGAGAGAGATACGCTGTTGACAAGAAGAGAGTGGTAGCAGACGTCACCAGGTCTCGCAGTTCGCACGGCTCGCCACGTGTCTGCATGAGAGCGTCAATTCCTCCAAGCCACTCCGCAGGAACTTCTTCCCTACTCCTTCCGAGCAGACGGAAATGGAAAATTAAAAGAAGAGCATGAAGATGATGGGAATAGAATAAGAGGGAACTGGGAGCACGTTTTTTTGCACCCCTCTTTTTCCTTTATAGATGTAAAATGTTTTAGATGGAATAAATGGGACTCATGTCTCGCGCCACACACACCTACACACTTGTCCTCGTCTCACGTTCAATCGTCCTCGATACCAAGCTGCACACATGGCAGAGACGGCAGTGCAAGGTTTCCATACCGGACTCAGGTGGCAGCAATTGTTTAATTGCGACCCGATCAGAGACCTCAGTGAGGGAAATTAGTTCTTATAGGGTGATGAGTAAGTCACGGCCATTGTTGTGTCGTTCTTTGTCTCTCTTAGGGGTATCTGGCTTTTCTCAAGCTTTCGAGTTGTCAATGAGCTCCGCGACCTCCCCCTAATTAGATCAGATTTTTTATTTTGACACCTCTTAATATCAAATGCAACGTCTTCTTTTCTGTATAATTATTGGTTGAAAAACAGTTTTAAGAGGTGCTTGTGTTGAATGAGGGTGACATTGTTGTTGGGAAAACTTTGGGAGGCTTTTGGCTACAGATAAATGACTCAAGACTATTATAGCTCCGAGGAAGTAGCTAAATCAAACGGAATTAGGGAAGCTTTGTTTAAATCTGCTTTTCAATTTCAAAGTAGAATTATACTTCTACGAGGCACTAATCCCCTGAGTTTCTAATTCAACGCCGTTAATACAGCTTTCTCCCTGCTCAAGCTTTTCATTATGCAGCTCCCTATCCTTGGTTGCCTTGGGGGTCTTAGTAGAATTTTTCGCCGCAAGAAGCAGCGGCAGCAGCAGCAGCAACTCATTCAGTGGGCTGGATGGCCCAGCAAATAAATTCTCTGTTGCACCGGGCAGGCCTAATTAAAGTATCGATTTTGGAGAGCGGGGGGTTCAGGCCGGGCTGATGGTATTGATCAGCTTGTCAATTGTAAATTTTGCTTAGGGGGCGGGCTGCTGAGCCCTGCACTGCATAGGGTAGGTGGCAGGTAAGTCAATTGGGGGACTCCTGCCGCGCTTCCAAACGGGACCGCTAATTGAAGCAATTTGAAGAACCAACAAGTGGAGAGGATTTCTAATTCTCGTCGTTTTGCCCCTCCTCTTTTCTCTCTTGTTTTCTCAATTCTTGAAGCATTCCTCTTCTGCCTAAACTGTTAGCGGCAAGACTTGCTATAGGCCAATTGTTACTAAGCCGTGGCTGCCACCCACCCCAGCTTAACGTCTTATTATTTCATCCGTCGTAAAAGAAGTTAAGTGGATGCAAAAGGGGGGAAAGTTAAAACAACCCCGCGATGTTGAGTGAGGCCTGCAACGGCTGCGCAACAATGGAAGCTGAGCTGTGTCTATTTTAGCAAGCACAGCACGGGCCCTGGGGTGACGGGGCTGAGGGCAGTCTTGTTAATACCAGAAGATGGGTGAATGCGTGAATATAGCTGAGATCTGTGTTAGCTCTAATTAGGTGTAAGTGTCAATCTTGGAAGCCAATAGCTTAAAAATTTGGGGGAGCACAATTTAATAAAAATTCACTTGTAGCCTGTCGCCTTTTTGTCTAACAGAGCGATGCTCTAACCAAATAAGAGCCTTATCAGTAAGCCCCTGGTTTTGCGCCCTCTCAGTCCGAAATCCAAAATCAAGGTTGACCCAGACGGAGCTTCTTGACCTTCAACAGATGGCACCAGATAACTATTTGAAGACCCTTATGCGAATTTCTCTAGTCTCTAATTCTAGATCCAGAAGCTCCGTCGGGGTGAAGGCCAGTGACCAACGAAGTCAGAGCTGATGCAGACACATGTGGTCGACGTGCTAATGGAATTTGGAGACTTGGCAAGGCTGCACTGAGGCGCAGTGCTGATTGGCGCACAGGGGATGCACTAATTACAGTAGCGCTTATGGGAAAAATCCGACCTTCTGGCTGAATCGTTGAATATCTCGACGGTCCGGAGGGCTGGCGACTTGATTCTTGTTTGAGAAGGTGCGCAACAAAAAGTCCGGCGCAGCAAAAAATGGTCAGGGAGGGGGATTAAATTGCTTGTGCACGAAGCGTAAAATTTACCAAATGTGACTGTCGACTTTGCCACTATTGACGCTGATATAGCGAGATTTGTTGATTTGATGTTTACGGACGGAAGCCTTACGGAGAAATTCACAAGCCCTCACGTCGATTTTACGTCAGAAGATGAGCTCATGGCTGTGTGCCAGAAGCTACTAAGAAAGCTACTTGAATAATCAACACGTTGACGGAATGGCACGAGAAGACGAGACAGTGATCGACGTGGATTGATGGTGCTCAAGGAGCAGCATGAGATAAGCAAATCGGTTCTGAAGTTTCTGTTGTCAAAGTTCTTTGTAATTGAAGTACGAATGTAGTGCTGTATATAGACTGGCTCAATAGCCTAAGGTTCGAAATGATTTTTTCAATACCAGACCATCGACATATTTGACCGGGACAAGTCAAAGTGGACAAGTGGACACTGCAGCTAAACAATATTTACTTACTTAATTTTTGTTTCAGATCTTGCATTTTGCTGCGCACACCGGCCCCAACGTCAACAAAATTTTCAATTTGTGTTGCGACGCCTTATAATTAAAACTTGGCCTCACCTTTGATGATGGACGAGGCGCAGCAGCCGCTAAGATCCGTGGGACTGCAGTCGTCATCTTCATTGGCGGCGGCGTCGGCGATGGCCGCTGCGGCGGCCGCGCTGGAAGTCATCCCGGAGGATGCGACCACCTGCTCCTCCAGGTGGAGATGCAAGTCGGGAAACAGACGCTGCTGCTGATGATGCTGCTGGTGATGGTTCTGCAGCATCTGCTGGTACGGCAGGCCGGACTTGAAGTAAAGCCAAGAGGACAGCTGCAGAGCTTTGTTAAATGGCAACAGCTGAGGCGGCGACTGCTCAGGCCGCGCGCCCGCAGCAGCAGCGGCAGCGGCGGCTGCAGCAGCGGCGGCAGCGGCCGAGCTCAGAGGCGGCAGGCCGGCCGCGGCAGCGCTGAAAGGATTCAACTCCATGCCGCACCGAGATTGGCAAACAATTGACTGCTAATTCGGTCGCTCAGTTCGATTGACAATCGCTTTCGAGCAGTCCCTGCTTTTAGCTGGGTATTTAAACTAGTTAGTTTGCAAGAATAACCCCCCACCTCCCTTGCAGATGAGACAATGGATGAATGGATGGGCTACGGCTGTAGATGATGTGGATCGAGATTGGATGACTCAAACTACAGTTTTCACTATGGAGGCTGTCCTGTCCCGCCCCCCCCCCCTGCAGTCCCGCTCCGCTCAGCCGCCGCCCCTCCGCAATTCCCATTGGCTGTCGATGAGTTTGAGAAAGCTTCCTGGATGGGATTGAAAGATTGAGCAGGTCCTAACGACTATTTACTGAATTATAATTTATCTGACATCAGAGAAAGTTTTGAGTTCAGCTAACCAATAGAATTAAATTCACGCGAAATTTTTAGTAGCGTTTAATTGTCAATAAGTTGGGACACAAAACGGAGCAAGAAATAGATTTCCAAGGCGCCAAGTCAGTCCCTAAGGCGCCAAGTCAGTCCCTAAGGCGCTATGTCAGTCCCTAAGGCACCATGTCAGTTTTTGAGGCGCCATGTCAGTTCTTGAGGCGCCATGTTAGTTCCTGAGGCGCCAAGTCAGTCCCTAGGGCGCCATGTCAGTTCCTGAGGCGCCAAGTCAGTTCTTGAGGCGCCATGTTAGTTCCTGAGGCGCCATGTCAGTCCCTAAGGCACCATGTCAGTTTTTGAGGCGCCATGTCAGTTCTTGAGGCGCCATGTTAGTTCCTGAGGCGCCAAGTCAGTCCCTAGGGCGCCATGTCAGTTCCTGAGGCGCCAAGTCAGTCCCTAAGGCGCCAAGTCAGTTCCTGAGGCGCCATGTCAGTTCTTGAAGCGCCAAGTCAGTTCTTGAGGCACCATGTCAGTTTCTGAGGCGCCATGTCAGTCCCTGAGGCGCCATGTCAATTCCTGAGACGCCATGTTAATTATTGAAGCGCCATGTCAGTTCCTGAGGCGCCAAGTCAGTTCTTGAAGCGCCAACCAAGTCAGTTCTTGAGGTGCCAAGTCAGTTCTTGAAGCGCCAACCAAGTCAGTTCTTGAGGCGCCATGTTAGTTCCTGAGGCGCTATGTCAGTCCCTAAGGCGCCAAGTCAGTCCCTAAGGCGCCATGTCAGTTCTTGAGGCGCCATGTCAGTTCTTGAGGCGCCATGTCAATTCTTGAGGCGCCATGTCAGTTCTTGAGGCGCCATGTCAGTTCTTGAGACGCCATGTCAGTTCTTGAGGCGCCATGTCAGTTCTTGAGGCGCCATGTCAGTTCTTGAGGCGCCATGTCAGTTCTTGAGGCGCCATGTCAGTTCTTGAGGCGCCATGTCAGGTTTTGAGGCACCAAGTCAGTTCCTGGGGCGCCATGTCAGGTTTTGAGGCACCAAGTCAGTTCCTGGGGCGCCAATTTGTTCTGGAGGGTCCAAAACAGTTCCTGCTACATGCAATTAATCAGAAACAGAAAAATTGCAATTAAATTAGAAAAACCGAATTCAGAAACATTTAGTCCCACTAACAAAAATAAAATTTCCCTGAAGAAAGGACCGGGATGGCTCACTGACCCCCTTGGCTCGGCATGACAAAAAATATAGCAATACACGTAAATAGAGCGACGGCTTTCGTGTCCCGAACAGAATAATGAGTTTTTTTGCTTTCTATAAATCCACTTCGGGGCAATTCGAGTTAAAAAGCGAAATCTTGAAGTCAGCTTCCCAGCCTCATCAGGCTTGGACAAACACGGCGTGCTCCACTCTATAGCGAGTCTATTCATTGGCTCTGCCTGCCGCCATTAAATTCTGTTTGCCGGCTTTTTCAGCGCCCCTTCCGCCACAGAAATTCATATTCGCTCAACCCTTTCCTGTCTGCCTCTCCCATTCCCTCCTTCAATTCATTTCGAGCGCCGGAATTAAATGGGAAATTGACGGAGCCGCAGTTTAAACACCGGCCGGAGGACAGGGGATTAAAAAATTCATAAAAAATGCCCGTTGTTGGCAAACAAAACTCAGAACGATTTGCTGCGTTACTCAAGGAGCAACTGCAGGCCGAGTTTGTCGATAGCATCTATTGAAGACAATTGTTGTAGTATTGTGTGATTAATCGTCTTTAATTTTGAGCCGCTTTGTGCCAGGTAGCCTGAAGGTCGATTTTTTAATCATCCAAGCAAGCACTCGACAGAAATTTTGTAAATAGAAATTTTTAGCATTTTAAAAAGCATGAGGTACCGACCTTAATTGCATCCCCATTAGCGATTATTATTCTCAAGAAGCACACTGAGAATCAACCACTGAAACGGATGCCTGATTAAGCGCGCAGTTTAATTGGCGTGACTGGCACAAGCGCGCAGTTCAATTGGCGCGACTGGCACAAGCACGCAGTTTAATAAGCGCAACTAGCATAAGCGCGCAGTTTTATAGGAGCGACTGGCGCAAGCGCGCAGGTTAATGGGCGCGACTGGCACAAGCGCGCAGTTTAATAGGCACGACTAGCATCAGCGCGCAGTTTAATAGGAGCGACTGGCACAAGCGCGCAGTTCAATTGGCGCGACTGGCACAAGCGCGCAGTTTAATAAGCGCGACTAGCATAAGCGCGCAGTTTAATAAGCGCGACTGGCACAAGCGCGCAGTTTAATAGGCGTGACTAGCATAAGCGCGCAGTTTAATAAGCGCGACTGGCACAAGCGCGCAGTTTAATAGGCGTGACTAGCATAAGCGCGCAGTTTAATAGGAGCGACTGGCACAAGTGCGCAGTTTAATAGGCGCGACTGGCACAAGCGCGGAGTTTAATAGGCGCGACTGGCACAAGTGCTCAGTTTAATAGGCGCGACTGGCACAAGCGCGGAGTTTAATAGGCGCGACTGGTACAAGCGCGCAGTTTAATTGGCGCGACTGGCACAAGCGCGGCGTTTAATAGGCGCGACTGGTACAGGCGCGCAGTTTAATAGGAGCGACTGGCACAAGCGCGCAGTTTAATAGGCGCGACTAGCATAAGCGCGCAGTTTAATAGGAGCGACTGGCACAAGTGCGCAGTTTAATAGGAGCGACTGGCACAAGCGCGCAGTTTAATAGGCGCGACTAGCATAAGCGCGCAGTTTAATAGGAGCGACTGGCACAAGTGCGCAGTTTAATAGGCGCGACTGGCACAAGCGCGCAGTTTAATTGGCGTGACTGGCACAAGCGCGCAGTTTAATAGGCGCCACTAGCATAAGCGCGCAGTTTAATAGGAGCGACTGGCGCAAGCGCGCAGTTTAATTGGCGTGACTGGCACAAGAGTGACAATCTGAAACTCAATCGCTCCTTTAAAAATCAAATCTCAAGGATTGGTAAAATTGAATCCAAAATTGCTTAAATAAATTCGAATCTACATTAGTTGCTATGCACAGCTGCCAGCAAAATCGTTTATAAATCTGCAAAATTTGAAAGTGATTATTAAAATTGAAAACCAACCGCTTGCGCCACCCACCACCATCGCGGCCTCAACGCGCAATCTAAACTGATGCTGGTCAAAGTCAACTGTTATACTGGAGCAGCCAGCTATCATTGAATTTTATGAGCATAGAACTTTTACAATGATCAATCCTGGCCGTAGGACACGGGGGGCGTGGATGGAACCGACCAGCCCCAGCTGCCCCCCTTGACTTTGTCTGACCTCACTTGGCCATCTCCCAATCTGCCAGGGCCCTGTGAACCAACTCTGGGCCATAGATTATAACTCAGTAAAGGCGTCTCTCGCAACAGGTTGCGTCATTCGCCACCAGATCTGGGAGAGCGGCGGCCCAAAGTGTCATAATGGCCATGCTAGCTTTAATGCATACGAGTGGAACTCCTCCGTTGGATGAGAAAGGGGATAGAACTCCCATAGTGAAACAACAAAATTTGGAGGCCGATGAGCTGCTATCTTCTTAGTGTATTCCCTTTAAATCAGTGAGTTTTTGTCTGTGGTAAAAACCTATCCAAGTAATGCTTTTCGAGGACTAATTTATTGATTGATGGGCCTCAAACTTTTGTAGTTTCCCGTCCCTGTCGGTTGTGAAGTATCTGCCAATTTCTTTTGTCACCCGACACAGGGGCGTCGCCATGGATTTTATGGTGGGTGGGGACAAAGCCAAGAATTCTACATGTACATGACTAAATTTCTACATCTCCATTATTTTGAGAATCGCGTTGTCAGAGCTCATTTTGGCGCCGCAGGCACTCATTTTGGTGCCGCAGGCACTACTTTTGGTGCCACAGGCACTCATTTTAGCGCCACAGGAACTCATTTTGGCGCCGCAGGCACTCATTTTGGCGCCCAGAAGAAAAATTATTGATTACCACAACGGGTCACAAGGTGGGGTGGGGGGACAAAGCATTGGCATGCCCCCCCATAGTTTTTACTGGGGGACATGTCCCCCCTGTGTCCCCCCCCCCGGAGGCGACGCGCCTGCCCCGACCCATATCTTCCCTTGAAAACTCCCTACCTCAACTAGCAATATCCCTTCTACTAATCCAATCTTTACTCATCCTAATATTCGAGAATTTCGAGTCTATGTTAATCCCAGTTTAATTTGCATGAAAAGTGGCTGAGGTCTGCCATGCGATTCATACCAGTGAGGCCCAACCCCCAGGGCACAGAGAGTGTACATCCCTGACGATCAGAAAGCCAGGTCCGCTGTACACCCTGTGTGAGCGTGTGTACAGTATTGGCGGGCTTGCATGTGCTCAGGAGGCAGCTGAATGGCCAGAACTGCCTCAGCCCTGGTTGTGAGACCATGTCGCCGAAGGCTTCAGGGTTCCAGCAGCCCTCCCGAAAAGAAATTGAATAAAAAGAAAATTTAACACTTAACCACACCAGAACCCAAGTTGAATCGGTTCCGTATTGACTGTATTCATCCATACGAGCATTTGAGTAGTACTCAAGGCGCATTTTGAGGCATCAAGTATTTGCACTGCCCTCAGCTCCCTCCAGCCTGTTTGACTTTGCTAGCCAAAATTTTGTCGCTGGCTTGGCTAATTACAAATGCATGCAAAACCGGCTGCTGTGGATACGGCAGCCCTGGGCCGTCACGCCCCCCCCCCTAATTCAATTCTTCTCAATGCCTTCGCACCTGTCAAATTTCTGAACTTTCCCTCGGGCTCCCAGATAGACAAAAAAATCCTGGAAATTTTATTCCTAAAGACTTTTTCTTTTGGGAGTTTCTTCATTCTGGCAAAACGAGTGAACCGTGATCTTCGGAGGGAACTCAGCAAAAAGTAGCGGAACTGGATGTAGAATTTTATCACTTCTTTAAAGATGGTAAAAAGTTTTTCGTCAATTTTTCAACATTTTTGGGAACATTTAGGAACTCATTTTTTAGAAATTGGGCAGAAAAATTGAAGGTGGTAAAATATACTGTATCTTACTTAAAGTAGTATTTTTAAATGTTTTAGAGTTTTCTTAGCATTTTAATGTCGAAATATATTAAAATGGACTTAAATCTGATCGCACGGCCCTATGGGATTTTAGTCAGATGGTCATATAGGATTTTAGTCCGATGGTCCTATGGGATTTTAGTCAGATGGTCATATGGGATTTTAGTCAGATGGTCCTATGGGATTTTAGTCAGATGGTCCTATGGGATTTTAGTCAGATGGTCCTATGGGATTTTAGTCCGATGGTCCTATGGGATTTTAGTTCGATGGTCCTTTGGGATTTTAGTCAGATGGTCCTATGGGATTTTAGTCAGATGGTCCTATGGGAGTTTAGTCAGATGGTCCTATGGGATTTTAGTCAGATGGTCCTATGGGATTTTAGTCAGATGGTCCTATGGGATTTTAGTCAGATGGTCCTATGGGATTTTAGTCAGATGGTCCTATGGGATTTTAGTTCGATAATCCTATGGGAGTTTAGTCAGATGGTCCTATGGGATTTTAGTCAGATGGTCCTATGGGATTTTAGTCAGATGGTCTTATGGGATTTTAGTCAGATGGTCCTATGGGATTTTAGTCAGATGGTCCTATGGGATTTTAGTCAGATGGTCCTATGGGATTTTAGTCAGATGGTCTTATGGGATTTTAGTCAGATGGTCTTTGCGCTTGCGGCAGATGGTGTCATTATATTAAAGAATTCAATAAACTTAACAAAATCATCAATGATCAATACTCGTAAATCTTGAGCCAATAATGGATTGTGCAATAAACCTCTGTCTACACAGGAAGCCAGGCAAAGCAGTTTTTATTAAAATGGTGCGACAGCCGCCAGCGCGCATGTCAAAAAAAACCTGCGTCAAAAAATCTATAGAGCAATCGCGTCACGCTACTGACAAAAGTAGCATCAAGCACAAATTTAGTTTTTAAAAGCACAAAGCAAATATAACAAAACAAGCTAACAAGGCACACAAATGTTGTACAATAAATAGGACAACAATCAGCTGATTTTATTTATTTTTTTTGCAAAAGTTTAATACCCAAAAAGATGGCATTTCAAGCTATTAGAAATTATTACTGAAAATAAACATGCAGTCAGTACGAAGACACAAAAAAGATTCTGTGCACAATAATAAGAAGACGAATGTATAATGTTGCATGATGAACAAAGCTTCCGTTTAAAACAAATCTCGAAGAATCGGAACTTCTAGCTGATGCTCTTATGGTTAGCAAATTATGGCGTTAACAATTGTCACTAGAAGTAAAATGGCACTGACAGTCAAATTTCACTGACAGTCAATTGGCACTGACAGTTAATTGGCACTGACAGTAAATTGGCACTGGCAGTCAATTGGCACTGACAGTCAAATTTCACTGACAGTCAATTGGCACTGACAGTTAATTGGCACTGACAGTAAATTGGCACTGGCAGTCAATTGGCACTGACAGTCAATTGGCACTGACAGTTAATTGGCACTGACGGTCAAATGTCACTGAGTCTATTGGCACTGACAGACAAATGTCACTGAGTCAATTGGCACTGACAGTCAATTGGCACTGACAGTTAATTGACACTGACAGTCAATTGGCACTGACAGTCAATTGTCACCGACAGTCAATTGGCACTGGCAGTTAATTGGCACTGACAGACAATTGTCAACGACAGTCAATTGGCACTGACGGTCAAATGTCACTGAGTCTATTGGCACTGACAGTCAATTGGCACTGACAGTCAATTGGCACTGACGGTCAATTGGCACTGACAGTCAGTTGGCACTGACAGACAATTGTCACCGACAGTCAATTGGCCCTGACAGTCATTCGACACTTTGAATGCGAGTCCTTTGTAACATTAATAACAAAATTAATAAAACACTATTTCTGGCATAAAAAAGTACAGAAAGATGGCCAGGCTCTGCAACTGTTAAAGAGACTAGCAGTACATAGCGCCGTGCAGTCGCTTTGACACAGAAGTCAAAATCAAAACAAAAAAATCCAAAATTGAGCACCACTTCCCATTGTACTTGCGTAGAAAAAAAACTAATTGCTTTCGGCGTGACAAATTTCAACAGCTTGACGTATAGCTGTAGACACGATCTCCTGCGCGAGTTCGAGCACTATTCGGTCGTCTGTCTCATCAGCGTTGAACTCGTCCAAAATGGCGTCCAGCTGCTTCGTCAGGCGACGCAGCCTTTTAACTTCATCTTCTGTTTCAACTTCGTCAGGCTCAGCTGCCGCTGTAGTTTCTCGCTCCGTTTCTGACCCAGTGAGTGCGAGTTCTACCGTGACAATATCTGCATTCGCGACCGTAGGCTCTGTTGTCTGGGCGACAGCGATGTTAGCAACTCTGGTTGGTGAGTCAGTGTTGCTCTCTACTTCACGACCGGGCGTCGAGGTTAGCGGTTCCACCTCGGTTCTCTCCAAGCGGACCAAGTGGTAGTTGTCGCTGCTAGGACCGACAATTTTGCAGCAGTTTTTGCGTCGAATTGCAGCAATGATTACCGCGAATAGTAGAGCCAACGCGTAGCCAACAATAATGCCGAATGCTAGAGAAGACGGATAGTCAAACGGGTCGGGCTGCTGCCGTTTGCCCGTCATCTTTGTCTGCGAGAGCCCTGGAGACTGAGGTAGATTGCCTTTAGGCTGAACTGAAAGATGGGGTAAAGAAACCTCAAATTTCTGAACAAATACACTTGCAATACAATTTGAACAGGCCAAAGAGCTCTAAGAGAGACATTCTTTTGAATCATAAAAGAAATTCTCTGGGTACACGTGAAACGTCCTAAGGGATCTATGAAACATCGTCTGGGTTCATGTCAGACAGATCATGTGAGAAATTCTCTGTGGTCATGTGAGACATCTTTTGTGATCATGTGAGACATCTTTTGTGATCATGTGAGACATCTTTTGTGATCATGTGAGACATCTTTTGTGATCATGTGAGACATCTTTTGTGACATTGTGGGACATACTTTGTGATCATGTGAGACATCTTTTGTAATCATGTGAGAATCTTTTGTGATCATGTGAGACATACTTTGTGATCATGTGAGACATATTTTGTGATCATGTGAGACATCTTTTGTATCATGCGAGACATATTTTGTGATCATGTGAGACATATTTTGTGATCATGTGAGACATCTTTTGTGATCATGTGAGACATCCTTTGTGATCATGTGAGACATACTTTGTGATCATGCGAGACATATTTTGTGATCATGTGAGACATATTTTGTGATCATGTGAGACATCATTGTTTTTCTTGAATTTCATGTTTTTGAAATTGAAGAAGACGAGTCACAAAATGCTTGGTAGAAAAACAGATAAATTTTTATCTTAAAAAAGTAGGGTTATTTTAGTTACAACTTTTTACAATTAACACGAAAGCACTTTAAAAAAACAAAGGGAATGTCTCAAAGATTTTTTACATGTATAACTTGGTAATAAGAGAACTTATCAAAATTGGTCGTTGAAGCAAGAAAATGTTATACAAAAATCTGCATTAGCAAATTGGCTAAAAACTTAAAAAAATTAGGCCTTCCAAAAGAAAAATCACATCGGGATAAACGAGTTGGAATACTTTATGGCCGGCATCCAGCATCTGAACAGCGGCATCAGTAAAATTAATAGCGGGGCACAATCGGTCTGTCTGTAAGCGACAAGTAAATGGCAGTCCCGAAACTGATGAAAAGGATCACAGATGTCACATGTTATTTTTTGTTATTTTTTAATTAGTTTTTTTACGGTGTGAGTGTTATAGCCAGCAATAAGGTACTCAAGCATGACCACACCGCTGAGCCCGGAGCACCTGAATTTTGTAAATCTTATCGTCAGATAGTTTTTACTCTCTCTTTATTAGAATTTAAACTTCACAAGCGTCAGTTTCCACCCCAGATCATTTACTTAAAACTCCGTGACTCAATAAAACAGCTTGGATATATTAAGACAGCAAAAAGTTGAGCAAAGTTGAGAAACAATTCCGCCAAAACGGCAAGAGAAGTTATATATCTTTTTTGGCATAAACTATCGAAAAGTTGAACTTACAGAATCGATTCGTCTTTCAAATTGAATAAAAAACAAACAACTCTGCACGTTTGTTCCTGAAAAAGTTACTGTTGGTCTTTGTGTTCAGTTTGTAAAATCACATTTAATAATTTGAATTAATAACATTTAATAACTCGAGTGAAGACTACACATCTGTAACATAAGCAGAGTTCTTATTTGCTTCAACCTTACGCCTTCTTCTCCTGGCTGCAGAATTCGTATTACTTGAAACCAGATTGGCATTTTCCCCCTCTGTTGATCTTCGATCGCTTGGATTTGATCTACCCGATTCTCGAATCGACGACGGCCGATCTAAAAAACATAAATGTTAAGATTATGTTTAGATTTATATATGAGCTTTGAGTTCACCTGTACTTGAGTTAATATAGTTTTTAGCGTTCTTGAGCACTCAAAGCAGAGCATTATTTTTTAATCTTTCTGAACAGACCAATTGTTACAGCAGTTAAATCTGTCTTAGGCAGTAAATTTTTCTTCAACTGGGCGTGAAAATTCTTTAGTTGAAAACTTTTTTCGCCATATCAGCATGGTAACAGACGGAAAAAACCAATACAGAGATTCGTAAATGGAACAGAAAATTTCTTTAACTGAGTGCTACAACCTATATTTTAGGCAAAGATGGCTAAAAATGAGAATTGATCACATTGATAACTAAATTAATCCATAAAAATAAATGCAAAAATCAACTAAGCAATTACCTTTTCCAGGTTTTTTTGGAGAAACACTACGACGAACATTTGTTTGTTTAGATTTGCCGAAACAGCCAACAGATGCTTCAGATTGACTCTCTGCATTGCCTCTCTTCTTCCCATTTGACTTACTAGCCTTCTTATTTTTCTGATTGTGTTGTCTAACGCTTTGTCCAGCTGGTGCACCATGTGTCTTGACGTTCGCTCTCGGGTCAGTCTGCTGTCCTGAAATCTCCGTTGGCTGTTGCCGATTCTGATGCTCACCGCTTTGTCCAGCTGGTGCATCATGTGTGCTGACACTTGCTCTGGGTATCCACTGTCCTGACATCTTTGCTGACTTTTGCCAATTCTGTCGCTCACCACTTTGACCAGTTTTCGCTATGCGTTCTGGATGCTTCCCATTGGTCGACAGCATTGGAACATTGGAATTCGCAGCTGGATCGTAAAAAGAAGGACCGCGCGTTGATTGGACGTAATAGATCACAAATTGAAACAAGTCTGGCGCAGACTGGGCAGTCATTTCTTGGCGTCGAGTATGATGGGACCTTACAGTTAGTGTTAGTTCATCTGCGTAGGCAATCAGAGCGTTGTAGACGCCACCCACTGTAACATTATTATTTATGAGGAACTGATGCATCTCCACGAGGCGCTTTTGAAGTGGCTGATCCCCGAATGTGAAGTACGCCACAGGCCGCCTGGCGAGTGAGCATGCCATCAACTGGATGAGAAATTTCAGCCTGACATCACCCTTGAACGCGCCACAACCCCAGTTGCCAGTGGCAACTGCGCCATGTTGCTGCGCACCACTCTTATTGTCTTTTACATCGCCGAACGCTACCAAAGCTTTGTGGAGCTCTCGTTCAATGTTATAGACACTGAACTGCTCAATCCAGCTTCGGAAACACACCGCATCCATGGCAACCAGGTGCGATGAACGCCGTCTGTCCAAACCAACCGGTCGTGAATCTTTGTGATCGCCGATCCACCTGAAAGAGTCTGCATAGCCCGAGTAGTCGCTGAATCTCTCGAACCCCTCAATTAGTAGGGCTTCATTGTCATCGAGGCACTCGGTAACTAGTCTAGTCACTATTAGCTCAGGACTAATCATAAATCTGATCTCCTGCTGCATCAATCCGTGTCCAAGAGCTCCTCCGCCAAGAAATTTGTTTGCAAAATCAACCTCCAAGAAGCCACCACCTGTGTCTTCAATTGTCCCAGTGGACGAAACGTGCAATCGGTCAGGCATCGGCTCAGTTCTCTCCGACCAATTAACTCCGTGTCGAAGGCATTTCCGGCTGATTGTGATCACTCCTAGCGGTGCTGAAAATGCGATATTAAGTATTGGAGTTGTAAAAAAAACAATGAAATATCGTGCTTACACTCGTAGCTTTATACATGTAGGTCCTATCCTCCTATAGAGGTTCTAGATAGACACACTCGCGCGGCACTTCCCTACCGACAATTTTTCTTCTTGTCTGTACTTTTGCGTCTTAGCTTATTGTATTTGTTAACAATTTAAATAGCTAGTAACAACGACACCCCCATTTCTCATTAACAGTAGAACTACCAAGAGGGGGGGGGGAAATTCCCCCCCCTGACAATTTTTTGCCGACGGCGTCGGGATGATGACGGAATGCTTGAGAGACTAGCTGAGAATGTCTGACGGTTGATTCTTGCCCACTGTCGAGGCTTGATCGGCGAAACTAGAGAAATCCGCATCAGGGTGTCCATAGTCACCTGGTGCCACAGCTGTTGAGGGTCCAGAAGCTCCACCTGGGTGAAGGCTAGTGACCAACGAAGTCAGAGCTGATGCAGACACATGTGGTCGACGTGCTGATGAAATTTGGAGACTTGGCAAGGCTGCACTGAGGCGCAGTGCTAATTGGCGCACAGGGGTGTACTGAATACACTAGCGCTTATGGGAAAAATCAGACTTTCTGGCAGAATCGTCGAATATTTCGACGGTCCGGAGGACTGGCGACTTGATTCTTGTTTGAGAAGGTGCACAACAAAAAGTCAGCCCGTGTTCTTGAATTTCGTGTGCCTGCGTTGCTCCGTTCCTGCGCAGCAAAAAAATTGTCAGGGGGGGATTCCCCCCCCCTCTTGGTAGTTCGACGGGCGGAAAAATGGCTTGGTATTCCTACTGTTAAACAGCTATTTTACACGTACATTCGTCAACTAAACCCATGGCATAAGACGACCTTTATACGGTATACTGCGGATCAATGCATACCGTCAGTAACAACGCGATCCATGTAGTGCAGGATGCACTTCAGCTTCTCAATCCGACGAGTGCACGGCCTTTGATATTCGCCAGACACAAATATTCTTAAATTTAATAGGTGATATTAAAGACTTGATAATTAAATAGTAAAATTAATCACATAAAAAAAGAAATTAAAAATCATACCCATTGAAATTGATAGTTGGATATTGACCGCCTTGGTACACGAAAGTGCAAAAAAAAGCGTGAGTGAGCAGACTGGCAACTTGCTGCTGAGTGAAGCTCAACGGACGACAACCAGCTTGTCGACCGCGGCTTAACAACGGAATCTGCTCAGGTAAAATTTCCGGCAGAGAGAGTGCCAGACGTATCATTCTAGGTAGAATATGCCGGTAGAATCTTTCTACTTTCTCCCGAGGCCAATGGTTATTAAGTAAATGATGCAGCACATCCAACTTTGGTCGGTGAAAGTGGTCTAGATTGCCAAAGGAATATATGGCAAGCTCAATATCCTCGGACGTGACATTCGAGCGAAGTTTATTTAGATTGGCTTTTACGTGCTTCCATCGTCTGGCATCTGCATGAGGCAAATCCAAAAGCCTTGGCTCCATCTTCTTGACAAGGCGCGGCCGGAGAAGTTTGCCAGCCGAATTGGGGTCTTCTAGCATATTAGCGTTGAATAGAGTCCAGTTAGACCGAAATTCTTCGATCACATTACGTAATTCCGGTGTCGTAGCTGCGACTTTTTGTTTCGGCAAAGAGTCGAGAGCGTCGCCGGACCAACAGGCGTTTGGAGGCGGCCGACGAGACGCGGCTGCTTGTGCAGGTCTTGCAGCGGACGTGAGTGACATCTGCCGATTATTCAATGATAACTCTCTAGAAACTGACGTTCGGGATTTGTGACGTGAAGACATCGAACTGGAACGCTTCAGCTGGCTGCTTGAGCTGCCCATTGAGATAAAATAACCGCTTTTTGCAGCTGAAGATGAAATAACCAAAATATTTTGCTTACAGAATCGCTAAGCCTCAGTTCCGAGGTTTTACTGCTGAAAGAAACAGAATCGTTGCAGCATTAAAATGTGATGCAAAAGTTGAAATACGAGTATGAGATTTCTTGGGCATGTGCAGTTAATTGTTTTAGACAATTGAACAGAAAGTCTAAATATAGATTTAAGCGCTCAATGCAAGTAAAATCAACAAGTTCAATAATAATAAATTCTTAACATCGAAAGAATTTAAAATCTAAACTTTAAAATTTAAAATTTAAAATCGACGTTATATATCTCTGGTTATTTAATTTAATATCTCTGGTTATTCTAGAGATATTCGCAAGTCAAAAAATAGGATTACTGTTTCTATTTACAACTGTAGATCCCTAAGTGAAAACACCGACAAAAATAACTTAAAACCGCAAGAAAATATTTTTATCAATGACACGCTACCTTAGGAAAATCTATCCCAGCGTGCGAGCAAAATGTACATTTATAACCTAATTATACAGAACCTCATTCGAACGTGGAATTCAATTTGACAAATGCATTTTGTATCGCAAGATTCATCATATGACCGTATCTGAAAAGTTAGACATCTTCAATCGAAAATCCGTATCGGATTATTCGAGCATATCCCGTCACTGATACAATGAATAGCTTTAGAAACTGAATAACAGTGGCAAAATAAAGATACCAGGTAAGGCTCAAAATTATCATGTCATCGTCAACAACCT
The DNA here is from genome assembly GCA_002269645.1 of Macrostomum lignano. NCBI lineage: Eukaryota > Metazoa > Platyhelminthes > Macrostomidae > Macrostomum > Macrostomum lignano. The sequence continues at coordinate 41,963 of NIVC01000420.1, read as the reverse complement.
CGTTTTAGAGGTTGCATTACGTAACCTACTGTAAAAAGACAGCCTCTGAGATGCTTAAAATACGTTTTTTAGTTTTATAAACACCCATGGATTAACCGCGTCTATGTCCTCGTTATTTTAAGTTTTTTGCTATTCAAACTTTGTTATATTTAAAAAGCCGTTAGGCTTGAAACCAGATTTAAGAAGAATTCTACTAAACTTTAAAGAAAACGTTAACAATAATTCCAGATGCGGAGAACATAGGTAATCACTTCTTTTTTCTATTTCAGCTTTCTCAGGATGGCCTTTTTATTTTTTAGATCAGGCTACGGAGTTGCCCTGCGCAGCCCACCGGGATGGCGCCCGCGGCCCAGCTCCGGCCGATCTGCTTGACTCACTGCTTTTTGCACCTGTAAAAAGTAAAAAATGTTTTCATCGACCGTGAAATCGGACAGCATATGCAAAATATGGCTCTGCAATGCATTGCATAGGTTATGCGATCTACTTGCAATTTTCAGGTTTACTACTAAACAATTGAATTGCATTGAAATCCAAATAATTTACCTTTTTAGCGATGGCTAAAATAGTTAAACATTCAACACATCTCCAACCATCTGTTGCATGGCTCTGCAGTGTCTGTCTGACGATTACAGTCTGGAAAGAAACAATTTTGCAAAAAAATACTACGAGAAACGTATAACAAGAGTATACTGCAATGATCAAACTAAGAGCGGATGGGTTCACGTGATACATTCTCTGTGATCATGTGAGACATTCTCTATGATCATGTGAGACATTCTCTGTGATCATGTGAGACATTCTCTATGATCATGTGAGACATTCTCTGTGATCATGTGAGACATGCTCTGTGATCATGTGAGACATTCTCTGTGATCATGTGAGACATTCTCTGTGATCATGTGAGACATTCTCTGTGATCATGTGAGACATTCTCTGTGATCATGTGAGACATTCTCTGTGATCATGTGAGACATTCTCTGTGATCATGCGAGACATGCTCTGTGATCATGCGAGACATGCTCTGTGATCATGCGAGACATTCTCTGTGATCACGTGAGACATCATGTGAGACAGTATTAAAAAATTATTAAAAAAATTATTTGATAAGATAATGGGAAAAAACTCAACCCGTATTTGAAATTCAAAAACACATTTTAAGAAATTCAAAGTTAAAAATAGTTCAATTTGAACTTTAATAGTGTGAAGTAAGCATTACTTAAAAACATTTAAACAAAAAACAATCTGCAGAGTTAGTTTAATTTTTAATTACATTTTTTAAAAATTAGCACAAAAGTACTTTTAAAAAGCAAAAGGAATGTTTCAAAGATTTTTTTCACATGTATAGCTTCGTAATAAGAAAACGTATCAAAAATTGGTCCTTGAAGCAAGGAAATGTTGTACAAAAATCTGTAATAGCAATTGGTTGAGAAGTTAAAAAATGTAAGGCTTTCCAAAAGACAAGACACATTGGGATAAACGATTTGGAATACTTTATGCCGGGCATCCAGAATCTGAACAGCGGCATCAGTAAAATTCTAGCGAGGCAGAATCGCGGTCTGTCTGAAAGCGACAAGTAAGTGTGGCAGTGCAACGCAGTCCCGAAGTACCAAGGAACAAAACTCTGGAATAGAAACTGACTGCCAAAAGGATCACAGATATCACAAGTTTTTTAGTTATTTTTAGGGCGGTATGAGTGCTAGTCAGCCAAGCGAGAAGGTACTCGTACTCAAGCATGACCACACAGCTGAGCCCGGAGCACCCCGAATATGTCTTATCGTCAGATAGTGTGTACTCTATTGTGTATTGATTGGGATTTAAACTTCACAAGCGTCAGTTTCCACTCCCAGATCACGTACTTAAAACTCCGTGACCCAATAAAACAGCTTGGATATATTGAGACAGCAAAAAGTTGAGCAAAGTTGAAAAACAATTCCGTAAAAACGGCAAGAGAAGTTGAACTTACAGAATCGATTCATCTTTCAAATTGAATAAAAAACAAACAACTCTGCACGTTTGTTCCTGAAAAAGTTACTGTTGGTCTTTGTGTTCAGCTCGTAAAATCACATTTAATAATTTGAATTAATAACATTTAATAACTCGAGTGAAGACTACACATCTGTAACATAAGCAGAGTTCTATTTTAATTTGCTTCAACCATACGCCTTGCTATCCTGGCTGCAGAATTCGTATTACTTGAAACCAGATTGGCATTTTCCCCCTCTGTTGATCTTCGATCGCTTGGATTTGATCTACCCGATTCTCGAATCGACGACGGCCGATCTAAAAAACATAAATGTTAAGATTATGTTTAGATTTATATATGAGCTTTGAGTTCACCTGTACTTGAGTTAATATAGTTTTTAGCGTTCTTGAGCACTCAAAGCAGAGCATTATTTTTTTATCTTTCTGAACAGACCAATTGTTACAGCAGTTAGCTCGTAAAAAACTCTGTGTCTTAGGCAGCAAATTTTTCTTTAACTGGGCGTGAAAATACTTTAGTTTAATGCAAAAACAGTTTTTGCCATATCAACATGGTAACAGACGGAAAAAACCAATACAGAGAAGAGATTCTTGAATGGTACAGAAAACTTCTTTAACTGAGCGCTAAAATCTATATTTTAGGCAAAGATGGCTAAAAATGAGAATTGATCACATTGATAACTAAATTAATCCATAAAAATAAATGCAAAAATCAACTAAGCAATTACCTTTTCCAGGTTTTTTTGGAGAAACACTACGACGAACATTTGTTTGTTTAGATTTGCCGAAACAGCCAACAGATGCTTCAGATTGACTCTCCGCATTGCCTCTCTTCTTCCCATTTGACTTACTAGCCTTCTTATTTTTCTGATTGTGTTGTCTAACGCTTTGTCCAGCTGGTGCACCCTGTGTCCTGACGTTCGCTCTCGGGTCAGTCTGCTGTCCTGCCATCTCCGTTGGCTGTTGCCGATTCTGATGCCCAAAGCTTTGTTCAGCTGGTGCACCATGTGTGCTGACATTCGCTCCGGGGTCCGTCCGCTGCTGTCGTGACATCTCCGTTGGCTGTTGCCGATTCTGATGCCCAAAGCTTTGTTCAGCTGGTGCACCATGTGTGCTGACATTCGCTCCGGGGTCCGTCCGCTGCTGTCGTGACATCTCCGTTGGCTGTTGCCGATTCTGATGGTCAAAGCTTTGTCCAGCTGGTGCACCATGTGTGCTGACATTCTCTCCGGGGTCTGTCCGCTGCTGTCCTGATGTCTCCGTTGACTGTTGCCAATTCTGTCGCTCACCGCTTTGATCAGTTTCCGCTATGCGTTCTGGATGCTTCCCATTGGTAGACGGGTAAGGAACATTGGAATTCGCAGCTGGATCGTAAAAAGAAGGACCACGCGTCGATTGGACATAATTGAGCACAAAACGAAATAAGTCTGGCGCAGACTGCGCAGTCATTTCTTGGCGTCGAGCACGATGGGACCCTGCATTTAGTTCAGCTACGTAGGCAAGCAGAGCGTTGTAGACGCCACCCACTGTAACATTATTATTTATGAGGAACTGATGCATCTCCACGAGGCGCTGCTGAAGTGGCTGATCCCCGAATGTGAAGTACGCCACAGGCCGCCTGGCGAGTGAGCATGCCATCAACTGGATGAGAAATTTCAGCCTGACATCACCCTTGAACGCGCCACAACCCCAGTTGCCAGTGGCAACTGCGCCATGTTGCTGCGCACCGCTCTTATTGTCTTTTACATCGCCGAATGCGACCAAAGCTTTGTGAAGCTCTCGTTCAATGTTATAGACACTGAACTGCTCAATCCAGCTTCGGAAACACACCGCATCCATGGCAACCAGCTGCGATAAACGCCGCCTGTCTACACCAACCGGTCGTGAATCTTTGTGGTTGCTGATCCACCTGAAAGAGTCGGCATAGCCCGAGTAGTCGCTGAATCTCTCGAACCCCTCAATTAGTAGGGCTTCGTTGTCATCGAGGCACTCAGTAACTAGTCTAGTCACTATTAGCTCGGGACTAATCATAAATCTGATCTCTTCCTGCACCAATCCGTGTCCAAGAGCTCCTCCGCCAAGAAATTTGTTTGCAAAATCAACCTCCAAGAAGCCACCATCTGTGTCTTCAATTGTCCCAGTGGACGAAACGTGCAATCGGTCAGGCATCGGCTCAGTTCTTTCCGACCAATTAACTCTGTGTCGAAGGCATTTCCGGCTGATCGTGATCACTCCTAGCGGTGCTGAAAATGCGATATTAAGTATTGGAGTTGTAACAAAAACAATGAAATATCAAGTGCTTAGCTTTAGAGCTTCCATCCTTCAAATATCAGACACGGACACGGGGTGACACTTTCCATTGACAGTTTTTGTTGCTATGCCTGTACTCTGCTCATTGTCGTTTTTAATCGGGATAACTGGTAAAACGACACACCCGTTTTGTTTACGTTTTGCTCGATAAACTTCTATAAAACTGCTATTTTACATGTAATTACACCCGTGGCATAAGACGACCTTTATACGGTATACTGCGGATCAATGCATACCGTCAGTAACAACGCGATCCATGTAGTGCAGGATGCACTTCAGCTTCTCAATCCGACGAGTGCACGGCCTTTGATATTCGCCAGACACAAATATTCTTAAATTTAATAGGTGATATTGAAGACTGATAATTAAATAGTAAAATAAAGCACATAAAATAGAATTTAAAAATCATACCCATTGAAATTGATACTCGGATATTGACCGCCTTGGAACACAAAAGTGCAAAAAAAAGCGTGAGTGAGCAGACAGGCAACTTGCTGCTGAGTAAAACTCAACGGACGACAACCAGCTTGTCGACCGCGGCTTAACAACGGAATCTGCTCAGGTAAAAGTTCCGGCAGAGAGAGTGCCAGACGTATCATTCCAGGTAGAATATGCCGGTAGAATCTTTCTACTTTCTCCCGAGGCCAATGGTTATTAAGTAAATGATGCAGCACATCCAACTTTGGTCGGTGAAAGTGGTCTAGATTGCCGAAGGAGTGTATGGCAAGCTCAATATCCTTGTACGTGACATTCGAGCGAAGTCTATTTAGATTGGCTTTTATGTGCTTCCATCGTTTGGCATCTGCATGAGGCAAATCTAAAAGCCTTGGCCCCAGATTCTTCCTTGACGGCTTGACAAAGCGTAGAAGAAGTTTGCCAGCCGAATTGGGGTCTTCTAGCATATTAGCGTTGAATAGAGTCCAGTTAGACCGAAATTCTTCGATCACATGACGTAGTTCCTGTGTCGTATCTGCGACTTTTTGTTTCGGCAAAGAGTCGAGAGCGTCGCCGGACCAACAGGCGTTTGGAGGCGGCCGACGAGACGCGGCTGCTTGTGCAGGTCTGGCGGCGGACGTGAGTGACATCTGCCGATTATTCAATGATGACGTTCTAGAAACTGACGTTCGGGATTTGTGACGTGAAGACATCGAACTGGAACGCTTCAGCTGGCTGCTTGAGCTGCCCATTGAGATAAAATAACCGCTTTTTGCAGCGGAAGATGAAATAACAAAATATTTAGTTGACAGAAATCGCAAAACCTTAGTTCGGTTACTGCATGAAGAAACGGAATCGTTGCAGCATTAATATTTGATGCGAAAGTTAAAATAAGAACATTTCTTTCGCATGTGACAGTTAAGCAGAAAATCTGAATATATAGAATCTAAACTCTCAATACAAGCAAAATAAACAAGTTTAAAGCAAGGACGTCTCAAGTAAAAGGACGGGTAACCTCGTTTATTGCAAAATTTTAGGGGGCCGGTTTTTTCGCAAAAAATACACTACGGAGATGTGAAGAATCCTAATTTTCTGAACGAAAAACTTTGTGAATATCAATAGAGCCATAAGAAAGGCACAGCAGCAAATCAAAAGAAGAACATTGGATCTGCCTCCTATCGAAAGCAATATCAATTTTTGCTACTAAAATTTTCCAAGAAATTGTCCTTCTACTCGTACTTGAGTCGTCCTTGGTTTAAAGATCGACACAATTTTGTTCTTATTGATCCTAGAGACATCCAAAAGTCTAAAATAGTATAATTGTTTCTTTTAACACTTCTATATCCCTACGTCAAAAACCTAATAAAAATAACGTAAAAACGCAAGCAACTATTTTTCTTTATCAATGACACGCTACCTTTTGAAAATCAATAGGAGCGTGTAACAAATTTATTTTAAACCTATTTATCTACTAATTTAAAACTGGCGCGATGTTTGTCTGTTTTTCATATATATTTGACGCCCCCCCTCCCCTTAGGCCACTTGTGTGGTCAGCGCTGGGCGTGACATTATTATTGTTATTATAATTATAATTATTATAATTATTATTAAGACCAAATTATACAGAACCTCTTTGAACAAGGAGTTCGAACAGACAAATACAATTTTTATCGTCTGACTTATTTTATGACCGTGTCAGAAAAGTTTAGACCTCTTTAGACTGAAAGTCTACCAGATTATTTGGATAACCTATTGTTGAAACGATAAATAGCTTCAAAAACCGATTAACTGTGGCAAAATAAAGGTAAAAGTCAAACTTTCTATGTCATCTTCAACAACCTTGTTTTATAGATTTCAAAATACATTCATGAAACAATGGATAAATAATCAGCGGTCCCAGTGCGTGACAACGATTGTCTGGCGAGCGCCAGAGCATCAAATCTGTAGCATCAAATGCTACAGCATGGAGAGAAGTTTGCAAGCTACATGGACTCCCTGGGCTATCCTCTGGATGCTCTACAAACGGTGGATCTGGAGAAGCTTAACGAGCACCTACGTCTTTACTATTTTTGGTTGGTCAAGCCCAATGGCGAACTGTATTCAGCATTAAGCCTCGTCTGCATCAGGGCTGCCATCCAGCGCTTTTTCAACTACATTAGAGAGCACTGAAATAAATAAATCAGACCATTAGTCTATGGTCTAAGCATATTGAATGTGTGACAATCAGAAGCATTGCCAGTAGGCTTTGTCTATGTGACAATGTTCTTGTGCATATGGTTTTTCCATAGACAATGATTCGCCACTTCGGCACTCATTGTCTACCTTCAAAAGCATATACACAACCTACTATTTAACCAGTTGTGGCCATAGAATCTAATGCGAAAAACTTTTGCAACTCGCGAAAATCATTTACTGAACTCAATTTCATCAGTAATCTCTGCAGTGCTACTACTGCTTGAACATATCTATACCCTTACTTAATGAGAAGTTCTATCGAAGTCTAAAAAATAGCGTCTATGTCTCCTAGCTACTAAACAAAATTTCAGTAGCTTTAGTAGCAACCCATATCGGCTTTTCTTGCAAAAGTGACGAAAACCAGCGGTCGCACTTTCCTTATTGCCGCAATACAAAGTGGCCTATCTATGGAATATAAGATCTATGGGCAGCAGCCTCTGAGCTACTTTTTTTAATTTAAACAAAGAACACCTATAGATTCACCGCGTCAATTTTCAGGCTTTCCGATTCAGACTCTTATATTTAGAAGGCCATTAGGTTGAAAGCCAGATTTAGGAAGGTAGCTACTAATACTTTAAATAAAACGTTGAAACCACAATTCTAGATGCGCAGAACACTGATAATCACTTTTTGTTCTTGTTTTGCTTTTTCCGCTTGTCCTTCCTTAATTTTTTTTTACTGGGCTCCGGAAGCTGCTCTGCGCAGCCCCGCGGGGTGGCGCCCGGCCCGGCTCCGGCCGATCTGCTCGACTCACTGCACCGTTTACGTCTGTTTTCTCCACCTGTAAAAATTAAAAGTTTTAATCGACAATGAAATCGGGTTCGGACAGCAAAAATCGGATTCGGACAGCAAATGCAAACCTACGGTTGGTTTGTGGCGTCGTCGACGAAAGATTCATATTGCTCATCTTGCTGCTCAGTTGCTCCTCGGTCGCAGACTTCGACTTTTGACTCGACTTGAGACCGCTTTTGTTGGGCTTATTCTTCCTTTTCTGCTGCTTCCATTCACCGTCCGATGAGCGTGTCTCTTGCGCCTGGGCACCAGAATTTGCATCGCTTAGATCTGCTGCTGTTGCCTGCTTCTCTGATTCGGCGTTTGCTACCTGTACTTGCCCCGACTGGTCGCTCAGTTCATTGTTTGGCTTCGACTCTTCCGGCTGCGATTTTTCTGGCTTCGACTCTTGGACATCCGACGAATTCTGCTGACGCTCTTGCTTCTTTTTGTTGGCATTTGCTCTTTTCGAAGCTTTACGAATATCTTTTTTGCTTATCGAAGGCTCAGTTGGAGGTGGAACAGTGGGCCCGTGAAGCACATAATTACGCAAAAATTCGAACAAGTCCGGTGCAGAATCTGAATTATATTGCCAACCACCGTGACAACTGGAGTCCAGATGCTCGGTGAAAGCAATCACGGCGCTGTACACGCCACCAACGCAAACTTCTTTATCAGTGAGAAAGCGGTGCATTTTTAGCAGGCGCTGCTGAAGAGTTTTGTCACCGAAAGTGAAGTAAGCCATGCTTCGGCCAGCAACGGCGCAGGCCATCAACTGGATGAGAAACTTCAGCCTCACATCGCCTTTGAAGGCGCCACAGCCCCAGTTGCCAGTGGCAATGGCAGAACGCTGATTTCTTGGGACGTCACCGAATGCCACCAGAGCCTTGTGCAACTCCCTGTTGATGTTGTTGCGGCAGAACTGCTCTCGCCAGTTGCTGAATTTCAACGCGTCCATAGCAACCAAGTGAGACCGGCGGCGCCTGTCCAGTCCGATCGACCTGGCGTCTTGGTGGTTGCCGTCCCACTGGCAACTATTGGCGTACCCGGTGTAATTGCTGAACCTCTCGAATCCTTTCACGTGCAGAGCCTCCCGATCGTCCATGCATTCGGCAACCAAGCGGGTCACGATGAGTTCCGGACAAATGGAGAAGCGAATCTCTTCCTGCACAAAGCCGTGACCGAGAACTCCGCCTCCGATGTACTTGTTTGCGAAATCTGCCTCCAGAAATTCACCGTCTGTGTCTTCAATGGTGCCGATGCTGCTAACGTGAAGTAGTTTTGGAATAGGCTCAACGCGAGAGCACCAGTCTAAGTTTTGTTTCAGACGCCTGCGACTAATGGTTACCACACCATATGGCTCTGCAATGCATTAAATAGGTGTTACTTTCAATTTTCAGGTTCATTTACTAATTGATTTGCTTTAACATTTTACCTTTTTTAGTGATTCTGTTAAAGTAGTTAAAGATACAGCGCAACTTCTCCAACCGTCTGCCGCACGGGCTCTGATGCCCTCCTGACGAATACAGACTGAAAAGGAACAAGTTTTCAAAAAAAACATACTACGAGAAACGTATAATAAAGCTCAAACTAAGAGCTAATTGATCAGGGTATAGGTAGAAATCAATCAATACTTCAGAATTCGCAGTTTTTACCTGTGAAAGTTGATGCTTGGAAACCTGCTATAAGGTCCGCCTTGCTGTGGAAAGGTGCAGAAGAATGCATTCGCAAGAAGACTAGCAATCTGCTGCTGGGACAGACTCAGCTTCATTACTTTCCTGTGTTTCAGCAGAGGAATGGGCGCTTTGATTAGATCTGGCAGGGAGACTGCAAGATTTACAATTCTAGGCAACAGATTTTTGAGCAAGTGATCAGCTTCTGCTGGCTCCATTTCTTGGGTAAAAAAATGCCGAAGCACGTCAAATTGATTAATGTCGCGATCTAAACTGCCACAGAGCATAATTACTTCTTCCAAGTGATAGTAAGTAACATTAGCACTGCATAATGACAATAGGTTTTTCCTAATTTCACTCCATCTGTTAGTATGGTAGGCTAGGCGAACATAGTCATCTGCATCCATGCGTCGTTGCCAAGATTTGCTGTAGGGCGGAAGGGGGCGCTCGGTAAAATTGACATTGCTAAGCTTGCTGATGTCAAACATAACGGTGTGATTATGAGACGCTCGTTCCAACATGTGCTCTGGGGCAGTTGACACCTTTTTCAACGATTCCAAGTCAGCTCCGACTCCTAGATCCAAATCCTCGTTGGCATTTTCGTCGGCCTGTTTTTCCTTGTCACCGGGGGCCATTTTTGACTGAGGAGCTTCAGCTTTTTCGTTGCTGCTGGACTCTGCACATTCAGCTGAACCCAGGCCTGGCTTAGCAGTTTCAAGTTCACCAACTTTTTCATTGCTGCTGGACTCTGCACACTCAGCTGAATCTGGGCCTGGCTTAGCAGTTTCAGGTTCACCAACTTTTTCATTGCTGCTGGACCCTGCACACTCAGCTGAATCTGGGCCTGGCTTAGCAGTTTCAGGTTCACCAACTTTTTCATTGCTGCTGGACCCTGCACACTCAGCTGAATCTGGGCCTGGCTTAGCAGTTTCAGGTTCACCAACTTTTTCATTGCTGCTTGACTCTGCACACTCAGCTGAATCTGGGCCTGGCTTAGCAGTTTCATGTTCACCAACTTTTTCATTGCTGCTGGACCCTGCACACTCAGTTGAATCTGGGCCTGGCTTAGCAGTTTCAGGTTCACCAACTTTTTCATTGCTGCTTGACTCTGCACACTCAGCTGAATCTAGGCCTGGCTTAGCAGTTTCATGTTCACCAACTTTTTCATTGCTGCTGGACCCTGCACACTCAGTTGAATCTGGGCCTGGCTTAGCAGTTTCAGGTTCACCAACTTTTTCATTGCTGCTGGACCCTGCACACTCAGCTGAATCTGGGCCTGGCTTAGCAGTTTCAGGTTCACCAACTTTTTCATTGCTGCTTGACTCTGCACACTCAGCTGAATCTGGGCCTGGCTTAGCAGTTTCATGTTCACCAACTTTTTCATTGCTGCTGGACCCTGCACACTCAGTTGAATCTGGGCCTGGCTTAGCAGTTTCAGGTTCACCAACTTTTTCATTGCTGCTTGACTCTGCACACTCAGCTGAATCTAGGCCTGGCTTAGCAGTTTCAGGTTCACCAACTTTTTCATTGCTGCTGGACCCTGCACACTCAGTTGAATCTGGGCCTGGCTTAGCAGTTTCAGGTTCACCAACTTTTTCATTGCTGCTTGACTCTGCACACTCAGCTGAATCTAGGCCTGGCTTAGCAGTTTCATGTTCACCAACTTTTTCATTGCTGCTGGACCCTGCACACTCAGTTGAATCTGGGCCTGGCTTAGCAGTTTCAGGTTCACCAACTTTTTCATTGCTGCTGGACCCTGCACACTCAGCTGAATCTGGGCCTGGCTTAGCAGTTTCAGGTTCACCAACTTTTTCATTGCTGCTTGACTCTGCACACTCAGCTGAATCTGGGCCTGGCTTAGCAGTTTCAGGTTCACCAACTTTTTCATTGCTGCTTGACCCTGCACACTCAGCTGAATCTGGGCCTGACTTAGCAGTTTCAGGTTCACCAACTTTTTCATTGCTGCTTGACCCTGCACACTCAGCTGAATCTGGGCCTGGCTTAGCAGTTTCAGGTTCACCAACTTTTTCATTGCTGCTGGACCCTGCACACTCAGCTGAATCTAGGCCTGGCTTAGCAGTTTCAGGTTCACCAACTTTTTCATTGCTGCTGGACCCTGCACACTCAGTTGAATCTAGGCCTGGCTTAGCAGTTTCATGTTCACCAACTTTTTCATTGCTGCTGGACCCTGCACACTCAGTTGAATCTGGGCCTGGCTTAGCAGTTTCAGGTTCACAAACTTTTTCATCGTGAAAAGACATAAACGATTTGTTCTTATTTGAGCCAAGATCGTTATCATCATCTTCGTCATCCGTCATCAGCTTAGTTTCATTATTCGAAGCCAATACTCCAGCCTGCTCTCCGGTGGTATCGCCGATTGCAGATGCTAATTGTTCAACAGTGCACAAACCATCTGATACCGGATGTGGTGATACTCCTTCATCTGCAACTTGAGTACTTGCACTTGAAGCAGGCTGAGCATCAGTACACTTATTTACTCGCAACTGCTGTGCTGCATCACGCTGATCATCCTCAAGTGGAGCAGAAGCTTGATCTACTTCACAATCACCATTAGACGATGAATTTTCAATAGAATTGCTAAATGCAGTTTGCTGAGTGAATGCTTCATTGGATTCTTGCAATTTTTCAGTTGGTGCATTTGCAGTTGATTCCTGACCCTTCAAATTAGTATCAATCGCTGGTTGATCTTCTGCACTAGCACGATCCTGGTTATGCATTTCACTTGACTCTGAGTATGTGTTACTCTGATGAACTCCAATAGCCTGAGCACTTTGAGAGCCATGGTGAATTTCAACAGGCAAGTTTTGAGAACATTCGCTATCTTGACGATTTTTTAAGTCATCAACTCTTTGGTGGTCTGCCTCTAGAGTGCTTTTTTCCATGTCTGAACTTGAAAAATTTGTATTTAGTGGACACTTCACAAATGAATCTTGCGAATCTATCAGCGCACCCTCAGTGACAGCTCCAGTTGTTAGGAAGGAATTTGCATTGTCCATTACAAACTTTGGTTACTCAGCAGATCCATAGGATGCACATGAATAGGTTTCAAGAAAAAAATCGATACAGATAGACCTAGCCTAGCTTTTATTTAAACAATGGCTTGTAATTGTTAAGTACTAATTTTTGGCCTAATACAAGAATTACAACAGCTAAATTTTTGGCCCACAAAGACTCTCCAAATCTTTCTTTTTTATTTCCCCTCATTACTGCCTTCTTTTTTTCTTTTTCCTTTTTCTTTTCTTTCAATAACGAAGTCATCCTAGAATCTATATCTAACCATAAAGTTACAAATATATTTTAGATTTAAGCCAACATATCAATTGGAATTGGATTAGCATGATAAAAATATATATATTAAAAGTAAATATTTTAACTATTATTGTTTAATAAAAATAAAAAAACTAGGATAAAAAAAGCACAAAATTGAAACTTTAACAAAAAATATAACTTTTTGATTTAAAAATAGCATTTAGACCTAGAAAATTTTTTTATTAAAATTAACTTTTTGTTTTTTATTTGCGTATTTTCAAACATTAAAAACAAAATTTGAGTTGATAGAAAAATGTTTTTATTTCAATCATAATTAATACTGATAATGAAAAACCTGCGCAATATGAATTTATCCATTGCATGGATAAAAAAATGTGGATTTTAAAAGGATAACTGAGCACAAAAAATATTTTATATCTTGTGCCTAGCCTAGATAAACTATATCACTATATATGACAATTGACATAACTGCATGGCTATGGGCTATGAATATGGGGTTATATATAATTCAAGTGTATCTGCAATAAGTATCTAGACTTCTAACTAACTTAGTTTTCCGAAAACAACGTAGCTCCACATTTATTTTACTTACTTTACTTACTTACTTTACTTGAAAAAGGCAAACTAAGAAGGTACTAAAAAAAGACAAAAAGTAAAATTAGTAGGATACTAAAATAGCGCCTTCTTTCGCTTTCGGATTGTTACTACTTCGTTTTTCACTGTTGAAATTTTTTTTATCGGTATTAGCAACTCTGTAGGATTATTTCAGCACTGAAACCCGCTTATGAATCTCAAATTGCTATTGCGCAGTCGGATTTGTTTAAGTGTGTAGAGATTTTACGCTCAAATTTGAAAATTTTCGTGATTATTCATGTCGGGACACGAGCGCACGAGTAAATTTTATCCATCGGTGTCTTGATTAGTTGAGTGATTCACTATTTAAATTTTGCGATTTTTAGCATATTTTTAACTCTGTACATGTTACGATCATTTTTATGTTTTGCGTCGGTTTATATTCTACATTTGTTTGCCAGCTTTTGCATCTTTCATTGTCATGCATGTACATTTTTAATTAATTTCTTCATCGTGCGTAGCAGCATGGCATTTGCTGCGATTCTCTGCATTTCTCAAAGATTTATTTTCTCAAAGTATATTTTTTTTGCCTTCACGAACATGAAACTCCACGAACAGATATTTAAATAAATTTCAGTTTTTTCAACATAATTTGCCAAGTCTTCCATTCCGTTGCTTGAGTAGTCAATGAGAAATAATATACTTCCAGTCAAGGAATACAAAAGTCATTCTTGCATTGCAGTATTTTTTGCTATGAACAACAATTAGGACAACTTTTTAAAGCACACATGTGGAATTTGAAAGCTGTTGATTGCATCTAAAAGCAAGGGAGAAAGAATTTTAGCGTGGAAAAAAGGAAAAATCGCTCTCTAAACTGCAACATGTGGATAATGTAAATACGTATATACCGATTCATAAATTATGCATTTTGTATTACTCGTGCCTTACTCGAGCGCGTGCATTTACATGTAGCTTCAGCTTTTATTTCCAACGACTTAGTTGTTCTTTGTTTTAACATATTTAGAAAATTTTCGTTAAAATTTATGCTCGCAAGAATTAAACTGCTATCAAGGACGACTCAAGTCGAGGAAACCTCCGCGTTTCTTGGAAAATTTTAGGAGGCCGGTTTTTCCGAAAAAATACACTACGGAGATGGGAAGTTTTCAGCACAAAAATTGTTGTTGCTTTCGATAGGAGGCTGATCCCAATGTTCATCTTTTGATTTGTTTCCAGTCCTTCTACTTGAGTAGTCCTTGACTGCTAAAATGTTTCTGCCCTCCATACACGTGTTCAAGATGGAATGGATCAATGATGAATTAATTAAGTCAGACAGCTCTCTTTTAGCGTTTCGTTTATATTTATAATTAGGATCTTGAAGGTTATGGTTTATTTTGAATAAAAACCGCCAGCTGCAGATCTCTTACTATTTATTTTTTTAAATAATTAATTTTTACTGTAACCATCAGCTATTGTTCTCAAGCAGTAAAAGTCAAATACTTCGTATCTAGACTAGCGCTCAATCAGCGGGTCTTCTTCGTTCACCGAGGACCAGTCAACAGTGCACTGCCGTCGGCCAGTCATGGTGTACAGGCACTTGTAGCTCGGCTCAGTCAAACTGCACAGACAATCGCGGTCGTTGAAACAGTCGATGGCAAAGGTGCGCTCCAAGCAGGTCAGATAGGCTCCGTCGATGATGGCTGAGGTTGACGCCACTGAGCCCAGCATCAGGATGAGGACGCCGAGGCAGGCCAGGGTGGTGTCTCTTGGCAGCATTGTAAAATATCAGTTGTCTACTCAATTATTTTAGAACTTACGCGGCTTTTGAGGACTAAAAAGTTTGTCTAGCTCGAGGATGTTCTCTCAATTTTTCACATCGCTTGCCCGAACAATATATACACTGCCGGGTCTAAAGAGACTTTCATCATCTGTATATCTTGATGACCCAGTTTCTTACCACCCGTCCGGCAACCAAGTCGGCTACAACACTGCATGCTATCGGGTTAACGACACATCTGTGATCGAGTGTGCTTTCCAGTGCACTGTGTATCATCTATTTTCCTATTCTAGTTGGCTGTCATGCAAAGTTAGAGTCTAGCTAGCTAAACAGAGTTTAGTTTAACTATTCAAAGCATCTCTAGTCAAAGGATTCTAGTAAAAGCATCTCTATTCAAAGCGTCTCTATTGAAAGAATCTCTATTCAAAGAATTTTTCTATTCAAAGAATTTTTCTATTCAAAGAATTTCTATTCGAAGAATCTCTATTCAAAGAATCTCTATTTAAAGTACAGTATCTCTATTCAAGGCATCTCATTTAAAGAATTTCTATTCAAAGCATCTCTATTCAGAGAATCTCTAGTCAAAGAATCTCTAGTCAAAGAATCTCTAGTCAAAGAATCTCTAGTCAAAGAATCTCTAGTCAAAGAATCTCTAGTCAAAGAATCTCTAGTCAAAGAATCTCTAGTCAAAGAATCTCTAGTCAAAGAATCTCTAGTCAAAGAATCTCTAGTCAAAGAATCTCTAGTCAAAGAATCTCTAGTCAAAGAATCTCTAGTCAAAGAATCTCTAGTCAAAGAATCTCTAGTCAAAGAATCTCTAGTCAAAGAATCTCTAGTCAAAGAATCTCTAGTCAAAGAATCTCTAGTCAAAGAATCTCTAGTCAAAGAATCTCTGTTCAAAGTGTTGTACTTTGAGGCAGCGTGGCCAAATGAATACGATGCGAGAAGCGATTGCAGGGTAGAAAAGTAACAAAGGCTTGAAAGGCCGGTGCGCACTTATATTATAATTTACCTACTAACCAGCATGATTCAGCAAACCCCCCACCCGGCCTAGGCCGGTCTGGGCAGACAGACAAAACCCCCCAGCCAATCATGCAGAACGCAAGAACCCCAACCGGCGTACAAGCCGTACACAACACAAAGAATCTCTATTCAAAGAATTTCTATTCAAAGAATCTCTATTCTAAGAATCTCTATTCTAAGAATCTCTATTTAAAGTACAGTATCTCTATTCAAGGCATCTCATTCAAAGAATCTCAATCAGAGGAATCTCTAGACTACGTGTATGACTACTGTTATCTTAACAATAAACTGTGCCAAGATGTTCTAAAAATAATTAAAAATATTAAAGAATTAAAGATTTTTTTTTTAAATTAATTTTTTAAAAAGCACAGGAGTAAATAGATGATATTATATCTATCACCTTCATATTGGTGTATATTACATTCGTAGAGTGTTGTAAAAGATAAAACAACAAACGTCAGTGTAATTTACGAGATGCTTTTTAGCTTTTTGGTATTATTTTATACAGTACGCTAATTGCCGCCGCAACATTAACATGGGATTAATGTATAGCCAAATGAACCAGCTGAACTTGGCAATAAATCATACGTATAGGTTCCCCTGCAAAACCTGTAATTGTAACTTGGAATTGAAACTGAGACCAACAAACTGTCAGAGCTTCCTCGCTAGACAGCCCGAATTAGGAAAGTTCTCCTTCAAGAATCGGACAATTTGCGGATGATTGACGTTGAATTGGTACTGCAGCCGGCCCTTGTTAGGCACTTTCAGCATCAGGCCGGATTTCGGGCGATAGTACTGCCTGATGGAGCGGCTCATCTTCTCAAAGCTCATATTTCGATTGCGTTTCGTGCCGCCCCACGACCTGGCGGCTGAACTGCTGCTGACGAACTGAAACCTGCCGAGCTCCGGTTGCACCCAGCGAACCGCGGGGTTGCCAGTCTCCAGCAGTCGTAGGATGTGCTCCCATAGCAGGTCGCCTTCGTTGTTGCCTCGCCGACCGCCGCCGCTGCTGCTGCCGCTGCTGCCGCTGCTGCTGCTGCCGTTTTCACTGTCGAAACTTAAGGATAGCTGGTGGCGTCTCCAAGTTGATGTGGACTGCTGCAATTCCCTTCTTCCTGCTGTTAGTAGTTAGGTGTGCGCATTCATTCAGGCGGGGTCATAGAATTTATGATCAAACCTAAATCTACAGTCTAGATCTATTAATCCACCTAAAAGCTGTCTACTTGACAAACTAGAAACTATTTACTAATTCATATTAGAATCCGTAGTTTAAAACGGTTCTCTTCTCAATAAAACCACCCTTTCACTATGCAGTATCCATGTTTATAATTCCTTTCTAATTAACAAAAAACGCGCGATTTTAAACCTCCTTGATGCTAAACAGCGCTTACCTCTTCGCCAAACAGCCAGCTCATTTTGTAGAATCTGCCCAAGCACCCGACAGGTGAGCTTGAACTCAATCAAACTAATTAGGCTATCTAACGAAGCGTTCAAGTTGGTCTGCAGTGAATCATTGACAGCGTTGAGCTGCTGGGCCGTCGCTTCTCGTTGAGCTGGCTCCATGACTTGCCAATTGATGTGCTTAACTAGCATGCACTTTAGCCATGTTCGCTTCTGCTCGGGTGTCCATTCTGAAATGTTTAATAAATTGTGCGAGTTGATGACCCGAACTAATGGCATCTGATATGCAAGCTTAATTGAATAAAAATCATATTGCACTCACAGTTTCTACTTTAACTATGATAATTCTGAGTTTGGCAACCTAAAATCTAAGACCTGAAAACTAAAATCCAAGATCTGCAACCTAAAATCCAAGATCTGCAACCTAAAATCTAAGATCTGCAACCTAAAATCTAAGATCTGCAACCTAAAATCTAAGATCTGCAACCTGAAATCTAAGATCTGCAACCTAAAATCTAAGATCTGCAACCTAAAATCTAAGATCTGCAACCTAAAATCTAAGATCTGCAACCTGAAATATAAGATCTACAACCTGAAATCTAAGATCTGCAACCTGAAATCCAAGATCTGCAACCTAAAATCTAAGGTCCAAGATCGGCAACCTAAAATCTAAGATCTGCAACCTAAAATCCAAGATCTAGCTGCAACATAAATCTGAAGGCTATTTTTAAGCCATTTATGTGCTCAAAACTCAGTCTCACCATCAATTCTGCTCAGCGGCAGCTCCAGATGACCAGCAATGGCTGCAGCATCCTGATCAGCCAGGATTTGCTGAGTCACATCCGAATCGGATTGAACCTCCGATTGCAGTTCGGTTTTCTCTGCTTTCAACGTTTCCTGCGGTTTGACGAATGGAGCCATGATGGGGTGTAAACACAAGCGAAGTGAAGCTCAGTAAGACTCGGATGAACTCAAAGGCTATTGTCGCATTTAAGTTCTAAAAAAAGGCTCTAAATTTATAGCCTTTACAGGAGTTCAGTCAGTCGCAGACACATTGGTGCACGCGCCCCCTGTTGTCGACTTGAATTTATTTCAATGCCACTCCGCCCGCCCCGCGGTGCTGAACGTACACTCGCTCCGGTGGGTCGGGGGTGCACGGGTCAGGCCAAGGTACATTTGCTAATCTATTTTTGGATCTCTGGGGGTTGAGACTGACTGAAAGTAAGAGAAGTTCTAGTATATGTTGACACAGGCTTGGGGTGGGCGGTTGGTATTTTTCGAATAGTTGGCATCCGCGTTGAAGGCGGTAGAAGTAAAAAAATTACATCCGCGTCACAAATAGTTGTTAGTTGCCTTGGGATTCGCTGTTTTACAATATATCTGGGTTCATCGTACGATCGTATGCTTTTTCTCCTGCTTTTTCTCCACATCCGCAAGCGTAAACATATTCTGATAAAAACATTTTCTAATTGAAGTAGATAAAACTTAAATCATACACCTTGGGTAACGTATGAATAAGACTCTGTTTTCGTGTTTTAGATTTTTTTGCCCCATCGTCTAATGAAAATAATTATGGGCAGCATCATTGAAGTGATAGAGAGGAAGCAGACAATGCCAGAGGAGGACACAGGGAGTGCTTGAGGACACAGGGAGTGCTTGAGGACACAGGGAGTGCTTGAGGACACAGGGAGTGCTTGAGGACACAGGGAGTGCTTGAGGACACAGGGAGTGCTAGAGAGGACACAGGGAGTGCTAGAAAGGACACAGGGAGTGCTTGAGGACACAGAGAGTGCTTGAGGACACAGGGAGTGCTTGAGGACACAGGGAGTGCTTGAGGACACAGGGAGTGCTAGAGGACCCAGGGAAATGGGTTTGGAGTTTAAGAATATATTTAATACCGCCTTCGACTTAAGAAGGTCTTTAGTGATTTTGATAAAAAATCATTTTCTTTAGCATGTATACGTAATGCTATTACCAGTGCTTGGATATCCGATTGACATATTGATATCAGTTGAGCCATTCTGATAGAAAAATTCTAGTTTGCTTCAACATGCCTACTGCTATTTATAAGTACAAGTAGTAAGAATGGTATATAACTGTATATGTTGGCCTTTTTAAAAAAATGACTATGACGCTTTTTACTGATTTTACATGTACAATGAAAGGTTTGGTCGCTCGTATTTGGTCTCAGATACAGATACTGGAATAAACAACATACGAGCCATTTTTGCGAGTTACCAATTTTGGTAATTTTAGGATCTGTGTTGCCTGAAAGTTTGACAAAATGATCAACTTTGAACCATGAAGCAACTTTCTCATCGGCTGTCCTGCTTTTGGGCTACTTTAGTCAGTAGTATATTGCTACAAAGTAGGACCACATGACGATCAATTCTTGAAAACTGAGGCCTCGGTTGTGTCAGCTAAAAATGGAAAATTATGTATAATTTTCTAGTTGCGAGAGTCGAACGATAGTGGAAAACTCGAATTGGTCTCAGTCTGCAACCCACACAGACCTGCATTGGATACCGATTGTACAGGCAAACTTTGACGCATAGATAAGATTAGACAAGTCGTACTCGCATACAAAGAAGAATTCTTGAAAACTCAGTCCCAAAAAGCAAACACTGTGCAGCTTAACTGCTCCGCAAAAGCAAGCCAGGAAACGTTCGGGCATGGATTTTGCTCTATTCGAAACTGTCCGCAATTTCTACCACCTGTCGGCTGATTCGAAACTCGACGATGACTACGTTGACCGTCTCAACAGGTACTGGACCGCGCTAATCCTGGTGCTGTCCGCCATCGTGCTCAGCACCAAGCAGATTGTTGGCGAGCCGATGAAATGCTGGACACCGCAAGAATTCAAGGATCCTTGGATTCAATATGCCGAGGACTACTGCTGGGTCAAGAATACCTATTTTGTGCCGAGAAACCAGGAGCTGGCTGCCGACCCGAAGATCAGACGGACCCAAGAGATCATCTACTACCAGTGGATTCCGTACATGCTCGCTGTGCAGGCCTTCCTGTACTACCTGCCTGCCATGATCTGGCGCCTGTTCAACTGGAAGAGCGGTGAGCGCTGCGGCAGATAGACAGACAGACAGACAGACAGACAGACAGACAGACAGACAGACAGACAGACAGACAGACAGACAGACAGACAGACAGACAGACAGACAGACAGACAGACAGACAGACAGACAGACAGACAGACAGACAGACAGACAGACAGACAGACAGACAGACAGACAGACAGACAGACAGACAGACAGACAGACAGACAGACAGACAGACAGACAGACAGACAGACAGACAGACAGACAGACAGACAGACAGACAGACAGACAGACAGACAGACAGACAGAAGATGCTGCGAAGACAAATCCCTACAAAACGCATCACCCAGGACTGGACCTGTCCACGCTGGTGACCCGCGCAGCCAGAAACGATGGCATGGACGGCATCAGCTACCAATTGAGCACCAACTTTCGCATCCGAAGTCAAAGCGAACGCCGGGAGGTATTCTATAACAAAAGCTACCTCACCTGCCTGTACTTGTTCACCAAGCTGATGTACTCCATCAACGCCATCGGCCAGTTCTTCCTGCTTTCGTCCTTCTTTGGCCGCTCAGTGGACTCACTATTCCTGGTTGCCAGGGACCTCGCCCTTGGCGTCGAGTGGCATCAGACCGGACACTTTCCTAGGGTGACGTTTTGCGATTTCTCCATCCGGAGGCTTGGAAATTCCAATAGGTAAGATGCAACTCAGTAGACTATTGAATTCTGGTCAGGTGTCACCTCAGTAGATTATTGAATTCTGGTCAGGTGTCACCTCAGTAGATTATTGAATTCTGGTCAGGTGTCACCTCAGTAGATTATTGAATTCTGGTCAGGTGTCTCCTCAGTAGATTATTGAATTCTGGTCAGGTGTCACTTCAGTAGATTATTGAATTCTGGTCAGGTGTCACCTCAGTAGATTATTGAATTCTGGTCAGGTGTCACCTCAGTAGATTATTGAATTCTGGTAAGGTGTCACCTCAGTAGATTATTGAATTCTGGTAAGGTGTCACCTCAGTAGATTATTGAATTCTGGTCAGGTTAATCAGCCGAATTTAGCTAATAAGCCAACCCCTGCCTCACAGTTACTCTCTGCAGTGCGTCTTGGCCATCAACATCTTCACGGAGAAAGTTTTCGTGTTCCTCGGTTTCTGGATGCTGCTGGTTGCGTGCCTGACGGTACTTAACTCTGCTGGGTGGCTAATCGACTTACTGTTACCATGGCGACGCCTAAACTTTCTGAAAAACCTGTCGCCGGCATCTGGAAACTCTGGACTGTTACGCGACCTGCTCGAGAAGCGGCTGGGCACGGATGGCCTGCTGGTGCTGCAGCTGGTGGCAGCCAATTCTGACGACCGCGTTGCTAAGCAGTTGCTAAGCAGACTGTTGGCAGACTTTGCGAGGATGGTGGTCCAGCCGATGGTGGCAGCGGCGACGGAAGCGGCAGCGGCGGCGAAGGCGCGGCAATGATAATGCGACCTGTGGCTGAGGAGAAGCCACTGCTGGTTTAGCTGACGGGGAGCTGGAGTGACGGGGAGCTGGAGTGACGGGGAGCTGGAGTGACGGGGAGCTGGAGTGACGGGGAGCTGGAGTGACGGGGAGCTGGAGTGACGGGGAGCTGGAGTGACGGGGAGCTGGAGTGACGGGGAGCTGGAGTGACGGGGAGCTGGAGTGACGGGGAGCTGGAGTGACGGGGAGCTGGAGTGACGGGGAGCTGGAGTGACGGGGAGCTGGAGTGACGGGGAGCTGGAGTGACGGGGAGCTGGAGTGACGGGGAGCTGGAGTGACGGGGAGCTGGAGTGACGGGGAGCTGGAGTGACGTGGAGCTGGAGTGACGGGGAGCTGGAGTGACGGGGAGCTGGAGTGACGTGGAGCTGGAGTGACGGGGAGCTGGAGTGACGGGGAGCTGGAGTGACGGGGAGCTGGAGTGACGGGGAGCTGGAGTGACGGGGAGCTGGAGTGACGGAGAGCTGGAGTGACGGGGAGCTGGAGTGACGGGGAGCTGGAGTGACGGGGAGCTGGAGTGACGGGGAGATGGAGTGACCATGTGTTGGAATTCATCAAAAGAACAGTTTGAATTAATTCTGCCCTTACAAGTAGGCCACACCACACACAACATTTCCGCCTAATTTCTATTAGCTGAACTAATGTTCATTAAAAAAGCAAAATTTATTAGCGCAAATTTCGTTGCCATGTGTGTAGATAAACTTAATAAACAATTTACTTGATTCTTTGTTTAATCTAATGTTTTATTAAACTATAAACATTCGTCAGTAAACAGCCGCTTGACAAACTGTGAGTTTTTATCGTGTTCTTTTAATTCCCCGACTAAATACGACATAAAAAACGAACTGCAAGAAATTGGCGGAGGTTTCAAGATTTTTGTCGATTAGCCGTTCTAAGAAACGTCCGACAATATACAAAATTCTGTAGTTATATTATGTTTTCCGGCCTATATAAAAGTGGACATAGATTTCGATTTGAATAAGATGTCCAGAAAATAAATTGGTCCAGCTCACAGATTTGGAGTCAACACAAGACAGGAAAACTCTGGAGTAGCTCGAATGCTAGAAATAGCTATAGAAATCTAAGACTAAAGCAGACTGACAATCAAGTTTGAACATTTTTTAATCAATCAATAAAACGCGTTACAATGAGTGCTTGACTAGTTAAAGTGCACGATGAATAGACGCGTGGGCTTGTCTGACTGGAGGGGTGTCGTGATCTCTCGGGTGCTCCATTGGGGAGCCACCTGGTCAGTACGGATGAGGTGCGAATAACTTGAAGAAAAAAAAATATTCTAGCTCAAGAACAGGTTTAGCGACTGCTTTGACCTGCCGTGTAGGGTGCGAAATTCGGGAATATAATAAAGAAAAATATAATAATGCGAATTTGCATTTCTACTCACAGCAGTACAAGCATCGAGACCTCCAAAGAGTACACGAAGCTGGTATATGTTTGATTAAATATTTGTTCACAGATAGGACTTTAATCTACAAGAGATTTGTGATAGAAATCGAAAGCCACGGTTTTCTAGCGTAAGTAATAGTCTATCTACTTTCAGTTCAGTAGCAAGGAGGAATTTTAAAGCTATTTTATGCAAAGAAAAGTAGTTGGAGTCCTAAACATTAACATAATGTACATTAGCCAGCGCCACTCACTGAAAATGTACATAGAAGGCAGCTTTTAAGCTTAGAAGGCAATAAAAATTTGGCGGCGGGGCGAGGGTTGGAGATTTTGTGCGGAAAGACGAGGTCGGAGGGAGGGGGTAAGAGGCCCATTAAGCGGGCCTATATTAATGTACATGGCCGATTTAGGCTGGAACACTAAGATAGGCAATAAAAATTGGCGGATGGCGGGGGTAGGGATTTTATGCGTAAGACGCGCTTGGAGGGGCTTAGCTGGGAGTGAGAGGGGCCAATGAACGAGTCCTGTCACAAAATACATTAAAATACCACTATATTTAACTTGCTACTGAACTGAAAGTAGCATACTCGTAAATGTAATTAGTGGTCCATCTAGCCAGTCTAGGCGGTCTCCAATGCCAATCCCGGGATTGTATTCCCAAGTGACATCACCCCACAACCAGCTCTGAAGCAATTCTGCAATTCCACTTACTCCTGAACACATACAAGCGCGCCAATGCTGTACACAGGCATTCAATCAAACACACGCTCACGCAGGGTGTACAGCGGCCCCTTGACTTTCTAATCGTCAGGGCATGTACACTTTCTGTGCCAAGTTTTGTTACACCAATCCCCAATTGAATGTGGCCGCGCAAGGAATCGAATTACGAAACTTGGAGTCAGAATGGCTCAGAATGGCTGGATTATTTCAAAAGAAAAAACGGTCGATTTCGAGCGAGTCTAACAGCAAGGCAATCAGTATAGTACTTGACGCAAAGCGCAGCAGATGGCATGCAAAAAAATCTGGACGGGCTGCGGCGACGAACGACAGGAAAAAAGGAACGCGATTATAACAAAATTCAACAAAAAATGACAAAAAACGGCTGAAAAATTCAGGTTGAATAAAAATTTCGTCGAGCACAATGGTGCCGCATGAATAAGATTAAGAATGAGCAGAAACGTTACATTCGCATGAGATCGAACTTGAAACACAACCATTTTGGTAGATTACTGATAGAATTTATCTGCTAAACACACAACACTAGAACAGAAATTTTGTGTGATGCTCAGGTACGGGCGTAATATTGCAAGACAGAGACGGATAATCTAGAATACTTCAACTGCACTAGACGAAGGATAGATAGTTCTTTGGTGCGCGGATCTGAATAATAATAATAATAATAATAATAATATCCTATTCGCTGGAGGGCTTTGAGCACTCTGGCGCAGCGTTCATCGACGACATCGTCCCACAACCAGTGGTAACCCCCCCGCCGGTCAATTTTCGTGCCCCAATTCACGCCTCGAATTTATTCAGGTATCGTACAACATTTGCTTCTGATATGAATACAAGGACGGTAACAGATTTATTCGATTAACGATTCAAGTGTTTTTTAATTCCACTTATTTCATTCATTCGCACGCCAGCTTGCCGTCGAAGGAGGACAGCGCGATGCCGAAGGCCTGCAGAGCGCAGAGCGGGTAAGCGAAGTCCATGGTGAACAGGTCGTCCGAGATGCGACCGAACTGCATCACGATGTAGTCCACTGTGCAAGGGAAGGGGAGTAGCTCTTATTGATTCAGTCAAAGACTCTTGATTAGTCACTTTCAAACTTGTAAAAGCAAGCCTTTCATAAAACTTCCATTCAGGTAATTCATTTCGAAATATTTGAGAACTTTAGGTATAAAACTACACTTTCAACTTTGCGTCAATCAAGGACAAGAGAGGCAAAAGGAAGGCTGCAATAGAATTTCTTGGAAATAAGCTGGACACCTTCCCGCTCTCAGCTCCCGCCACCTTCCCGCTCTCAGCTCCCGCCACCTTCCTGCTCTCAGCTCCCGCCACCTTCCCGATCTCAGCTCATGCTACTTTCCCGCTCTCAGCTCCCGCCACCTTCCCGTTCTCAGCTCCCGCCACCTTCCCGCTCTCAGCTCCCGCCACCTTCCCGCTCTCAGCTCCCGCCACCTTCCCGCTCTCAGCTCCCGCCACCTTCCCGCTCTCAGCTCCCGCCACCTTCCCGCTCTCAGCTCCCGCCACCTTCCCGCTCTCAGCTCCCGCCACCTTCCCGCTCTCAGCTCCCGCCACCTTCCCGCTCTCAGCTCCCGCCACCTTCCCGCTCTCAGCTCCTGCCACCTTCCCGCTCTCAGCTCCCGCCACCTTCCCGCTCTCAGCTCCCGCCACCTTCCCGCTCTCAGCTCCCGCCACCTTCCCGCTCTCAGCTCCCGCTACCTTCCCGCTCTCAGCTCCCGCCACCTTCCCGCTCTCAGCTCCCGCCACCTTCCCGCTCTCAGCTCCCGCCACCTTCCCGCTCTCAGCTCCCGCCACCTTCCCGCTCTCAGCTCCCGCCGGTTGGTAAGCAGCGTATGCTTGCCGTATTGCCAGTGAACGCAGGTGCTGAATGGGGTTTTTGCCATAGACAAACTTGGTCGAGAAAAATCCGAGCTCTCGAGAGCATACCGAATACCCTAGCGATACGACAGATATGCGCTCATTACTAAACTTCGAATCATTTCTAAGAAAATCGACTGTAGCGTCCTACTGCAACTGTCCATGTCGGTAATTTATTTTTCAATAGTAATAATTCAACTATTATGCAGGCATCTCACCATCGTTTGCGTGGACGATTTGAAAGTTCTTAACCGAAGCCTGCGTGACGCGCCCGTGAAAGTTGAGCACATAGGACTGCGTGCCTGAGAGTGAGTAGGGTCGGTTGTGCTGGTAAATTTAGTTTTAAAAAGTCATTCAGTGTCATTGAAGAAGTGGAATTTTTTCGCTCGATTGTAAACTTGTTACTAGCAAACACAAAAGGTTTCCTTTAGATTTTCAGTATCTAAAATCAGTTGGATTTCAATCTCTTTCGAATATTCTCTGTAGCAGACTGAGACTGCCACTTGCATCATAGAAGGCTTATCACAGGAATTTTTTTTAAATGAATTCGAGATAGGAAGAGTCCCGACGGTTTGTAAAAAAAATGCTTGTTCGTATCTAACACCATGTCTAACACCATGTCCAACACCACATGCAACACCGTACTGGTATCGAATACCATATTTAACACCATATTTAACACCTATCTAACACCGTATCTAACACAATATCTAACACCACCATATCTAACACTTTATCTAAAATCATATCTAACACAATATCTAACACCACCATATATAACACTTTATCTAAAATCATATCTAACACAATATCTAACACCACCATATCTAACACTTTATCTAAAATCATCTCTAACACAATATCTAACACCACCATATCTAACACTTTATCTAAAATCATATCTAACACAATATCTATCACCACCATATATAACACTTTATCTAAAATCATATCTAACACAATATCTATCACCACCATATATAACACTTTATCTAAAATCTAAAACTAGTAAACAGTTAATAGTTTTTGAACCGTTACGCCATCTTCCTAACACTGGTGCATCATTAAAAACCTGAAAAGCAATTCTGGCAATGCAAAAAACAACAGCCAACAAAAGTCTCACTGTCATTCCACACTGGCGTTTTGTTCTGCAGCTCCAGCAAGTTGGTCATGTCGCCGCGCTTGTGTCGCTCCAGCAGGGTGTCGCCGCTGCTGCCGCCTCTCGGCCGCACCTCAACCCGTCGCTGGTCCGGGGTCATGGCCGGCACAATGACCGTCATCTTTCTTGGCCCCCGAAAGCCCATGACGTTAGTCTCGTAGGTGACGGCGGCCAGTTCGCGTCGAGACGACTCCGTGCCGACGCGTTTCGGCGACTCGCCGTTGTCGAACACGGTGAACGCCGTGCCAAGAAAGTTGCTGCGCAATTTGCCGACAAAGCTCTCGCCGGCTCTGGCCAGGTTGGTCGGGTCGCACGAGATCAGATAGTTGGACGTCGAGGACTTTTTGCGGCGTCGGGCAGCCAACACGAAGATCCGCTTGCCGTCGTCGCGCTCGAGGTGCAGGTAGTAGGTGGGGTAGCGCGACCGGTCCAGGCCGCGCGAGTCCCGGCTGATGCGGCACTTCAGAGTGACGCCCTGCGGCGCCGGCTGCACAGCGAACTGCTCCGGGTCGGAGGTCGGGTCGGGCACCAGCGACAGCTGACGAGAGGCGGACGGCTGCTGCTGCTGCTGCTGCTGTT
This sequence comes from Macrostomum lignano, assembly GCA_002269645.1. NCBI lineage: Eukaryota > Metazoa > Platyhelminthes > Macrostomidae > Macrostomum > Macrostomum lignano. The sequence goes on along the minus strand of NIVC01000420.1, from coordinate 14,192 downwards.
TGTATGAGCGACATCAACTTTGTAGTGCTTTTAGTATAAGCACTACACCAAGCATCGTATCTAACACCACATCTAACGCTATATCCAACACCGTAACTGACACCACCATATAGAGCATCATAGCTAACACCATATCTAACACCAAATCTAACATCACCATATCTAACATCATACCTAACACCATATCTATAACACCACCATATCTAACACCATATCTAACATCATATCTAACACCTTATTTAAATACCATATCTAACACCACCCTCTGTAGCACCTTATCTAAAACCAAATCTAACACTATATCTAACACCATATCTAACACCTTATCTCAACACATTATCTAAAACCATATCTAACACCTTATCTAACACCATATCTAACACCGTATCTAACACCACTATATCTAGCACTTTATCTACGACCATGTCTAACACCATATCTAACACCGTATCCAACACCGTATCTAACACAGTATCTAACACCGTATCTAACACCGTATCTAACACAGTATCCAACACCGTATCTAACACAGTATCCAACACCGTATCTAACACAGTATCCAACACCGTATCTAACACAATATCGAACACCGTATCAACAACACAGTTCGAACCGAAGCCCGAAATGCCTCACCGTCTTGGCCGCTCTGTCCCCAGCCTGGCTAATGCTGGGACTGACGGGCGTCTCGTCGAGATCGCTGGCCGCCTCCCGGATGTCGCCGTCCTCCGTCTCATCTTCGTCCGGGCTGCGACTCCGGCGCCGCCGTTGTCGATCGCGCTGCTCACCGCGTCGACGCGACGAGGTCGCTGAAACTGTTGGCGCTTTACGACACTTATCGCCGTCAGGCCGCCGCCGCCTGCCTCGGTCCCGGCCGCTGTCGCTGTCGCTGACTGAAGCGTCTTCGTAGTCGTCAACGTGTACAGCATCGCTGCGTCCGTTGCTGCTGGCATGGTTTGCCTCCTCGCTAGATGAGGACACCGACCGAGTCCTGGTCGACCTCGACTTCGACGACTTTGACGACTTTGACGAACCTGTCGCCGCGGCGGCTGCCTTCGCCTTGCCGGACGACGTAGACTTGACGCGCGTCTCTTCCGGCGAGTGCCGCCTTCGAGCCGCCGACGATTTCTTATTTTCTCCTCGACGCCTGCGACCTTCGCTGTCGACGTCTCCGCGGTGGTTCGAGCCTCCGCCGCTCGACGCCGCCTCGTCGTCGCTGCTGTCGCGTTGTCGATGGTTGCGCCGCTTGCCGACTGCCGCCGGCCCGTCCTCTTCGTTGTCCGGCTCGATGCTCAGCTCGCGTACCTTTGTTGACAGTACCATGCCGTCCGGGTTCACCGACGGCTGCGGCCCAACGTAGGCTGTGAAACGGCGGTTGGAAATAAAGTACATTGTGTACTGTTTTTCTGACATGGACAGCCGGGCCAAGGACTTCTTAATATAAAAATAACGTTACATGACTCTTATCTGACTCTTATCTGACTCTCACATGACACTCATCTGATTCTCATCTGACTTATCTGACTCTCATCTGACTCTCATCTGAGTCTCATCTGAGTCTCATCTGAGTCTCATCTGACTCTCATCTGACTCTCATCTGACTCTCATCTGACTCTCATCTGACTCTCAACTGACTCTCATATGACTCTCATCTGACTCTCATCTGACTCTCATCTGACTCTCATCTGATTCTCATCTGACTCTCATCTGAGTCTCATCTGACTCTCATATGACTCTCATCTGACTCTTATCTGACTCTCATCTGACTCTCATCTGATTCTCATCTGATTCTCATCTGACTCTCATCTGATTCTCATCTGACTCTCATCTGACTCTCGTCAGGTGAGCAGTCATGCCAATTCCGCTGACTCTTGAGCACTCGCGCAGATACGCACCTCAGGCACACGCTAACAAATTCCACAAAGTGCTTTCCCAGAAAGAGATGGCGCATTAATTTAATTTAATTAGTCACCCTCAACGCTTGACTACAAGAAAAGAGCCTGGGTCATTTAGGTTAGCCTAGAGCGAGAATTCAGAAGTGTACCTACAAACCAAGCGCAATCGCATAGGCTCAAGTTGTGCACCATAAGGCTCACACCTGCTCTGCTTTCAGCCTTAGCGAGTCAGTCCTTGCGCATTTCCTGTCCGCGCTTGGCTGGTGGGGGGTCACAGCATGGTTTCTTCTGTGCAACAGGACACCCGCTGTCTCGGGCGCTTTTGTGGCCTCAATAAAAATGTTCCTTGGGCACCTGGACGCTATAGGAGAGAATTAGACTCGATAGGAGAGAAGTAGACCCAATAGGAGAGAAGTAGACCCAATAGGAGAGAAGTAGACCCAAAAGGAGAGAAGTAGACCCGATAAGAGAGAAGTAGAACCGATAGGAGAGAAGTAGATCAAATAGGAGAGAAGTAGAACCGATAGGAGAGAAGTAGACCAAATAGGAGAGAATTAGACTCGATGGGAGAGAAGTAGACCCAATAGGAGAGAAGTAGACCCAATAGGAGAGAAGTAGACCCAATAGGAGAGAAGTAGACCCGATAAGAGAGAAGTAGAACCGATAGGAGAGAAGTAGACCAAATAGGAGAGAAGTAGACGCAATAGGAGAGAAGTAGACTCCTCACCAAACTGGTGCGCCGGCTCGTCTCTCCTCACTGCGGCCACCGGCACCAGCGGCGCCCGTTCATTTTCTCGGCCGGCGCTCCGCCGTCCGCTGACCGGCCGGGCGTCGTTCCTCTGCACAGTGCCGGTGCTCCGGGCCAGTCGGCGCTCCTGCATCTTTCTGGCCCGCTCCAGCTGGTTCTGGTTGCGCTCATAGCGAAGCTGCTCATTGTCGGCCATGATCGCGCTGAAAATTGCGACGATTACTCAGGATATCAGAAACCGCTTTGACAGAACGGGGTGTTGGGCAGAACACTGTTTGGAAAGGAGAGGAGAGGAGAGGAGAGGAGAGGAGAAGAGAGGAGATGAGAGGAGAGGAGAGGAGAGGAGAAGAGAGGAGATGAGAGGAGAGGAGAGGAGAGGAGAAGAGAGGAGAGGAGAGGAGAGGAGAGGAGAGGAGAGGAGAAGAGAAGAGAGGAGAGGAGAGGAGATGAGAGGAGAGGAGAGGAGAGGAGAGGAGAGGAGAGGAGAGGAGAGGGGAGGAGAGGAGAGGAGAGGAGAGGAGAAGAGAGGAGAAGAGAGGAGAGGAGAGGAGAGGAGAGGAGATGAGAGGAGATGAGAGGAGAGGAGAGGAGATGAGAGGAGAGGAGATGAGAGGAGAGGAGAGGAGATGAGAGGAGAGGAGATGAGAGGAGAGGAGATGAGAGGAGATAAGAGGAGAAGAGAGGAGAGGAGAGGAGAAGAGAGGAGAGGAGAGGAGAGGAGAGGAGAGGAGATGAGAGGAGAGGAGAGGAGAGGAGAGGAGAGGAGAGGAGAGGAGAGGAGAGGAGATGAGAGGAGAGGAGAGGAGAGGAGAGGAGAGGAGATGAGAGGAGATGAGAGGAGAGGAGAAGAGAGGAGAAGAGAGGAGAGGAGAGGAGAAGAGAGGAGAAGAGAGGAGAGGAGAGGAGATGAGAGGAGAGGAGAGTAGAGGAGAGGAGAGGAGATGAGAGGAGAGGAGAGGAGATGAGAGGAGAGGACTCTCTACCAAACCCAAAGGCGCAGCAGTGTCTCATAGCCTAAAAATGGGTTCATTTAAGAGTTCAACCGCATTAGCCACCAATCACTTGCACCCGCAGTTCAGCGAGTTTAAAAGAGATTTTTTTGCGCTAGACAGCATGAAAAAATTGCAGCGCCACAGCCAGGCCAGATACCGCCTGGCTCGCGTCAAGTGAAGCACGCCCTGTCTAGAAGTAAAGATTAGCGGATCAGTTTTCTCTCCCGCGGACCCTTAACACTGTTTGCTCAGTTGCTATGGCCTCATTCTGGAGCGAATTTCTTATCTGTGGAGGCTTTGCCAGCCACCCGAAAACGTCAATTTGGTTTGCTTATCAGCTGGAGCGAAGATTTAAAAAACAGTACAGAGAACGTACACTGCATGGGTCATTCAACCAGGATGCCAACAGCAGCGCCTGTATTAGTAATACCTTAATAAAACGATCGATATTGTAAATAGAGCAGCACCTTGAATATCCAAATTTAATATGCACAGTGTCAATCTACTGTCATCAGAAACACAATGAATTGTTATTCATTGACAAATCTATAATATCTAGAAGGCAAAACTGAAAGACTTTTGGTGATTGAAAATTAAACAGATGATAAATTTTGGTCTATCAATTTACAAAATGAATCCAGGCTTGGTACTCAATACACTTAATAAATCACATTTTGCAAGAAAGCAAGCAAAGCAGCACAAACATTTAATTTAATTTGTTAAATCATTTTAGAATTTCTAACTATTAACTACAGTATAAACCTTAACTTTTGACTGAAACAAAAAGATAAAAAAAAATGAATACAAAGCCAATATTGAATAACAAATAATTCTATGCATAAATAGTGGCATTAATTTTTTTAAGTTATCAATACTGCTTAAAATTCTATTCAAAACTTGAAACTTGAAACTTGAAACTTGAAATTTTGAAAACAGGTAAAATCTAGGAGTATAAGCTTTACCAAAATATTAACCATAAAACCATAAAAAATTCTAGATAGTAACAACTAGCAAGCATGAGGTTCACTACAACACACAATATATGTGTCTACGAGTAAAACGACTAAAAGTATATATAAATAAATACAAATCTAAAAAGCAAAAGCTTAACAAAAACATACCATTCTTTTTAAAGCCCTACCCTATAACAGAATATATGTAATACTCAGCATCTATTTTTATTAAGAGCTACTTCGGATCTGATTTGATTAAAAACGGTTGTCTCTGGGCGTTTAGCATAAAATGATCTTAATAAGAGACTAAACGCTTTAATTTTATATTTAACCCAAGCAAATTTAAAACAAAACAATTAACTTAGAAATTAAGAATGATTAATAAAAAGAGAGACAAGACAAGGACACAAAACTGGCGCTACGGCGCAGCATGTAGTAAAGCCCAAAGAAAATGAAAATGCAGACAATGTTTCGATATCGAATTCTGCGTTGTAAACAAAAAATTAGTATAACAAAATTAGAGTAAATAATATGCACAAAAACCAGATAAAATGTGCTATAAAACACTTTAGACCTATTTTTGATGTTCTTTGTTAATTAAATTAGTAAAATTCTAAATTTGCTATAGGTTCAGACGACTCGTGCTTGCTCTGCTATCAAAGATGTTGACGGTTCTTTTACAGCTGAACCCAAAACCCAAGCGTCTTTAAACTTTACATTTCAAACAAGTTTTTGCACCCTGGCTTTTGTTTTTGTATTTTCAAATAATAAACATATTGAATATGGTATAAACTAAATTTTTCTTCGAATGAAGTCGGATAATAAAGAATTGAATGCCCGAAAGTAATATCACACATTTTATTTTGTTCACTGTCACCTATTAAATTTTTCTGTCAGCAAATTTTTGGGTGGTCTTTCTCTTTGCTTTGCATGCAGCTGGCACGCTTAGGGTTCACGCGTTCTGATTGGCTGGGAGGTTTTACTGTCTGCCCCATTCTGGCCTAGAAGGCTGGGTTGGGTGTGCGTTGCTGTAAGCATTCTAGTTCAATTATTAAATTACGACTGGGATTTAAAAACGATTACCTGCAATTGTTTTATGCCTACAATCGCTTAATTCTCGCGTCTCCATACGCTGCCTCACAGCACAACGGGTTTTCAACGGATTCCAGCTGCGCCTGCACTTCTAGAAAATATATTGTGAATCTGAAACTTTGGAACCCTTTGCTCGCCTCCATTATTATTCGTTATCCATTATCCATTATTTCTTGATTAGTGTGCATTGATGTATAATTTTCTGCAAAGGTACTTTTCGCGGGATTAGTGCCGTATGCACGCACATATATATTTGATAAGTTTTTTTGCACGACCACATGCATAGAAATGCTAAAAGGCTATAAAAAAGCATAACCGCATGAATAATTCTTATCAGCTCAAGAATATCGTTGCAATTACAAGTGCATGCAAGATTAACACAATGTCTCATTTAGTGGAATTTCTATTGAGTTAATGAGAGACGAGGGGGGCATGTGTTGCGGTTTCTGATGCCGTATTTAATAGCTCGTAATTGGAGCATTCCAAGCCCCAGCCTTGCTCGCAAATTTTTATATGCAAACCATGATAAGATTTCTTAGAAACTCCCAATTTGTGGTCAAGACGTGACAATAGCCCTAAATTACTAGTACCTTCTTCAGACTGTGAACTAATAATGCTACAGCTACATGTATGTCTTTCAGCAACATGCATATAGGCAGAACGCCTCCATTTAAGTTTGTAGCACGTCGAGCCAAGTAGTGAAAAGCATGTGTAGAATAAGGTGGCTTTGACTTGGTTGCATCTGCTAGCTCTGATAGTGAGATAAAAACAGAGGCTTGGGTGTCCATTGGAAATATCTTGCTTACTTAGAAAGCGAGCATTGCGAGCTATCTGATAGCAGCGTGAATGTACAAGACTAGCACCTTGCAGTGGCAGGCACATTACAGAAAATTTCCAGAGCAGGACCGCTGGCAACATTCAAGTCAAATTTGTTCAAAGTGACTCAGAAGTGTTAGAAGAGTTAGAGACGATTTAAGAGAGCAGGACGGTTAAAATTCACTAAAGAGAGCGAGCACAAGAGAGCAAAAATTGAATAGATAAAGAGCTGAACACGTACAGTGCTCCCAGAAGAGAACTCAGACACAATTTGAAAACTTCTGCGCAACGCAGCTTTCAGCATGAAAAGACGTCGTAAGACGTACGCCGGAATTGTCGGTCGCCATCATCCGCTGGTGCCGGAAGAGGAGCCATCGGAATCGACAACAATTCCACTGGCTTCACCGATCCTACCAACTCCAGCTGCCGACGGCTTCCTCGGCGTTGAAGGTGATGACATTCGGTCGGCAACAACTTCGATGATGGGTCACAACATGGACGAAATTGTGCGCATCAAACGGCCGGTCTACTCGCAGCACCAGTTCGAGAGTATCTACACAGAGGAAATCGAAGAAGCTGCTCTGAGAGAGCATTTTATCGACACAGTGTATATTCCGCCAAGACCTGCGCGGACATGTATTGACCTCACCTGCCAGTACCTGCCAATAATTGTCACCCTGCATCACTATCGGTGGCGCGAGTATTTCCCGCATGACTTGCTATCGGGGTTGTCCACAGGGGTGATGCGCATTCCGCAGAGTATGGCATACGCGCTACTTGCTCTTGTCACTCCTGTGCACGGCCTCTACACTGCCCTTGTGGCCTCGCTAGTTTACTGCGTCCTGGGCACCTCACCTCACCTGGTAGTTACTTGTCAGGGCGTTGTCTCGTTGTTAGTTGGCCAGGTTGCTAAGGAATACTTGGAGCGAATACACAACGTGAGGCTGCACAACCTGACCCACACGACAGGCGTCAATGGAACTTCGGCAGACGCTGCTATCAAAGAACAGCTGCTTGGTGTAGTTTTGATGATAAGCCTTCTGGTTGGAATATTCCAACTGATTTTCAGCGTGATGCGGCTTGGCATGCTCACCAACTACCTCAGCGACCCATTGGTCAATGGATTCACGACGGCTACCGCGATCGAGATAATTTTAAGCCAGATCTCCGCTCTTCTGGGCTGCGAAGTGCGAATTCCTGAGGACACACCACCAGTAGGCGTGATGGAAAACTTTAAGCTGATATATTTCGCAATTGTCAGTCTACCTAGAGCAAATACCTACACTCTAATTATATCATTGGTTGCCATGGTCAGTATGGCTGGTCTTAAGCGGCTCAATCGGTTTGTAAAGCGCCGCTGGAAGGCCACGGTACCAACAGAGCTCATTGTTGTCCTGATGGCTACTCTGATATCAGGACTGACCGGATTTCAACAACTTGGCGTTGAAATGGTTGGCCGCATACCGACTGGCCTACCGCCTGCTGAGTCCCCACCTCCAGTCAGCATGGACTCCATTCTGTTGCGAGACATATTAATTATTGCCATTGTGTCATTTGTCATTACGGTTTCATTGGCTAAAAAATTCTCACTGAAGTATGACAATGATATCGACGCGAATCAGGAGTTTCTGGCTTACGGAGCTGCTAACATACTCGGATCTTTTACCGGTTGCTTCGTGTCCACAAGCTCAATGACCTGCTCTAATCTGCACGAATCGATTGGCGGTCGCACGCAGGTGGCTAATCTGATCGCATCCGGTCTCGTGCTGATCACATTGCTTTTCCTTGGAACACTGTTTGAAAGCACTCCGACGTGTATTCTGTCAGCGATCATTGTGGTGAACTTGCGCTCGGTTCTTTGGCAGTTAAAAGACCTGCCAGCTCTTTGGCGCACCAGCAGAATAGATGCTTCTCTGTGGCTGGTCGCTTTTTTTGCTGTCATTTTCACCGATGCCAACACGGGTGTTATGATTGGAATTGGTTTCTCCCTCATCACGGTGATATTTCGTTTCCAGTGGCCCTACTGTTGCGTCCTTGGGCGAATCGAGCATACGGACATCTACAAAAACATTGCATTAACTCCAAACGCCAAGGAGATTGATGGTATAAAGATGTTCCGTTGCGAAGGACCCCTATTTTTCTCATCAGCAGACCATTTTCAATCTTGCCTGTACAGCATGACGGTTAATCCAAGGAAGCTGATTTTGCAGAAGCGCCGGTACGAAAGACGATTGCGCAGTCTTAAGCGATTCCTATCAATCGTCCCAAATGGTAGACGCCAAAATGCAGCAGCCGTCGCAGCTGCTGCTGAAACCGGCGCTGAGAGTGACGCAACCATCTCCGTAGCACCTTCAACCGAAAATCACTTTGCTCCAATGCCAGAGACGTCAGATGTGCATCACGTAATTATTGACATGTCCTGCTGTAGCTTCATCGATTCTGCAGGTTGGGCAACATTTAATAGAATCGTGGGAGACTTTCAAGAGGCCGGCATCGCTGTCTACCTATGCAATTGCCGATTCGCAATCCGAGCCATGCTGAGCAACGCCGGCATCAGCCGCATTGACAAGCGCGCAATCTTCCTCACCAACCACGATGCTGTGTGCGCCGCGTTGAGCGACATGTCGCGTCTGAACGAGCGCGACTGGCTGATTTATGACTCGCATGCGAGGCAGCGATCAGAAGACTTGAACAATCGTCGGCGACACTTTGTCTCCCGCCGACCCAGCGACGCGTCTGAGACCGGCCAGTCGAGATTTCTGCTCAGCTCAGATGATTCATCCAGCGACTAATGAATATTTGCAATAGCCAACAGGAAAATTGATGTTTCACCTGATTGCTCTTGTATAATAATAGTTAGTAATGTTGAATACTCGTATCTCTGACTTCTAAGCTCGTATTTTCATCTGCATTCGCATTGTTCTATTGATATTCCTTTAACAGCGCCGCTGCTAATCTCTTTTTAAAATGCTCTCCCATTTTTAATGTATCATAGCCGTACCAATTCACTATATAGTTAGAGAAAATTCTCTGCCATATTAATACACAAAAATTTTGTAGATTTAATCCCAGCATTCATGCTCCAATCGCTAGCGTACTCAAAAATGTCACAAAAAAATAAGGACTGAGCAAAATATGCTTACAATTCTATCGTTATTGCTTGTTATTTTGCTTGCTGCAGGATACAATAGACTCAAGAGAGCTAACTGGGAGCACAATGCACGAGAAAAGCGGCTTTACTGTCGGAAAAATGTCATCGAACCTAAAATAAATCAGATAAGTCGTAACTCGATAATTTTAAGCGCGTAACAAAATAGGCGGTCTCTGTGAAATACAAACGTGGCACATATATTACCTCTATATCAGTCTATTACGCGCAGAGCTTGTATATTATTAATAAGTTTAACCGTGCCCAAGGACAGCAGAAGCAATACAGAAAATTTGTAAAAAAGGGATCTAAATAACTTTAAATCGGGCAGTGAAACTTAAAACGCGGATAGCTCATTTTCGTAGGCGATAGGACTGTCCAACTTATGGCAAAGAGACAATGTTAAAGTAAGCGGCTCAGCGATACTCTCTTACTCAAAGTAAAACGCGTGCACAGTGGCCAACGCTCGCACTGATTTCGTGTTGTACTTCACCTCCAGACAGGTGTCGCCGACTTCCGCCGACCAGACAGCCCGGCTGCCGACGGTGATTGACAGGTCTGGGCGGCGCTGTAGTAGCTGGACCTGCACCACCAGCTTGTAGCGCAAGAAGCCGGCGTCCTTGACCCGGTCACGGATGATCTGGGCGACCTCGCAAACCTTCTTGCCAGCAGTAGCCTCGCTGTAGCTGTAGCTTGCCAGGCATTCCTCCAGGGCTTCCTGTATAGTCGGGCGAAGACGGTAGGACATCAGGCGTTCTTCATCCTTAGGCTGCATCCGGTAAGTGTTCTCCAGTTTCACGTCCTGCGCTTTACTCTTGCGACCGAGCGTCCACACGGAGGAGCGGCCAAGCAGGCCCACCGCGATGGACTTTCTCGGGCCCATCAACGTGCCGCGCCTGGCACCACCAGCTGGTCCACGCGGTGGTTGAACAGTCTGCATAGGCGCAAGAGTGTCCTCTTCAGAGTGTACACTTGCCTTATCCATATTGCTGTTGTTCTCCGGGCGGTAGGATTAACGTGCCAAAGTCAATACTTCTTCGAGATTCTCTTTCTCAAAGCAGCTTTCAGTTCATAAGCGCTATATCACTCAAAGTTGCAGCCTTGGCAACAGAAAAGCCCTCGCTCCTCTACCGCTCTCTTACCGAGATCTCTAGTCCTTTTCTTTCCCTCTTATTCAGTAAGAGTTACAATAATAAGCTTTGCTTTTTTCTCTTCGGCAATTTGATAGCTTGGCTGTCTGCTTACCCCGCCAGCAACCGCACCAACCTCCTGTCGCCGCAACCCCCCCCCCTGTCTAGAAGACTGGAACGGTCTGACTGTGTGTGCCGTCCACTGTGCCACCACCCCTCAAGAGCCATCCAGCGCCCTCTTCCTCTCCTTCACTCTACTGTCCACCCCGCCTCTCGGCAGGGTGCATTGTCACACCCTGAGACGCCCCGTTGCCCACTGCTGTGCACACAAAACACCGTCAGACCAGAGACAGCAAAATAAAGAGAGAAGAATATCTTGAGCCAATTCATAAACCAGCCACTCTATTACCCCAATAGCTCTCTAGTCCATTCTGGAGGGCGCCTCAGTCAAACTGAAGCACACGAATATGAACTCAATAACGAAAGGACAAGCCGACCTCCAGCTGCGATTTGACAACTCTCCCCCAGAATCAGCTGTGCGCATTTCATTTACTCCAGCCTGATAGTCACGCAGCCTCAAACATCGTCATCGGATACGTTGACAGCCGCAAACACTGTGCTACACTGTGTTTCTCTTCCAGATTATTCCTGTCCCTGTATTTACCGATACAGAAAGCTGTCGGAACCCTGGCATCATCAGTTCACTGCCAGCCTGACGCTACAATGAGGGCCTTTGTACTGTCGCTCATTCGCTCATTCCAAGTAGCCATATTTTCCTTGTCAAGAACTTTGCAACGCCCTACAGAAGCCAGACATCTTGAATCTCATTTCCTTCTACTCCTTGAACTGCGCTGATTAGCTCAGAAAAGCAATCAACTCAGCTGCTTCTAAGTGTCCTTGAACGTCTCTTTGATCCATAATTGGTTTTCCATTTTCACCTATTCTACTTACACCCTATTCACTATATTGCCCTTTCTATCTTATCTTCTTCTAAATGCATTTCTTTGAGAGCGATACTCTTTCTGCTTTTTCAGACTTTCCGCAAGGCATCAACTCCTTTTCCACGACTCTTTCAATTGTGGCCCAAGGCTCAATTCCCAGCCCCATCTCTAACATGACTTTGTCAAATAAAAGCTTTCTTTATTGACTCTCTTTGATTCATATCCTTAGCCAGACATTCAAGCACCTGCGCCAATCAATAGGGAAGTTGCAGCGTTGAAATTACGCCTGTACCGTAGACTGCTGCATGTTGTTTTGAACAGAGATAAACTGGAGCGTGCTAGCAAAGTACTTTATGCAAGTGAGCAGGAGTTGGAAAGGCATTGTGCAACCAGATTGCAGGACTCGACCAAATGGAAGCAAAAAAGGAGATGAATGATGATTTTTTGCGTTTTTTTCATACCCACAAAGTGACTTTCTAATGAGCACTGGGCTACCGAATCAAACCCATGCTTTGAAACGCATGGACGGCTGTCAAAATACTCCCCAAAACATCCCCAAACTTACATAGCTCAGTCTCATTAAAAAGCGAATCATATCCTGTAGTTAGTTTAGTTTGGGGACGTTCGTGGGGCTCTGTTGTAATTAGCTTCAAGCCGCGTTACCGACTGCCGCCATTCATTTCAATGCCGCCAATTAATTCCTAAGTCCCATTGCTGCAGAGACTTCAACACCACTGATGAGAACTGGTTGGTGCATGCCGCGGTTGCCATGGGAGACACTGGATCGAATTCTTTTGCACCCCCCCCCCAGAGCAGAAACTATAAAAGTCTAGTTGCAAGAGAAAGAAACTAGCACTCCTCATCTCAAAACTTGTTTTTCGGGGGCGTCTTTACCGACAGTTTGTTTCTCTAACGAGTGATTGAAAGTTGAAAATCTCAAGCATGTACGGCTTATTGATAGAAGGCTTCAGGTCCATGGTTCTTGTTCGCTACGGTGAGGACATGTGGGAGCGCATCCTCAAGATGGCCGAGGTCGAGGAGTTGAGCTTCGATCCGCACGAGGTGTACACTGAGGGCACGATTACCCGCTTGGCGGAGTCCGCATCGAAAGTAGTCAACATACCTCTCGACGAGCTCATGAATGAGAACGGGCGCTACTTCATGAACTTCCTCAGCCAGTACAACTATGACGCTGTTCTTAAGGTGCTTGGCCGGGATTTGCGCGATTTTCTAAACGGCCTGGACAATCTTCACGAGTACCTACGCTTCACTTATCCCAAACTGAAGCCGCCATCATTTTTCTGCGTGAACGAGAGCCGGACCGGCATCACCTTGCAGTACCGAAGCCGTCGAGTCGGTTTCATCAGCTACGTGCAGGGCATGATCACTGAGATCGCCAAGGTGTACTTCAACACTAAGATGACTGTTGAGATGGTCAATGAGACCAACGAAGAAAGCGTGTGGAACTATGTGATGCGATTGCACTTTGATAATAAAAGCTACGAGGCGCGCGACGATCACATGCCGGTGCCGTCTGAAGTGTTTTTCGAAGTGTTCCCGTTCAACATTGTCTTCAACCGCGGCCTCAAGGTGGTCAAATGCGGCCGGGCCACCCAGCAGGCAGTGCCGGGCATCCAGGGCTCTCTGATGCACGAAGTTTTCGTGCTAGTGCGACCGCTCATCGAGTTTACGTGGGACGCTGTAAGCTCAAGTGTACATCGGCACCTATCTAGATGATGCTGATAAAGCCATACCAAGTTAACCGAAGCTTTGTCCGTCATCTTTTTAGCTCGAAGCTCCGCAAACAGTATGATAGACGCGAATCCTATTAGAATACTAATCCGCTTCATTTGCCTTCAGCCAGAATTAAACAAACAAATTTCATTTTTCTGCTTCGAATTACTACTCACTTGCTCTGTCTGTCCATTAGACTAAGTAACTGGTTCGCTCTCCTTCAGTGGTGGACTTTGGTGTGCAGTTACAAATGCATATAGACTGCTCTTTTCAGCTCTTTTACTCTCGTATAAGGTTTCTCAATCCGTTTCATTATGTCCTCAAATTTCTCGGAACTGCATTTTCTCCCCATAATTTTCCCGGTGGCACTGCAAGAAAATTTAATTGCACAGTTTACCGATCTGTATATTACCTTGCTTTTATTGTCGTCATTGTTTTACATGCTAACAGGTGATGCTTCACACAAACAACGTGTTCGAAATTGCGGTTGTCGAGAAAAAGGACGGAAAGAAGAAGCGAGGTAAGTGCTAGGTCTCAAAATCATTTTTGATGTGTTAGTGAATTCAAGTTTACACCAAGGACCCTTAGAAATTACAGTTTAATTGTACCTTATAGCGGTCCTCAGTTTCCACTCGAACGAGAGTAGCTGTCAACACCATGCTCACATTCTTTTACTGGGATTCCTTTTGAAGAATTTTAAAGAAGCCAGATAAATTTTACTTTTAGTCTGTGTTTTTTACACCAAT
>NIVC01000419.1:576565-619075 GCA_002269645.1 Macrostomum lignano | reverse complement strand
CCGGCTAGCTCTGCCCGGCATGGGAATGGTGTGTCTGGAGATTATCTGCTACGAGATTGGCACCTTCATTGCAGGTTAGTCAGTCCATATAGTTCGTACGCACAGATTTTCATTGCTAGAGCAGCGTGCGCACCCTGTGCCTTTGGGGTTTGTTCAATATGGTTGTGAATGACACACCAACCTCAGACCAAGTTTTCACACACGCAAAAATGATCAAAATCATTTGATTCGATGTGAAGAAATTTTGAATAGACCTCAAAAACTTCAATATTTATGTTAATTATTGCTCAGGCATCATCGGTACATCCGAGCTGGGTGCGCAATCGATTCTGTTCCAAACTGAAACGCTGGCTTACACGGTGAGAGGTCATGGTCGTGAGCATGCTTCGAAATCCATTTATTCTAACAAGCACAATAAAATCAAATGACTAAATCCAAGCACCTGCCGGTCCCATGCAGTGCGTCCTGGGCTTCGGTGTCGCTGTGAACATCCGGTTGGCCAAAACCTGGGGCCAACAACGGACCGGTGCTCGGCTGGCCTGGATTGCAGCATCTGCTGCCTGCTCTGCGTAGCATCCGTGCTGTGCGCGGTGTTCGTCGTCGGCAAGGACTTCATTCCCGGACTGTACACCACCGATCCGTGAGTTGGGGAGCAACTTATAGTGATGTATGGTTGTTTCCAGAATATAATCCGAATGCATCTATAGTCTCCTGAATACAGTTGAAAAAATACTTATTAGAAAAATAAACTGGAACAGAACTTCTTGTCCTGACAAGTCAAAAACTCCATCGCTAAGGACTATAATAGCAACGGCCTACTACATAAATTTGAAGCTCTAACACAAAATGGATTTTGCAGTAGTGGCTTGTGTGATTCGCCCCTCATGATGATTAACCCAAGGTGGCGCAGAGCATGCACACTACCCACGCCCACGATAAGAAAGTCAGTGCCGCTGCTCATCCTGTGGAAGCGCCTTGCCTATAATTGCGTCACCACGTACAACGTGTGCCTGCTCAGATGTCCAGCGGAACGAGCATAGCTGCCTAATTGCAAGTCGAATGCCACCTGGAGTTGCGACAAGGACTTTCACAGATTCTTTCCATAGGCACTTAAAGTATAATCGAATATCCGCTTTCGTTCTCCCTAACCTAACAGCGACGTCCTAACCATAACAGCGCAAATTTTCCCGCTGCTGGGATTTTTCATCTTTCTGGACGGTCTGCAGAGCGTCTGCGCCGGAGCATTGAGAGGCTGCGGCCGCCAGCTGACTGGGGTGATCTTCGTGTTCCTGTCCTACTTATGGTCTGGCATGACCATCGGGCTGCGCTGGCTTTGCTACAGACTTGCACGTTATCGTTTGTTGACAATTCACGGTTATGCATGTGTTTGTTTATTAGATGCTCACTGCCTTTCTTGTGCTTGTTTGATGTAGTAACCAGGTATTTTATGTAGTTACACTGAAGTTAGATGACTTCGTATTTTTGGATGACTCTTAAGTCGAAATTACTGACTAGAATCACTCCTCCTAAATCGAATACGATGACTAGAACCACTCCTGATCCAAATACGATGACTAGAACCACTCCTGATCCAAATACGATGACTAGAACCACTCCTGATCCAAATACGATGACTAGAACCACTCCTGATCCAAATACGATGACTAGAACCACTCCTGATCCAAATACGATGACTAGAACCACTCCTGATCCAAATACGATGACTAGAACCACTCCTGATCCAAATACGATGACTAGAACCACTCCTGATCCAAATACGATGACTAGATCCACTCCTGATCCAAATACGATGACTAGAACCACTCCTGATCCAAATACGATGACTAGAACCACTCCTGATCCAAATACGATGACTAGATCCACTCCTGATCCAAATACGATGACTAGATCCACTCCTGATCCAAATACGATGACTAGAACCACTCCTGATCCAAATACGATGACTAGATCCACTCCTGATCCAAATACGATGACTAGATCCACTCCTGATCCAAATACGATGACTAGAACACTCCTGATCCAAATACGATGACTAGAACCACTCCTGATCCAAATACGATGACTAGAACCACTCCTGATCCAAATACGATGACTAGAACCACTCCTGATCCAAATACGATGACTAGAACCACTCCTGATCCAAATACGATGACTAGAACCACTCCTGATCCAAATACGATGATCCACTCCTGATCCAAATACGATGACTAGATCCACTCCTGATCCAAATACGATGACTAGAACCACTCCTGATCCAAATACGATGACTAGAACCACTCCTGATCCAAATACGATGACTAGAACCACTCCTGATCCAAATACGATGACTAGACCACTCCTGATCCAAATACGATGACTAGAACCACTCCTGATCCAAATACGATGACTAGAACCACTCCTGATCCAAATACGATGACTAGAACCACTCCTGATCCAAATACGATGACTAGACCACTCCTGATCCAAATACGATGACTAGAACCACTCCTGATCCAAATACGATGACTAGAATCCACTCCTGATCCAAATACGATGACTAGAACCACTCCTGATCCAGATACGATGACTAGAACCACTCCTGATCCAGATACGATGACTAGGATCACTTCTGAATCAAGCAGACCGTCTAGAGTGACTCATGAATCAAACAAAATAATTAGAATCACTCCTGAATCAACCACGATGACTAGAATTACTCCTGAGTCAAACAGAGACCGACTATAGTGACTCATGAGTCAAACAGATCCATTAGAATCACTCCGAAACCAAATATTCTGCCTAAAACCCATGTTGAGTGTGAAGATCCTGACTAGAATCAGTGCTGAGCTCAACTGTCACACTCCTCAGGTCTGTGGGTTGGCTTACTGATCGGAGTGAGTCTGATCTGTCCAGCCTACATAGCCGTGCTGGCCCGACAAGACTGGCGCGGTCAGGCGCGCCAAGCCCAGCGCCGAGTTCGCGCGGCATCAGAGAAGCAGCTGCGCTACGATACAGACTGCGAGGAGGAGAGGCAGCAGGGAGAAGATGACCAACTCGCCAATGAGACTACCGGTGAGTTCACACTGGTTTTTTAGCCCTTCTAGAGCTGTTGGAATAAAACTGTCAAGTAAGTCCTCTTCTATCCGAAGTTATTTCATCTTAAATACTCTTGGAGTTCAGATACTATTGGGCAGGAGGGCTTTGAGAGCTGCCGCAAATCAAGGCGCGTCGACTCTTGCACACTTTAAAAGTAATATCCACGATTTTATTTCCTAGAAAAGGCAGAAAATCAACTTTTAAGCTTGATTTTCCCCATTAATTTGAAGTGACTAAATCAATATTTGCTCAACTTTGCTTGGGATTGTATAATAAGCCTCAGGCCCAATGTTGGTAAGCCTGAGGCCGAACTTACGTTATCGAATCTTAAGTTGAGTCATACATGTCTACTGTCACGACTTTTTAGTCATTTCTTTAGTTCATCTGCACTTGTCTTGGTGTACTCTATTTCTCTCCCCCTGTCCAGTTCAGTCTTGTTATTTTCTCACTCTCTCCTCGCTGCCTTCTGATTGGCTCTTCAATCTCGCCTCCCTTGCCTCTTATAGAATAGTTAGTCGCGCACTCCACCCTTCTTTTTACTATACTTGCACTCAACGCCCCGCCTCCTGGTTATTGTCTTATAAATATACCCTAGGCCTCACGTCCTGTTGAATATTTAACTCAAACTAGATATTTTCTCTTATCATCTCTGCTCTCGCTCTGCTTAAAACGAGGTTTTAAGAGACACCAATAAAACAACTTAATAATCGTTTTTCTTTTAAATAACTTTAACAGGCCTTCTAACGGACAGAAATCATCGTCCGTATGAGCAGAATCAAGAAAGTAGCCCGGAGAAGCAGCAGCAACATCGCCGTTACCCCAGCAACCCGGCCTACACAACTGCAGACCAGCTGGTTCCAATCCGAACTCCTTCAGAAATTCCATCGTCATTGAGCAACGCTGCCACTCGTCGAATAATTTATATTCGACTAGCAACTGGTATCGCCGTGATCGGAATTTTCTCAATCGGTCTGATTATTCGACTAACAATAAACTCTAATAATGACCAACCACCTTCGCCTGGTGGCAATTCGAGTTGGTCTAACGTCACGTACTTTTAACGCTTGGCATTGGGTGTAGATGATTTGCTGTTAAAACCGTTTGGACGTTACCGACGTAATGTATCTATTAGTAAAGAGTTTGTTACTGATTTCACAGATTATTTGTTTCTTCTAACAGCCTTTTCGGTACTGAATCGCTGAGAAGTCAAAACTAGAGAGGGGATTGCTGAAATGCTGTGTCTCATTGGGTGGGGGGTTGCTAAGATGCTAAGAGTCAATTCGAAGTTATTGGTAGACCAAGCAAAACGTAGATCAAAGGGAGACTTTTAAGCCAAGGCTGAAAGAGAGGCTTTGATGCTGATATCTTAGGCTAGACGACTGGCTTCCACGCCTGACGCTATCTTGCTTTAAACATCATTTTCTTTAGGATACTAAAAAAGCGACTGTAACAAAAACTTTTTATTCCTTTTTTGTTTCCTACCTAAACGAGGGCGCAGGTGGCTAGTCCTATATACTAAAATTAATTACTAAAGTCGGCTTCGATTTCTCGTGAATTCGCAATGTATGACAATGTACAGGATCCAAAGACGCTTTCTCGTGGATTATTTTTAATCCCATTGCCTTAATCCCAGTACTAAGAGCAGTATGATTCGTACTTTTTCCTAGCTATCAGAACTTTTATCTCTTTTAAGATCTAAATGTAATATTTGGAGTATCTTAGTCTGTTTGCACTGGTTGATATTCCAATATTTGTTGCCTGTCAGATGAACATGGTATTTGCCTACAGCTCTGTCGATGATGATCGCAATTAAATAGTTCAACTCACGACAAAAGCGATAAAGGAATTATATGAAAGCAATTTTCATAAATTGTTTATGAAAATAAACAAATAATATTGTTTTTTCTCATTAGGATTTATTTTTCCGAATTAATAAATTGAAAATAACGTAATAATATAAATAATAATTATAATTATGATAACAATAATAATAATAATAATTGATTACACCTCCCCAATTGGGGCAGATGTGCAACCGACAGCTCAGCCGCAGCTATTGCGCGGCGCATCTGAAGGCTGCGTACGGCTGTTCAGTCCAAGGACTGGGGGTCGCCACACACACCTTCAATTACCCCAGCTAATGCTGGCACCCATTTTACAGCTGGGTGAACTGAAGCAATACATTGTTCCGAGTTGGATCGGGAATCGAACCCCCGACCTTAAAGTTGTGAGTCCGACGCTCTAATCACTATAGGCTACAACGCCTTTATACGAGCTAAAAGCTAAAACCATAATTTCAAAAGAATGTTGAGTTCTCATCGAACGTGTTATTGTTGTTGGAAAATACATAAAAGGGACCCACAGAATGCAACACCAATCATCTGCACTCAATGGCACGTGCAGCGAACCCGGTCATGAAATCAAGAACTCAAGAGTCATCTGTAGCTACGGCAGAGGTGAGTGAGCAGGTTAACAGCAATGATTAGGAGGATAAGTCGGCGGACAAGAGGAGGCCAGCTAATCAGGCGTAGGATGAGTCAGCTGATTCGAGATTGCGAGCCAATCAGGCGGAGGGTAAGTCAGCGGACAAGAAGACACCAGCCAATCAGGATGAGGATGATTCAAGCTACCTAAAAGTAGCCCAAACAAATTTTAACAGGCTGTTAAATTGAAGTTAATATTTTCTTTTGTTTTTCTCCTGGTACAAATTTTAACAATGCTTCTTTGTCACAATACTTTAAACTAATTTCTTTAATTCAGCACAGTCAGTACACTAGCCTAGCTTTACGATTATAACGCACGGCCTTAGTAGCAAAAGTAGCTGATGAATTGTTGAAATGCGTAAGTCTTTTAGAATTTCTTTTCTTTTTTATTCTGAGCCTTTTATGTCAAAATTGCAATAAAAGTGATGTTAATGATTTTTCAATGCATTGTGCTATTTGAAATTTCTAAGGTTTTTAGGTTTTATCTATTTTTACTGTACCATTCGTTAACGTTGTCAATACGAGCTGCTAAAGCGAATATTTCAAGACCATCGCCCACTGAATCACTCAACTTTACATGCAGTCCAAGGTTACAATAGTCAGTGGGCAGAAGCCCGCAGAGTAGAATAAGGAGTGCTGAGTCAGGAGTGGAGAGTCAGGACTGGAGAGTCAGGGGTGCTCAGTCAGGAGTCGAGAGTCAGGGGTGCTCAGTCAGGAGTCGAGAGTCAGGAGTCGAGAGTCAGGAGTCGAGAGTCAGGAGTCGAGAGTCAGGAGTCGAGAGTCAGGAGTCGAGAGTCAGGAGTCGAGAGTCAGGAGTCGAGAGTCAGGAGTCGAGAGTCAGGAGTCGAGAGTCAGGGGTGCTCAGTCAGGAGTCGAGAGTCAGGAGTCGAGAGTCAGGAGTCGAGAGTCAGGAGTCGAGAGTCAGGAGTCGAGAGTCAGGAGTCGAGAGTCAGGAGTCGAGAGTCAGGAGTCGAGAGTCAGGAGTCGAGAGTCAGGAGTCGAGAGTCAGGAGTCGAGAGTCAGGAGTCGAGAGTCAGGAGTCGAGATCGTCAGGAGTCGAGAGTCAGGAATCGAGAGTCAGGAGTCGAGAGTCAGGAGTCTCCAAAGTCAGGAGTCTAGTTGCGTACATGTCTCACTCAAGCTGTTTTCGCCATAAAAATTTTAGCATTGCTGTGCATCGAGAGAATGCACACACAAACCCATCTCTTATTAACACAATCTGGAGCGGAAACGAGTTTTACCTCATGAGGCCACGCAAATTGTTAAGATAAGGAGCCAGCACTGAATGTCTATGGCACTGTCTATGCTAGTCTGGCCTCATGCGGTAAAAGTGAAAAACTCGTTTCCACTCCAGGTTGCTAATTATAGAACTCCTTGGCTTGAGCCTTGAGGCAAATCGGCAAGAATAAAAGTGCATCTCTGATTCCTTAGAGAGAATCCACATTCTCCTGACGACTGTGCATGAAGCCACTTCAAGCATTGCATTAAGCCCGAGATGCCGAGACACCGGTCGCCTCGGAGTCTTTCAGAATTCTTCAATAGCGTCTCTTTGACATTATATTAGAGACGTGAGGAAGTCTACTCAAGCAAGACAGAGTGAGTGAAGATGTTAGAGCGTTTTACACGGCCAGACAGAGACAATTTTTTCTTCAGCGAAGAGGCAGGTGATTAAACAAAGGATCAGGCCTTCCTCCATCTGAGGTGCTGGGGTTCAAGTCAGGCAAAAAACGTTTTTCCCAATGCTTAACTGTTGATCGATGAAATGGAAAACTTTTGAAACCCCCTGGCCTGGTTTCCATGGCTACCACTGCGGGGGAAGGCGCGGGCGGGGGCAGCCATACCAGTAAGCTGTCCATGGCATTGACTGTACAGTGGATTGAGAAACAACTTTTTTTTCAGGAAATTTCTGCTTCAAAAAATAATATTAGTTGACTATTACACCTGCCCTAATGGCCAGATGTGCAACCGACAGCTCAGCCGCAGCCATTGCGCGGCGCATCTGAAGGCTGCGTACGGCTGTTCAGTCCAAGGACTGGGGGGTCGCCACACACCTTCAGTTACCCCAGCTAATGCTGGCACTCATTTTAAAGCCTGGTGAACTAAAGCAATGCAGAGCTAATTGTCTTGCTCAAGGGCACAATTGTTCCGAGTGGGATCGGGAATCGAACCCCCAGCCTCCAGTCGTAAATCCGACGCTCTATCACTTAGGCTACAACCCACCCCTAGGCTACAACCCACCCCTAGGCCAGGGGCGTAGCCAGAGGGGGGGGGGCAAGGGGGGCCGTGGCCCCCCCATAATCACCAACTCTGGCCTTGGCGCCCCCCTCCCCCTAAAAGAAACTGGCGCCCCCCCCTATAAGAAACTGGCGCCCCCCCCTAAAAGAAACTGGCGCCCCCCCCCTATAAGAAACTGGCGCCCCCCCTAAAAGAAACTGGCGCCCCCCCTAAAAGAAACTGGCGCCCCCTATAAGAAACTGGCGCCCCCTAAAAGAAACTGGCGCCCCCCCGTCCTAAAAGAAACTGGCGCCCCCCTCCTAAAAGAAACTGGCGGCCCCTAAAAGAAACTGGCGTCCCCCTAAAAGAAACTGGCGCCCCCCCCTAAACGAAACTGGCGCCCCTCCTATAAGAAGCTGGCGCCCCTAACTCACGGCCCCCCCCCAATCAAAATTCCTGGCTACGCCCCTGCCCTAGGCTACAACCCACCCTAGGCTACAACCCACCCTAGGCTACAACCCACCCTAGACTACATCGCACCCCTAGGCTACAACCCACCACTAGATATCCAGTTTTTGTTGAAGTTACAATGAGTATTTAAAGCCAAACACTTCGTTGCGTTGACAGTTCTAGAAATAAATATTCAAGCGATTTTGTATACTTGTTTCAACTACGTAAATTTGGACCAGACTCGTAACTTACAGAATCAAGTGATGTAACCACGCTCTGGTCGCGGGATAGGGCATGGGAACTTTTTCGAAAGTGCCTCCTATCCCGTGCACCCTCTGCACAGAGCTGTCGAGACTCGGCCAGGCCTCCGACCGGGCCTGGAGACTCCCGCTCTGCTGCACCCCTCCTGCTGCCTTGGTCCCGTCTCTCCTGCCGCCACACCTGCCTTTCCGGAGCCCCCTACCCCTTTCTGTACCTCCCCCTCTACCTTATCTCTTCTGTTTCCGCCCTATTCTTCCTGTACTTTCTCTATCTCCTCTCTTTTTTTTGTCTCCCTCTGCACTCTTTTCCTGCGCTGCCCCCCTCCTTCTCTGTGTCTACTTACAGTATTTTGTGTGCTCACCGTCTCCCCATCCCCTCCCAAACTCCCAAACGGTGACGCAAGTCGTGTGACCCCTTCTTCCCCCCGATGACTCATCGATGACTCATCCCCCTCTCTTGCGCAACCTTTTCTCACGCCATTGTTCTCCTCCCCAAATTTCTCATGCGACACCCACCCCACCTCCGCTTCTATTGTTCTCGTTTTTGCTTCTTTTGTTCTCTCGACCCCACCAATTATCACATTTTCTCCGATTTTCTCTTTCTTTTGTTCTCGTTTTCGCACCTAATTATCACCTCTTCTCCAATGTTTACTTTTCCATTGTTCTCAGTTTTCCCCAATTATCCCCGATTTCCAATTCCTTTGTTCTCGACCCCAGCCCTATTGTTCTCAATGTTTGCTTGCGCAACACTTTCGCGACCACCCGCTGCGCCAATTATCCCCCCACCCCACCTCCGGATTGCGCAATTTCCCTATTTCTCATGTTGCTATGCCGGTCTCATGCTTCTCATCATGACTCATTCTGACGTCATTCTGCCGGCAGCCAATCAGAGAGAGGGAGCCATGGTAACGACCTTGAGGAGGCGGCTGTGAGGTCTATAAAAGGAAGCGATTTCGGCATGAGAATCCTCAACCTTTCTCCTCTCCTCGTCCTTCTTTGGACTTGCAGTCAGATTGAGTTCTGACCCATTCGTCTATAAGACGAATCCCTGCCGGTCCGCGGTCTGTTACCGCCAAGTTATCCTTAGCTCCCCAAGTGAGCTCGCCTATCGGCCAGCGGTCTGATACCGCCCAGCATCATCAGCATCGCCTGATCTACATCAGCGCCTCGTCGCTCCAGCGCATCGCCGCTTCACCGTCTGCCTGACTGCAGCCTACAGCCGCCCTCGGTCACTCCGCCTCTCTCTCTCTCTGTGCAGCTGCCGGTAAGCTCCTGCTACTAATTTGTGCTCTAATTGCCTTTGCTTATCCGGGGTTTGCCTATTTTCCATTGTCTGATTAGAGAGCTGAGCCAATTGTGATACCGTATCTTTTGCTGTATTTTACTCAATAGTGAAGCCGCCTAATTGCCTGATTATTCGCCTAAGGGCCTAATTATTAACTATTAACTAACTTCATCATTATTCAATCTTTCACCATCATTTCACTCATGGCTTGCTAAGCCTTTCTCCCGGGGTGGCAAAGCATAAGGGAGTTTGGGTAAGCTAATGGCCTCTCCCCGTGCAAAGCCCGCCTGTGAGTGCGTGCTGCGGGGCCGCGTGTGCGTGCAGTAGAGGGATTAGCGAGTCTTGGCACAGAATGGCAGTAGGAAGGTTGCAACCCCATGCTGACGCGTCCCTTCGCCCTGAGCAATCTAAACTGTAGACAGTACATGTTCGCCTCATACTACTCTTAGTAATCAAAGTCGCAAGTAAGCCTCGCTCACAGCCACAAAGGATCCCCTGCTGAGAAATCCTCCAGGATTGAGCCCAGAGTTCCCGATCATGCCCCAAGCAGAGTCCCTGTACTCGGCTGCATGCGTCTCCCCTGTTAGCCTAAATCCCCTGGTAACCAATCCAGGCGGGGCTCTAGCCTTGAGAGGTCTGGTAGAAAGATCCAGGTGCGCCAGGTCACATAGAGTGGTGGCAGCCACTCGGTCATACCATGACCGAGTGACCAACTATTGCACCTTGGCTACAGGTGGGGTCCATGTGGGTCCTTGGCCCTCTGGTCACGAAGCGCTACCAAAAGCTACTAATCATGTGGGCGGGACAGTCTGGTGCTGGAGGTCCGTCAGGTCGTTGCCCGGTCATAGGCAGCCTACGGTCATTGCCCCCTCTAGTCATGCGTTCGTCTCTCTACGGAGCGGGCAGGCGACAAGGGCGGTTACATCACAAGAATTAAAATAATTTTGTAAAATAACAGATTAACAGAGGTCAGGAGAGTATAAATATGTTTATGAGATTGTGACTGCATAAAATATATATTTTCCTAGTGGCTGAGGCTTCCATAGAAAAAGCTTTAAAAAGCCTTGAAAATAAAGCATTCTGTCTCAGAGTTGAATTTGAGCTTCCCAGCTTTTTTCTTTTAGCATACATTTCCGCGCTTCTCTTCAACCCGGAAAGCCTTAAGCTAGCGGCAGCCTCAAAGCAGACAGAGAGGCTGAGCAGCAAAAGCCAGCGAAGAAAATTTCTAAAGATAAGGCCAGGGCAGTTGGAGGCTGAATGACAATCAGAATTCCCAGGAAAGCCTCAGAGAGCAGAAGTGGCTTAACAAAGTTTAAGGTTTTCATACGCAAAACACAAAACAGCAAGGTGGTACTTTTAGTAAAACAGGCACTTTTGTTAAAGAGTAAACAGCGAGGAAAATGTTTAGAAAATGAAAAGTAAAATTTTACACCACGCGCTGTAGGAACCAAACAAAAACAAACTAAAGTTCCTGTCTGCGGACTCACTCTGGTCACAAGATTTTGCAACAAATTGAAATCCCATGGTGATATTTTTGCAACTGTATACGTCCTCTCAATACAATTCTCCCACTTATCGTTAGAATGGGAATAAGTTTTCAAGCGACCAGGCTCTTGTTTAGCTCAGTTGAATGGAGAGATGCACTCACAGAGACCGCGACTGCCGCTGCCCGAACCCATATCGGACAGGCTGTCTCTTTCCTTATAGGCAGCGATCAAGAACTGATTCGAATTGTAGTCGCTGGGCTCGTCAGTGCCCCACAGACTGGCGTCCACGGTGTTGTTGCAGCCGACCCAGTACCAGCCGCCATCAGGCTCCGCGCTGCCAGCCGGCTGGAAACCGCCGAGCCACAAATTGTTACCACGACGAAGCGACTCCACGTGGCTCATCTCTGAGCTGCTCGTCACGTCCGCCATGATCACCAGACCGCTCTCCGACTCGCATATCGACTTTATCATGTCCCATGAACCGCTGTGCTCCCTGTACTTGACTCCGCAGAGGTCGTCTCCGTATCCGGGCGGACACAGCAGTCCCGCTGGCAGTCCCGGCTGCTGCCTCACGAACACCCGGCCTCGTCTCGTGCAGCCGCAGTCCCTCACAGACTTGCTGCACCTGTTGAACTCGAACAGCTGGCAGGGACCGTTCGACAGGCTGAAGGCCTGGCACTGCGGCCTCAGGCCACACAGGGTAGAGCAGTGCTCTTCCGATGTAGTTCCAGTGATGTTGCGAATGAAGTCGCTCTTGATGCACAGGGAGCCGTTGATGGGAGTGAATCTCAGAGAGCAGGACTGGCTGCCCAGAGCAGGGCTCAGCAGTGAGGCAATTGCAAAGCAGGCCAGAAGGCTGTCAATTTCATGCATGCTTGTTGCCGGTGCTGCTTGTTGCCAAGAGAAAAAATAGACTCACTTGCTTTAAATGCGATATGGTGAGATCAGTTGGGTGAGTTGCCATTTTGGATGAACGAGTACTTCATGCCCATGGATCTATTCATTCATCCATGTTCATGCCTCTCTTCGTGCTTTGTACATTACCTTCTTAGCTTTCTTACTCATGTTTTAAGAAAGTTTCTAAACCAGACTTCTCAGTACCGTGATTTGGCGGCCACATTCTTTTGGGACTCGTGCTCGAAAATCGGCCCGGGCGATTCGCACCCATTAGGGCCAACACCTGAGTGAGTCAAGGACTACTTAACAACACTTGTTAAGTAGTCCTTGACCTGAGTCACAATTAGAGTGTACATACATGTCTGACGAGTAGAAAGTCATGTCCGCTGTACACTCACGGACTACTTAATTAGAAGTAAGGGGGTTTTTAAGGGGAAAGGTCGGGGGTTCGATTCTAGACTCACTAGGAACAATTTGTGTCCTTGGGCAAGACACTTAACTCTGCATTGCTTCAGTTCACCCAGCTGTAAAATGGGT
This sequence comes from Macrostomum lignano, assembly GCA_002269645.1. NCBI lineage: Eukaryota > Metazoa > Platyhelminthes > Macrostomidae > Macrostomum > Macrostomum lignano. The sequence goes on along the minus strand of NIVC01000419.1, from coordinate 606,366 downwards.
GCCAGCATTAGCTGGGGTAATTGAGGGTGTGTGTGGCGACCCCCCACTTGGACTGAACAGCCGTACGCAGCCTTCAGATGCGCCGCGCAATATCTGGAGGCTGAGCTGTCGGTTGCACATCTGGCCCATTTGGGGCAGGTGTAATTAGACGAAAAAAATTCGAGCTAGGATGCATAAATCAAAACAAGTGTTTGGGAAAGTTTCTCCGCAATTATAACTGCTAGTTCATCACAATATCGATCATCTTGAGCTGCGTGAAGATGGTGAATGCTAATAAATATATTCATTCCAAACACGAACTCGCCATGAACTCACCAGCTTCTTGCCACTAGCGTTACTGGTAAGAACATCATCTTCCATTCGGACAGCCAGGTTGCCTTGCACGCCATCAGTGGCTGCAGCGTCAATTCTGCTACAGTCCTCGACTGTATCAAACCTCTTAACATGTTGAGTTCTACCAACAAAATTACCCTTAAGTGGGTTCCTGGGCATGTGGGGTTCCGAGGGAAAGTTGGCTGACACCCTTGCAAAAGTTGGCGCCATCGGCTCCTCTCTCGGGCCTGCAGAACCCATTGTCCCGATTCCCGGCTGTGTCATCGATTCGCGCATCAAAGCGTGGATCAGGAGCCAGCACCGCTCGACTTGGGTGAACTGCACTACCTGCGGGCAATCCAGAGGCGCTGTCCCTCAGCCCTCTCACCAGCTCCGGAAGCTCCTCTTGCGCCTCTCGCGCAGAGACATCCGGGCTGCCACCATGACCCTCTCAGGTCACGGCTGCTTCTTGAGGCACCAGTACCTGCAGGGCAACGCCACCAACGCCATCTGCAGTTTCGCCACTCAGGCGGCGAAACAACTGAGCATTTTGACAACATCTGTCCCTCATGCGAGCCAGGCTCACTTACCTTGGGCCACACACATCTATAACTGAAGCGTGCAAACCCGGAAATCTTAATCACCTCATGCGTTATCTCTGGGCTCTCTGGGTTATCTAGGAACTCTCCCTTTTCAGAGATCACCATAGCTGCTGGCGACACTGGGAAAAACAGTGAATGTGAACGATCTTGTCCTGGAGGATCAGGAAATTTTTGAAGTTTTCGTGGAAATAATAAGAGGATGGCGTATTTCGAAATTACCCGACGAAAATCATGCAAGTTTTCGGTGACAGTGCTGCCTTTTGATAAGCATTTTGCCCATGCCAACTTCAGCACAGTACTAAGTCTAATACTAATTCCACAGCTTTGTCTACAATTCCCCAGCTGTCTACAATTCCCCAGCTGTCTACAATTCCCCAGCTTTGTTAATTCCCCAGCTGTGTCTGTCTGTCTGTCTGTCTGTCTGTCTGTCTGTCTGTCTGTCTGTCTGTCTGTCTGTCTGTCTGTCTGTCTGTCTGTCTGTCTGTCTGTCTGTCTGTCTGTCTGTCTGTCTGTCTGTCTGTCTGTCTGTCTGTCTGTCTGTCTGTCTGTCTGTCTGTCTGTCTGTCTGTCTGTCTGTCTGTCTGTCTGTCTGTCTGTCTGTCTGTCTGTCTGTCTGTCTGTCTGTCTGTCTGTCTGTCTGTCTGTCTGTCTGTCTGTCTGTCTGTCTGTCTGTCTGTCTGTCTGTCTGTCTGTCTGTCTGTCTGTCTGTCTGTCTGTCTGTCTGTCTGTCTGTCTGTCTGTCTGTCTGTCTGTCTGTCTGTCTGTCTGTCTGTCTGTCTGTCTGTCTGTCTGTCTGTCTGTCTGTCTGTCTGTCTGTCTGTCTGTCTGTCTGTCTGTCTGTCTGTCTGTCTGTCTGTCTGTCTGTCTGTCTGTCTGTCTGTCTGTCTGTCTGTCTGTCTGTCTGTCTGTCTGTCTGCCTGCCTGCCTGCCTGCCTGCCTGCCTGCCTGCCTGTCTGTCTGTCTGTCTGTCTGTCTGTCTGTCTGTCTGTCTGTCTGTCTGAGTCAGAATCTTATTCCAATATCTTCCAAGTGCTTCTTTGTACTTGATACTATGTACTTATAAAGAATCACCGACTAAAAAAATTTCAGGTGGCAACTCACTTTTTGAATTTCGCCATCTTATCTGAGAGCATCTCTCTCAAGGCCGTTAATTGCACGAGCAGAGCCAAACCGAGATTCCAATTCAGCCCCAAATTAATGTGACTGCACTTGGAATCGAGCCTGGGTCGCTGGCACACCAGAGCAGCTGCGCTACCGCTGGGCTACGCCCCCCTATGCATTCCCTCAGATTTCCCTAATTCCCTATGACCCCCTATGCATGTCCATTTTCGTTTAGGTATCATCAGTACAAACGAGCTGGGTGCGCAATCGATTCTGTTCCAAACTGAAACGCTGGCTTTTAGGTTGAGAGAGTCAGTCGTGAGCATGCATCCAACTCTATGCATTCCCTCAGATTGGCAGCTTACTGACCTGAGTAGATTTCAGTAAATACATTTAATCTTTATTATGACTCGATGCTCTATGAATCAAGCCTAAATCCAACCCCCTACTTTCAAATACAGTGCGTCTTGGGCTTCGGTGTCGCTGTGAACATCCGGGTTGGCCAAAACCTGGGCGCCAACAACGGACCGGGTGCTCGGCTGGCCTGGAAGGCCGGCATCTGCTGCCTGCTCTGCGTGGCATCCGTGCTGTGCGCGGTGTTCGTCATCGGAAAGGACTTCATTCCCGGACTGTACACCACCGATTCGTGAGTTGTGTGAGCATTTTTTGTGATTCTTGGCAGAATGCTCCCTTAATGCCTAATTGGGCAGATGTGCAACCTTAGTCAGCTCAGCCGCAGCTATTGCGTGGCACTTCTGAAGGCTGCGTACGGCTGTTCAGTCTAAGGACTGGGAGGGGGGGGGTCACCACACACAGCCTCAATTACTCCTGCTAATGCTGCTACCCATTTTACAGCTGGTTAAACTGAAGCAATGCAGAGTTAAGTGTCTTGCTCATGGACACAAATGAAGAGTTCGTTTTAGCACACTAGGGAGAGGGAAATAGATAGAGAGAGAGAGAGAGAGAGAGAGAGAGAGAGAGAGAGAGAATTACGTCTAGTTTTAAACGCACAAACTCCCACTTCCAGACCGTAATTCTGGGAACAAAATTGTGTGATCATTTACTGTCGCGGGCTCCTCTTCTATAGTTCTTATAGTACTGGCGTAGTCTTCTTAGCGTTGTTTTCCCCCTGAGTTCATTAAGTTTGCCGTGTGCGAGAACTACTTTACGAATAGTGTACGAAACAACCAAAATTCGTCGGCGTTAACTTCAGAAAGGGTGCCTTCTAGAAATAACGGAATCGGAGTCGTGTGCCACTATCCGTTACTCTAGGGTATCAAAAGTCAATCAATAATCTAAAGTCAATAATCGTCAAGAGTATGGGAATCGGCCCAAATGATCCTATCCAGTCACTTAGAAGTAGACGTAAAACTTACCAAACGGCACGGATGTCCCCGACGATGTCCTTCTCATTGGTACTGCTCCGAGTCTGACGTTTTTAGGCCCCCAGAGCGTTTGTATTTATACACAAATTTTGCAAAAAAACGGTTTATTCTGGTTTAGATTGATAGGGTGAAACTGTCAAATCTAAGGAATTTGACCTTTTGACACTTAATAGAACTTTCGCTTATACAATAGAAGTGGAGATACCGTATTACTTTTTTTGGGGCCGTGATTCATTGGTTACACTATCAAATAAATCATGATTCATCTCTAACGTTATGAATAGTAAAATTATTCAAAGTTTTTGTTTAGGTGCGCGTGTTTGCGTTACTCTACTTACAGTAGAATTTTAATAATGACTGATATTCTAAAGAAATTGTCCCGAGTGGGTCTGGAATCGAACCCTCGACCTTTTAGTCTTAAATCCGACTCTTCAACCATCAGGCTATAACCTCTTCGCTACAACCCCTTTTCAAGTTGCCAGAATAGCTCGTAAAATCCTGACACCAAGGAGCTCTGTAGTATAACACCGGACGTAAAACTCAAAGATCGTGTAATTTTTTGTTGTCCAATTTCTTAAAAAAATGCTCTGCTTGATTTAGGAAGCTGAACAAAACAAAAAGTTCAGCTAATGCCACTTATGAGAGTATTTACAACTTTAGGCTTTATAAAATATAAAACCAATGTAAAAATGAAAATTTGACTTGACTTTGACTACCCAAGGTGTAAAGCGTGCTGACTTGACTTAGCTGCAGGGGACGTCCGGCGGATGCAGCGAGGGGGCGGAGGAGACCGCCCATTCCGCTAGCCCCTGGCGACCAATGGCTTCCGAGGAAGCGATGTCGCTCAGGGGAACCCGTCGGTCTCGCCTGCAGCGCGGTCCTCCTCACCGGCGGTGGGGAAGAACTCAGCTCGACCCATGCGTGTCCCTGAGGTACCGGACGAGCGGCGGGATGCTCTCGGGCCTGCAAACGTCGGAGAGAACCGGGTTTGGCCCGAGGTGAGTGAGCCTGGCCCTGGTGAAAACCGGGCAGTGGCAGATAAAGTGCTCGGCGTTTTCACTGCCTGAGCGGCAGAAGGGGCACCGCTCCTTGGGTACATGGCCCTGAAGGAAGCGGTGGCGAGAGAAGCAGCCATGCCCGGAGAGGGCCATGCTAACTGCTCTGAGGTCTCTGCGGTTGAGCCTGAGGAGGGCTCTACGCAGGAGAGGGGAGGGGCAGGGGACGGCCGCACGGGATTGCCTACAATTCCGGGTGTCGTGCCACCTGCGGAGATGCTCGGAATCAGCCCAGCGGTTAACGCGGGAGTTGATCACCGAGGCGGGGATGGGGGCTCCCGGGCCCGGCCCCAGCAGCGCGCCAGCGGAGCCAGCCTTAGCCAGCAGGTCAGCGCGCTCGTTGCCGAGGAAGCCGGCGTGGCCCGGGATCCATCTGAGCTCCACCTGGTTGCCTAGCGCAAGCCCGTTGAGCTGGGTGTTGCAGTCCAGGACGGACCTGGAGCTGGTGGTGCTGCGGCAGAGGGCCCGAAGGGCTGCTTGGCTGTCAGAGTGAAAAGTAAATTTCCGACCGCTGAGCTGCCTTCGGTGCAGCTCTGCCGCGCATGCATGAGCTGATGGCAAGCACCTCGCTCTGAAATACACTGGAGTTGAGCCCAGTGTGCTGGGAGTAGCTCCACACCACTTCTCCCTTGAAGAAGACGCAATCTCCGAAGCCTGAAAGACCATGCCTCATAGAGGCGTCAGTGTATCAGTGGACTTCAGAATCGCTCCAGCTGTCACCCGCCTCGTGTCGAGGCTGAATAGTGACCTTACCTTTCGCTCAGGATAAGGGTGGCTGGGATCGAGTCCGTGAGGATGTTGAGCCCGCCACACTCCTCGAGAGCCTTGAGGCAGAGGTCAGAGTGAAGCGACCGATTCTTAAAGGCCTGCACTTTCTTGAAGGCCACCCCAGCATCCAGAAGACGCCGGGTGCTCTTCGCCGCCTCTCCTTTGATATAAATATCCAGAGGAGGGGCACAGAGGAAGGCATTCATGCCTTCAAAAGGAGTAGAGGGTGGAGCGCCCATAGTCATGCGGCAGGCTCTGCCCAGGATTTTGTAGAGAGCGTCGAGGTTGCTCTTGACGCTCAGGCCGCTGGCCCACACTAGGCTGGCGTAACTGATCGAGGGGCGGATAATGGCAGTGTAAATCCACCATAGCTTCCTGGGGGTGAGCCCCCAGGTGGTGCCCACGGCGCGCCTGATCTGAGCCAGGACAGCCAGGGCTTTTTTTGTTTTGGTTTGAATGTGCGGAGTCCGGTTGAGCCTGTGGTCCAGAGTGAGGCCCAGGCAGCGGACCTGCTTCTCCATGGAAACATTCTTTCCATAGAGGGTGAGGGGCTTAATGTCCAGAGCAGTTTGTTGGTAAACATGACCGCTGTGGTTTTCGACTCTGAGAGTCTAAGGCCACATTGGTTTGTCCAACGCTCCGCTCGTCCCAGAAAGCCCTGCAGAAGATCTCTGATGGTATCGACCGAGGGGCCCGCGCATATCGCGGTCACATCATCGGCATAGCCCACCTTGGAAATGGGGTCATGGTGATCACTGCAAAGCAACTCATCCATGACCATGTTCCTGAGAACGGGGCTGAGAACCCCGCCCTGGGTGTCCCTTTTCTGGACAGGCGCTGTAAGGGAGCTGCCGTTCAGGTGTGCCACGACAGTGCGGTTCCGGATCATGAACATGATCCACCGGACAAGGTGAGGGTGCGTGGCCCTGGATTCCAGGGCTCTGCAAAAGGCCTCGAAGATGACGTTGTCGAAGGTCCCCTCAATGTCCAGGAAAAGCGAGAGGGCAAAGCCGCTGCCAAGAACGGCCTCTCCAGGAAGTCAACAATGACATGGAGGGCACTCTCGGTAGACCTGCCCGCGCGGAAGGCGTGCTGGTTCTGCGAGAGTGGGAAGCGCTTCAGCTCGACCGAAAGCAGGCGCCAACGCACCAGTCTTTCGAGGAGCTCAAGGCAGAAAGAGGTGAGGATGATAGGCCTTCACCGATTGGTAGTCTCTCTTTCCAGGCTTGGGGATAAAGACCACCCGGGCCTCTGGTACATAGCCCAGCTCCACACAAGCTCGGAGGAGACGACAGAGGAGGTCCAGGAAGCGTTGGTTTTTCACCGCCTCGTGCAAGAACGCTGGGTAGATGCCGTCGGGCCCAATCGCCTTGAAGGGGTTAAAGGACCTTGCCGCTCTAATAATGCGGTCTTTGGTGAGCATATATTTCGCTAGGCCTTGCCCTCCCACTGTGAGGTCAGGCGGGCCCTGCTGAGTCGGAGATTTAGGGAAGAAACTGTTGAGCATGAGCTCTAGAGTCTCTTTAGAGCTCTCTGTGACCGAGCTATCAGGTCTCTTCACAACCGAGAGTTTAGAAAAAACGGTCGTTCGTGAGTGCCTTTATCACGCAAGCTACGGGGCAAGAGCCCTCAAGCCCTTCGCAGTATTGGCGCCACTTGGCCGTCTTGGCCCTTCTGACTTGGCCCTTGAACTCGTGGATTGCACGGGTATATGCCTCTCTATCAGATGGGTCTTTGGTTTTGAGCACTCGTCTTTGGAGGGTCCTGGCTCGGCGCCCAAGGGCCCCGAGCTCTGGGTTCCATCGGGAGCAGATTTCTTGCCTTTGTAGGCATTTAGAGGGCAGGCTGCCTCAAAGGCAGTGGTGATCGCCCCGCCCAGGGAGGAGGCGAGATCATCCACAACCCGGCAGTCAGAGAGGTCACTGGGGAGGTCAAGATCTCGAAGGCCGTGGCTCAGCTTCGAGCCAAAGGCGGCCTAATCGGTATTCCTGACGTTCCGACTCCAAGTGACCTTATGCTTTTGCTTGGTCGGCCCAATGCTTATAAGTTGCCTTCTCGCCTGCAACATTGCCCAAAGTTATCCAACAGAAAAGTAAAATAATAGCTAAACTACCAGCTCCGTTTCTCCCTAATTTAACAGCGACGTCCTGGCCATGAGAACGCAAATTTTCCCGCTGCTGGGATTTTTCATCATTCTGAACGGTCTGCAGTGCGTCTGTGCCGGAGCGTTGAGAGGCTGCGGCCGCCAGCTGACTGGGGTGATCTTCGTGTTCCTGTCCTACTATGGTCTGGGCATGACCACCGGACTGCCGCTGACTTTGGCTACGGACTTGCACGTTGTCGGTTTGTTGACAATTCACGGTTATGCATGTGTGTTGTTTATCCCAACGTACTGACTAGAACCACTCCTGATCCAAATACGATTACTAGAACCACTCCTGATCCAAATACGATGACTAGAACCACTCCTGATCCAAATACGATGACTAGAACCACTCCTGATCCAAATACGATGACTAGAACCACTCCTGATCCAAATACGATGACTAGAACCACTCCTGATCCAAATACGATGACTAGAATCACTCCTGAATGAAACACGATGACTAGAATCACTCCTGAATGAAACACGATGACTAGAATCACTCCTGAATGAAACACGATGACTAGAATCACTCCTGAATGAAACACGATGACTAGAATCACTCCTGAATGAAACACGATGACTAGAATCACTCCTGAATGAAACACGATGACTAGAATCACTCCTGAATGAAACACGATGACTAGAATCACTCCTGAATGAAACACGATGACTAGAATCACTCCTGAATGAAACACGATGACTAGAATCACTCCTGAATGAAACACGATGACTAGAATCACTCCTGAATGAAACACGATGACTAGAATCACTCCTGAATGAAACACGATGACTAGAATCACTCCTGAATGAAACACGATGACTAGAATCACTCCTGAATGAAACACGATGACTAGAATCACTCCTGAATGAAACACGATGACTAGAATCACTCCTGAATGAAACACGATGACTAGAATCACTCCTGAATGAAACACGATGACTAGAACCACTCCTGATCCAAATACGATGACTAGAACCACTCCTGATCCAAATACGATGACTAGAACCACTCCTGATCCAAATACGATGACTAGAATCACTCCTGAATGAAACACGATGACTAGAATCACTCCTGAATGAAACACGATGACTAGAATCACTCCTGAATGAAACACGATGACTAGAATCACTCCTGAATGAAACACGATGACTAGAATCACTCCTGAATGAAACACGATGACTAGAATCACTCCTGAATGAAACACGATGACTAGAATCACTCCTGAATGAAACACGATGACTAGAATCACTCCTGAATGAAACACGATGACTAGAATCACTCCTGAATGAAACACGATGACTAGAATCACTCCTGAATGAAACACGATGACTAGAATCACTCCTGAATGAAACACGATGACTAGAATCACTCCTGAATGAAACACGATGACTAGAATCACTCCTGAATGAAACACGATGACTAGAATCACTCCTGAATGAAACACGATGACTAGAATCACTCCTGAATGAAACACGATGACTAGAACCACTCCTGATCCAAATACGATGACTAGAACCACTCCTGATCCAAATACGATGACTAGAACCACTCCTGATCCAAACACGAAGACTAGAATCACTCCTGAATGAAACACGATGACTAGAATCACTCCTGAATGAAACACGATGACTAGAATCACTCCTGAATGAAACACGATGACTAGAATCACTCCTGAATGAAACACGAAGACTAGAATCACTCCTGAATGAAACACGATGACTAGAATCACTCCTGAATGAAACACGATGACTAGAATCACTCCTGAATGAAACACGATGACTAGAATCACTCCTGAATGAAACACGATGACTAGAATCACTCCTGAATGAAACACGATGACTAGAATCACTCCTGAATGAAACACGATGACTAGAATCACTCCTGAATGAAACACGAAGACTAGAATCACTCCTGAATGAAACACGATGACTAGAATCACTCCTGAATGAAACACGATGACTAGAATCACTCCTGAATGAAACACGATGACTAGAATCACTCCTGAATGAAACACGATGACTAGAATCACTCCTGAATGAAACACGATGACTAGAATCACTCCTGAATGAAACACGATGACTAGAATCACTCCTGAATGAAACACGAAGACTAGAATCACTCCTGAATGAAACACGATGACTAGAATCACTCCTGAATGAAACACGATGACTAGAATCACTCCTGAATGAAACACGATGACTAGAATCACTCCTGAATGAAACACGATGACTAGAATCACTCCTGAATGAAACACGATGACTAGAATCACTCCTGAATGAAACACGATGAATAGAATCACTCCTGAATGAAACACGATGACTAGAATCACTCCTGAATGAAACACGATGACTAGAATCACTCCTGAATGAAACACGATGACTAGAATCACTCCTGAATGAAACACGATGACTAGAACCACTCCTGATCCAAATACGATGACTAGAACCACTCCTGATCCAAATACGATGACTAGAACCACTCCTGATCCAAATACGATGACTAGAACCACTCCTGATCCAAATACGATGACTAGAATCACTCCTGAATGAAACACGATGACTAGAATCACTCCTGAATGAAACACGATGACTAGAATCACTCCTGAATGAAACACGATGACTAGAATCACTCCTGAATGAAACACGAAGACTAGAATCACTCCTGAATGAAACACGATGACTAGAATCACTCCTGAATGAAACACGATGACTAGAATCACTCCTGAATGAAACACGATGACTAGAATCACTCCTGAATGAAACACGATGACTAGAATCACTCCTGAATGAAACACGAAGACTAGAATCACTCCTGAATGAAACACGATGACTAGAATCACTCCTGAATGAAACACGATGACTAGAATCACTCCTGAATGAAACACGATGACTAGAATCACTCCTGAATGAAACACGATGACTAGAATCACTCCTGAATGAAACACGATGACTAGAATCACTCCTGAATGAAACACGATGAATAGAATCACTCCTGAATGAAACACGATGACTAGAATCACTCCTGAATGAAACACGATGACTAGAATCACTCCTGAATGAAACACGATGACTAGAATCACTCCTGAATGAAACACGATGACTAGAACCACTCCTGATCCAAATACGATGACTAGAACCACTCCTGATCCAAATACGATGACTAGAACCACTCCTGATCCAAATACGATGACTAGAATCACTCCTGAATGAAACACGATGACTAGAATCACTCCTGAATGAAACACGATGACTAGAACCACTCCTGATCCAAATACGATGACTAGAACCACTCCTGATCCAAATACGATGACTAGAACCACTCCTGATCCAAATACGATGACTAGAATCACTCCTGAATGAAACACGATGACTAGAATCACTCCTGAATGAAACACGATGACTAGAATCACTCCTGAATGAAACACGATGACTAGAATCACTCCTGAATGAAACACGAAGACTAGAATCACTCCTGAATGAAACACGATGACTAGAATCACTCCTGAATGAAACACGATGACTAGAATCACTCCTGAATGAAACACGAAGACTAGAATCACTCCTGAATGAAACACGATGACTAGAATCACTCCTGAATGAAACACGATGACTAGAATCACTCCTGAATGAAAAACGAAGACTAGAATCACTCCTGAATGAAACACGATGACTAGAATCACTCCTGAATGAAACACGATGACTAGAATCACTCCTGAATGAAACACGATGACTAGAATCACTCCTGAATGAAACACGATGACTAGAATCACTCCTGAATGAAACACGAAGACTAGAATCACTCCTGAATGAAACACGATGACTAGAATCACTCCTGAATGAAACACGATGACTAGAATCACTCCTGAATGAAACACGATGACTAGAATCACTCCTGAATGAAACACGATGACTAGAATCACTCCTGAATGAAACACGATGACTAGAATCACTCCTGAATGAAACACGATGACTAGAATCACTCCTGAATGAAACACGATGACTAGAATCACTCCTGAATGAAACACGATGACTAGAATCACTCCTGAATGAAACACGATGACTAGAATCACTCCTGAATGAAACACGATGACTAGAATCACTCCTGAATGAAACACGATGACTAGAACCACTCCTGATCCAAATACGATGACTAGAACCACTCCTGATCCAAATACGATGACTAGAACCACTCCTGATCCAAATACGATGACTAGAATCACTCCTGAATGAAACACGATGACTAGAATCACTCCTGAATGAAACACGATGACTAGAATCACTCCTGAATGAAACACGATGACTAGAATCACTCCTGAATGAAACACGATGACTAGAATCACTCCTGAATGAAACACGATGACTAGAATCACTCCTGAATGAAACACGATGACTAGAATCACTCCTGAATGAAACACGAAGACTAGAATCACTCCTGAATGAAACACGATGACTAGAATCACTCCTGAATGAAACACGATGACTAGAATCACTCCTGAATGAAACACAAAGACTAGAATCACTCCTGAATGAAACACGATGACTAGAATCACTCCTGAATGAAACACGATGACTAGAATCACTCCTGAATGAAACACGAAGACTAGAATCACTCCTGAATGAAACACGATGACTAGAATCACTCCTGAATGAAACACGATGACTAGAATCACTCCTGAATGAAACACGATGACTAGAATCACTCCTGAATGAAACACGATGACTAGAATCACTCCTGAATGAAACACGAAGACTAGAATCACTCCTGAATGAAACACGATGACTAGAATCACTCCTGAATGAAACACGATGACTAGAATCACTCCTGAATGAAACACGATGACTAGAATCACTCCTGAATGAAACACGATGACTAGAATCACTCCTGAATGAAACACGATGACTAGAACCACTCCTGATCCAAATACGATGACTAGAACCACTCCTGATCCAAATACGATGACTAGAACCACTCCTGATCCAAATACGATGACTAGAATCACTCCTGAATGAAACACGATAACTAGAATCACTCCTGAATGAAACACGATGACTAGAATCACTCCTGAATGAAACACGATGACTAGAATCACTCCTGAATGAAACACGAAGACTAGAATCACTCCTGAATGAAACACGATGACTAGAATCACTCCTGAATGAAACACGATGACTAGAATCACTCCTGAATGAAACACGAAGACTAGAATCACTCCTGAATGAAACACGATGACTAGAATCACTCCTGAATGAAACACGAAGACTAGAATCACTCCTGAATGAAACACGATGACTAGAATCACTCCTGAATGAAACACGATGACTAGAATCACTCCTGAATGAAACACGAAGACTAGAATCACTCCTGAATGAAACACGATGACTAGAATCACTCCTGAATGAAACACGATGACTAGAATCACTCCTGAATGAAACACGATGACTAGAATCACTCCTGAATGAAACACGATGACTAGAATCACTCCTGAATGAAACACGATGACTAGAACCACTCCTGATCCAAATACGATGACTAGAACCACTCCTGATCCAAATACGATGACTAGAACCACTCCTGATCCAAATACGATGACTAGAATCACTCCTGAATGAAACACGATGACTAGAATCACTCCTGAATGAAACACGATGACTAGAATCACTCCTGAATGAAACACGATGACTAGAATCACTCCTGAATGAAACACGAAGACTAGAATCACTCCTGAATGAAACACGATGACTAGAATCACTCCTGAATGAAACACGATGACTAGAATCACTCCTGAATGAAACACGATGACTATAGTAAATCCAACGTAGCAATTAGAGTGACTCATGAGTCAAACAGATCCATTAGAATCACTCCTAAACCAAATATTCTGCCTAAAACCCATTTTGAGTGTGAAGATCCTGACTAGAATCAGTTGTGAGCTCAACTGTCACACTCCTCAGGTCTGTGGGTTGGCTTACTGATCGGAGTGAGTCTGATCTGCCCAGCCTACATAGCCGTGCTGGCCCGACAAGACTGGCGCGGTCAGGCGCGCCAAGCCCAGCGCCGAGTTCGCGCGGCATCAGAGAAGCAGCTGCGCTACGATACAGACTGCGAGGAGGAGAGGCAGCAGGGAGAAGATGACCAACTCGCCAATGAGACTACCGGTGAGTTCACACTGGTTTTGTAGCCCTTCTAGAGCTGTTGGAAAAAAACTGTCAAGTAAGTCCTCTTCTATCCGAAGTTATTTTATCCTTAATATTCTCGGAGTTCCGATTAGCTGTTTTCTGAACACTTTCAGCACGTTATTTAGCTCGAGGAAGGCGAGAGTCCATGCCAATTTCACTGACCCCTGACACGGATGCGAAGCAGAGCAAGTCTAGCATGACTCTGTGCCTTAGGATTGCAGTATTAGCCCGTTTCCGTACTCATAACTTACCGTGGCAAAACTCACGGAATCGAACCTTTAGTGATTATCGTGTCAGACTCAGACACAAAAGTAGGGTCTGATAACCACTTATATGACAACCAGGGGCGTCGCCATGGATTTTATGGTGGGGGGGGGGGAAAGCCAACAATTATATATGTACGTGTACATGACAAAATTCCTAGATGTACATTATTTTCAGAATCAGTATTGTCAGCACTCATTTTAGCGCTACAAGCACTCATTTTAGCGCCGCAGGCACTCATTTTAGCGCCGCAGGCACTCATTTTAGCGCCGCAGGCACTCATTTTAGCGCCGCAGGCACTCATTTTGGCGCCGCAGGCACTCATTTTAGCGCCGCAGGCATTCATTTTAGCGCCGCAGCCACTCATTTTAGCGTCGCAGGCACTCATTTTAGCGTCGCAGGCACTCATTTTAGCGTCACAGGCACTCATTTTAGCGCCACAAGCACTCATTTTAGCGTCGCAGGCACTCATTTTAGCGTCACAGGCACTCATTTTAGCGCCACAAGCACTCATTTTAGCGTCGCAGGCACTCATTTTAGCGTCGCAGGCACTCATTTTAGCGTCACAGGCACTCATTTTAGCGCCACAAGCACTCATTTTAGCGTCGCAGGCACTCATTTTAGCGCCACAGGCACTCATTTTAGCGTCACAGGCACTCATTTTAGCGCCACAAGCACTCATTTTAGCGTCGCAGGCACTCATTTTAGCGCCGCAGGTGCTATTTTTTGTCGCCCTTTCCTTTGAAATTATTAATTTCCATAACGGGTCATAAAGCATGGGGGGGCCAAAGCATTGGCATGTCCCCTCCCAGATCCCCTGTGGCGACGTTCTGATGACAACTTCAAAAGCAGAAATGTAACTGCAGTTTCTTCAACAAATTAACAGGCCTTTTAGCGGACGGAGAGCAAGCCGGTGAGCCGGTTCCATTTCGAAAGCCTTCAATTCCGTCGTTATTTAGCGACGCCGCCACTCTTCGAATAATTTATCTTCGACTAGCAAATGGTATTGGCGTGCTCGGAATTTCCTCCATCGGTCTGGTCATTCGGCTAACAATAAACGCTAATAATGGCCAACGACATTCGCTTGGAGGCAACTCAACTTGGTCTAACGTCACGTTCTTTTAACGCTTGGCATTGCTTGTAGATCTGATAAACCATTCCAATGGGCACTTTTTAATTGTTTTACTGATTTAAATTCTGGGTACTTACTAGTTACTGAAGTCAACTGAACTTTGTTTTAATGTAAAAGTACTTATTTGCCATTTGACGTCAGATCGTCGTGGAGTACAGGAAAAGATTTGCATGCAAATCCGCGTTCGTTTGTTAAGCCTTCTCTGGGATTATTGTCTATCTCGCTGCCTTCCAATACGAGAGCTATTGGGATTTTTATCTCTTTAAATATCTATGTGATATTTCGCAGTGTATTCATCTGTTCATATTAGTTGATATTCAAATCGCTTACCTGTAAAGTCGAGCTGTCAAGATTTCGAGTCGAGCAGTCGAGGTCCTGTAATTTAAGGCTTCATGTTCTGTAGTCAAGGCTTCAGGTCCTGTAGTCAAGGCTTCAGGTCCTGTAGTCAAGGCCTCAGGTCCTGTAGTCAAGGCTTCAGGTCCTGTAGTCGAGGCTTGCCTGTGCCTGTTCGTATGACTGCGTACATTCTAAGCCATTACAGAGGATTTTTTTGGGATGACCCAAAATCATTAGTTTAGCTGAATGTACATGTAATGGAAATGTTTTATTTCTGTTTTACTGAATTTTTTAGGGTTTTTTCCTTATATTTGTACTGTCAGTAGAGTATCAAATAAAAGTTCTTGATTCGATATTTTAATTTCTGCTAGGTATTCTTTCTAGTGTATTCTAATTTTTCAATTTGTCCGTTTCTTATATACGAATTACGATTATTTCATGGCGGTCCAGCCAAGCACATGGATTTAAGTAAAACAATTTATAATCAAAGTTTCAAAAGTTAACTGTTGTTTTTTCCACATATTCAGCTACATGTAGGTGTAATCGGAAAGGCCCATGGCCCATGCTTATCGAAGCGACGCCGAAACCTGGTGGACCCAAATAGCCACCAGTCGAATGAAATTTCGTTCTGGTGTAATAATAGACACCTGTTAGACACACCTTTAACCTGTTGGATACACCTTTAACCTGTTGGATACACATGTAACCTGTTAGATACACCTACACCTGTAACCTGTTGGATACACATGTAACCTGTTAGACACACCTGTAACTGTTAGACACACCTGTAACCTGTTAGACACACCTGTAACGTGTTAGACAGACCGGTAACCTGTTAGACACACCTGTAACGTGTTAGACAGACCGGTAACCTGTTAGACACACCTGTAACCTGTTAGATACGCATTTAGCCTGTTGGATACACATGTAACCAGTTGGATACACCTGTAACCTGTTGGATACACCTGTAACGTGTTAAACACATCCGTAACCTGTTAGACACACCGGTAACCTGTTAGACACACCTGTAATCTGTTGGATACACCTGTAGCCTGTTGGATACACATGTAACCTGTTGGACACATCTGTAACCTTTTAGACACACCTGTAGCCTGTCAGACACACCTTTAGCCTCTCAGACACACCTGTAACCCGTTAGACACACCTGTAGCCTGTTAGACACACCTGTAACCCGTTGGACACACCTGTAACCAGATCAATATTTTGAGTATTCCAAAGAGACTTCTCTTAAAACTAAAGCCTGGCGGATAAGCAACCAGTCCGTCAAAAATATTCTACGTGGCTGGTGATAAAACTGATAATTCTGATCTTTACTGCGTAGAAGTCAAGGTTTAAGCATGATTTCAATGAGCCGAAAAATTCAATAAACAATTTTTTAAACTTAAGAGAGTCTATGAAATAGGTTGCTGCTGTAAAGACTTTATTAGTTATGAGTGCTGTACTTAAAGTGATAGTTTAATAATTAATGTGCATCAACAAATTTCATCATTGCTTATATTTAGTTACAATTGTTTGAAGAAAAACAAAAACGCACCGAAAACAGTACCAATAAAAATCTGGTTCATAGAATAGGACACTTGATTGTAAGTGTCAGATAAATTGCTAGAACTGAAGATATTTTTGAAGAGATCAGCATTCAACAGTCAGTAAACAACAGAACATTAACAGATGTACAATCAATATTATAGGTGCATATTGTCACTAACTAATATTGAACTAAATTCTTACATAATCTAGATCTACTATTTATTAATGCACATGGTATCAGTTGGCTGTCGAAAAAATGATTGATTAATAAACTTTTTTTATTAGGTGTACTCTGATTCAAGTCTCTTTTGCAACAAAGTGCACGATTTGCGATCCCAAGCGTCCTTCCAAAACTCGTGCTCAATCACATTTATTTAATCCGTGTGTTGCACAAACTCCTATGCCGCGTGCTCAAACGTAGGCGCTGAGTGTCTCGTGAAACTGGGCCAGCGCAGACTGCAGGTTGGCTACTCGAGGCCGGGCCTCGGGCAGGGGGCTCCAGCAGCTGGCCATGATGGAGAATCTGTGAATAATGACTTCTGTTCGTTAGCTGCACTTCTGGGCAATAAGTTGCTTTCTTAAAGAGGCCGCAATGCACCCGGATTCACATTGCCTGAGACTCTCTTTTGTTTTCTCAGCCTTCCTGCATCTCTGCATCTCAGTCTCATCATGTCTCTCTTTCCTTGCTTTTCACCTTCCAGTGATCTCTTTCCCTGCATCTCACTCCCTATATAGTGATCTCTCTCCTTGCATCTCACTCCCTATATAGTGATCTCTCTCCTTGCATCTCACTCCCTATATAGTGATCTCTTTCCTTGCATCTCACCCCCTATAGTGATCTCTCTCACTGCATCTCACTACCTATATAGTGATCTCTTTTCCTGCATCTCACTCCCTATAGTAATCACTCTCCCTGCATCTCACCCTCTATAGTGATCTCTCTCCCTGCATCTCACTCCCTATATAGTGATCTCTCTCCCTGCATCTCACTCCCTATAGTAATCACTCTCCCTGCATCTCACCCTCTATAGTGATCTCTCTCCCTGCATCTCACTCCCTATATAGTGATCTCTTTCCCTGCATCTCACTACCTATAGTAATCACTCTCCCTGCATCTCACTCCCTATATAGTGTGATCTCTCTCCCTGCATCTCACTCCCTATATAGTGATCTCTCTCTCTGCATCTCACTACCTATATAGTGATCTCTCTCCCTGCATCTCACTCCCTATATAGTGATCTCTCTCCTTGCATCTCACCCCCTATAGTGATCTCTCTCCCTGCATCTCACTCCCTATATAGTGTGATCTCTCTCCCTGCATCTCACTCCTTATATAGTGATCTCTCTCTCTGCATCTCACTACCTATATAGTGATCTCTCTCCCTGCATCTCACTCCCTATAGTGATCTCTCTCCCTGCATCTCACTCCCTATATAGTGATCTCTCTCCCTGCATCTCACTCCTTATATAGTGATCTCTCTCTCTGCATCTCACTCCCTATATAGTGATCTCTCTCCCTGCATCTCACCCTCTATAGTGATCTCTCTCTCTGCATCTCACTCCCTATATAGTGATCTCTTTCCCTGCATCTCACTACCTATAGTAATCACTCTCCCTGCATCTCACGCCCTATATAGTGTGATCTCTCTCCCTGCATCTCACTCCCTATATAGTGATCTCTCTCTCTGCATCTCACTACCTATATAGTGATCTCTCTCCCTGCATCTCACTCCCTATATAGTGATCTCTCTCTCTGCATCTCACTCCCTATATAGTGATCTCTTTCCCTGCATCTCACTCCCTATATAGTGATCTCTCTCCCTGCATCTCACTACCTATATAGTGATCTCTCTCTCTGCATCTCACTCCCTATATAGTAATCTCTCTCCCTGCATCTCACTGATATCTCTCATCGTATCTCCCTCTTAGTTATTAGCATGTCACTGTAATCCATTCTAGCTCTTTCCCTGCATCTCGGCCTTCATCTCTACTACTCATTCCCCTATGCGACAGAGCTCAGATACTTCCGCAGACGGCAACTCACAGCTGATCTGGACAGTTAGTCGGTTTGCCCAGTCGATGACCGGCAGTCAGATAGTTCAGCATGTCCTTCGGCTGGGTGTGCGGGTACGGCGGCAGGCAGCGGGTGATCAGCTCCCACAGGGTGACGCCAAAGGACCAGACGTCTCCAGCTTGGGAGATTCTACCATCGGCCAAGGACTCAACTGACATCCATTTCACTGGTCTCGCGTCCCAGCTGGGACCGCCGCAGTCTAGGGGATAATAATCCTCGGGGAAGAAATCTGTTGCCAAGGCTGCGTCAGAGATTTTCACTGTGTAGTCGCTTGTTAGACTGAAATCAGTGACAGTTATTGGTGACTGAAATCAGTGACAGTTATTGGTGACTGAAATCAGTGACAGTTATTGGTGACTGAATTCAGTGACAGTTATTGGTGATTGGGATCAGTGACAGTTGTAGGTGACTGGGATCAGTGACAGTTATTGGTGATCGGGATCAGTGACAGTTATTGGTGATCAGGATCAGTGACAGTTGTTGGTGATCAGGATCAG
The DNA here is from genome assembly GCA_002269645.1 of Macrostomum lignano. Lineage (NCBI taxonomy): Eukaryota > Metazoa > Platyhelminthes > Macrostomidae > Macrostomum > Macrostomum lignano. The sequence goes on along the minus strand of NIVC01000419.1, from coordinate 586,969 downwards.
TGACAGTTATTGGTGATCAGGATCAGTGACAGTTATTGGTGATCAGGATCAGTGACAATTTTTGGTGACTGAAATCAGTGACATTTATTGGTGATTGGGATAAGTGACAGTTGTTGGTGACTGAAATCAGTGACAGTTATTGGTGATTGGGATCAGTGACAGTTGTTGGTGACTGGGATAAGTGACAGTTATTGGTGATCGGGATCAGTGACAGTTATTGGTGATCGGGATCAGTGACAGTTATTGGTGATCAGGATCAGTGACAGTTATTGGTGATCAGGATCAGTGACAGTTGTTGGTGATCAGGATCAGTGACAGTTATTGGTGATATTGGAATCAGGGACAGTTATTGGTGATCAGGATCAGTGACAATTTTTGGTGACTGAAATCAGTGACAGTTATTGGTGATTGGGATCAGTGACAGTTGTTGGTGACTGGGATAAGTGACAGTTATTGGTGATTGGGATCAGTGAAAGTTGTTGGTGACTGGGATCAGTGACAGTTGTTGGTGACTGGGATCAGTGACAGTTATTGGTGATATTGGGATCAGTGACAGTTATTGGTGATCAGGATCAGTGACAGTTATTGGTGACTGAAATCAGTGACAGTTATTGGTGATTGGGATCAGTGACAGTTATTGGTGACTGAGATCAGTGACAGTTATTGGTGATCAGGATCAGTGACAGTTATTGGTGATTGGGATCAGTGACAGTTGTTGGTGACTGAAATCAGTGACAGTTATTGGTGACTGAATTCAGTGACAGTTATTGGTGACTGAAATCAGTGACAGTTATTGGTGATCAGGATCAGTGACAGTTATTGTTGACTGAAATCAGTGACAGTTATTGTTGACTGAAATCAGTGACAGTTATTGTTGACTGAAATCAGTGACAGTTATTGGTGACTGAGATCAGTGACAGTTATTGGTGACTGAATTCAGTGACAGTTATTGGTGACTGAAATCAGTGACAGTTATTGGTAATCAGGATCAGTGACAGTTATTGTTGACTGAAATCAGTGACAGTTATTGGTGATTAGGATCAGTGACAGTTATTGGTGATCGGGATCAGAGACAGTTATTGGTGACTGGGATCAGTGACAGTTATTGGTGACTGAAATCAGTGACAGTTATTGGTGACTGGGATCAGTGACAGTTATTGGTGACTGAAATCAGTGACAGTTATTGGTGACTGGGATCAGTGACAGTTATTGGTGATTAGGATCAGTGAAAGTTATTGGTGATTGAAATCAGTGACAGTTATTGGTGATCAGGATCAGTGACAGTTATTGTTGACTGAAATCAGTGACAGTTATTGGTGACTGAAATCAGTGACAGTTATTGGTGACTGAGATCAGTGACAGTTATTGGTGACTGAGATCAGTGACAGTTATTGGTGACTGAAATCAGTGACAGTTATTGGTGACTGAAATCAGTGACAGTTATTGGTGACTGAAATCAGTGACAGTTATTGGTGACTGAAATCAGTGACAGTTATTGGTGACTGGGATCAGTGACAGTTATTGGTGACTGAAATCAGTGACAGTTATTGGTGATTGGGATCAGTGACAGTTATTGGTGACTGAAATCAGTGACATTTATTGGTGATTGGGATCAGTGACAGTTATTGGTGATTGGGATCAGTGACAGTTATTGGTGACTGAAATCAGTGACAGTTATTGGTGATTGGGATCAGTGACAGTTATTGGTGACTGAAATCAGTGACAGTTATTGGTGATCAGGATCAGTGACAGTTATTGGTGATTAGGATCAGTGACAGTTATTGGTGATTGGGATCAGGGTGAATTAGCAGAGATAAATGATGGTGAGGAGAAGGTCAATCAAAACTCACACGCAGTTCCTGCATGCCAAGTCTCCGTGAACAATTCTTTTTTTATGCAGGTGCGCCAGTCCCTGGGCGATCTGGACAGCCATGTGCAGCAACTGCTGAGTTGACAGCACCTGCAAGTTAAACAAATATTGCTTGCATATTAGTGTGATGGGAATTCATCCAGACACTGGCTTTAGTTATTGGATGATGAAGGGAAGTATATTTTAGGGTCAGCTAAGATGGGGCTTAGCTAAGATGGGGTTTACAGGTAGCTAAGATGGGGTTTACAGGTAGCTAAGATGGGGTTTACAGGTAGCTAAGATGGAGTTTACAGGTAGCTAAGATGGGGTTTACAGGTAGCTAAGATGGAGTTTACAGGTAGCTAAGATGGAGTTTACAGGTAGCTAAGATGGAGTTTACAGGTAGCTAAGATGGAGTTTACAAGTAGCTAAGATGGAGTTTACAGGTAGCTAAGATGGAGTTTACAGGTAGCTAAGATGGAGTTTACAAGTAGCTAAGATGGAGTTTACAGGTAGCTAAGATGGAGTTTACAGGTAGCTAAGATGGAGTTTACAGGTAGCTTTTTTTATTAGAGGCAGGGGGGTTGTGTGCACCCTGGCGCACTTTAGGCGACATAGGCACACAACCGGCGAGAGGCATTACTGCCCATTCCGCCGACTCCCCTGAGCAGGCATACAAGCGCGCGGATACGTTACGCAGGCACACACTCACACAGGAATGTACAGCGGCCCTAACTTTATCAATCGTTAGGCATGTACACTTCACTGCGCCTTGGGGGGTTGGCTCTCAAGGCCGTTAATTGCACAAGCGAGCCAAGCCGAGATTCCAATTCAGCCCCAAATTAATGTGGCTGCACTTGGAATCGAGCCTGGGTCGCTGGCACACCAGAGCAGCTGCGCTACCGCTGGGCTACGGCCCCCTTTACAGGTAGCTAAGATGGAGTTTACAGGTAGCTAAGATGGGGTTTACAGGTAGCTAAGATGGAGTTTACAGGTAGCTAAGATGGGGTTTACAGGTAGCTAAGATGGGGTTTACAGGTAGCTAAGATGGGGTTTACAGGTAGCTAAGATGGAGTTTACAGGTAGCTAAGATGGGGGGGGGTTTACAGGTAGCTAAGATGGGTTTACAGGTAGCTAAGATGGAGTTTACAGGTAGCTAAGATGGGGCTTGGGGTGTATAAGATTTGTAGCTATCAGTTGAAAACTTTTCCAATTTAGCTCGTAGTTAGTCACCAAAATCTTCCTTGCTACTTGAATTAGTAGCACACTTTGACAATTTTTGTCATTTTCAATTTAGTAAACTCGAACATACGCATGTATGTGTGAGATACAATATCCTATTGAGGACCAATGCGTATATGACACGCATATTGACTCATACAGGAGCAGTAAGTTCCTGTCTACAGTCAATCCCTCATATAACAGAAAGGAGCACGCGGTTTTGCTTTCTGTTGACACATGGAGACAGGAGAGAAGAGGCCGGGTAAAGCAGAGTAAGTGGATTGAGCAAGTGTGAACTGTCGCAGGCACTGTTGGCAAGAAATTGATCAGCCTCTGCTTCTGCTGCTGCTGCTGTTTGTTCCGCTGCTCAAAGCAAGAGCTCTAGGAGTGTACACACAGATCTACGCAGTGATCCAAAGTTTACTAAATCGTTTTTTAACACACTTTTTCTGCACACGTGCGAGTGTACGGCCCCAATGAGTACTGGGGAAATTAATTAACTGAGAAGCTTTTTGTTTCTCACTTTAAACTCCCTCCCGGAAGGAAGCTCAACTTTCAATTAAGATTTGTTGATCAATATTGGCGAATTCAGTACGTATGAACCGCCTGTTCCTTTCCTAAGCCAATCTAGCTTTTATTAATAAAAAACAGTGTTCTCGATTTTTGTGTAACTTCCTACTCGTAAAAAGATCCTTCTTTTACCAGTATTACAATATACATGTACAGGGTAAGCTGTCGAAGTCATTTTTGCTCCGATATACATATGATTCTGTAATTTTGTAGTCTATCCAGATACTTTGAGCTATTACTGAGTACATAAACACCTTGCAAGAGGTTTGGCGATCTATTTTTAGCTAAAATGTACATATGAATCTGGGCAGGAGATTCAGCGGTCTATTTTTAGCTACAATTGTACATATGAATCTGGGGAGGAGATTTGGCGGTCTATTTTTAGCTAAAATGTACAAATGAATCTGGGGAGGAGATTTGGCGGTCCATTTTTAGCTACAATGTACATATGAATCTGGGGAGGAGATTTGGCGGTCTATTTTTAGCTAAAATGTACAAATGAATCTGGGGAGGAGATTTGGCGGTCCATTTTTAGCTACAATGTACATATGAATCTGGGGAGGAGATTTGGCGGTCTATTTTTAGCTAAAATGTACAAATGAATCTGGGGAGGAGATTTGGCGGTCCATTTTTAGCTACAATGTACATATGAATCTGGGGAGGAGATTTGGCGGTCTATTTTTAGCTAAAATGTACAAATGAATCTGGGGAGGAGATTTGGCGGTCTATTTTTAGCTACAATGTACATATGAATTTGTTCAGGAGTTTTAGATGTAAAAATGCATTCATGCAAACTTGTTTCTAACCAGATAAATATTAGTGAAATTAATTTCGTAGAGTTTATTGCTGAAAGGAGGGCGATTATTCAGCATATATTTCTTCCAACTTTTAAATATTTTATTGAAGTGAGAAATGCATTTTAAATCGCTTGAAAAGGTACAAGTTCTAAAACAGTTAGCTAAGCATTTTTTTTTAATTTCCGTTCGATAGCAAATTACCACCTTTTCCTTTTTCTAAAACTTTCCTAACTTTTCCTTTCATATTCCTAATTCATAAATACAGCCAGGTTTTTTCAGTTTTCTTTCTGCCGAACAAACTATAAAGGCTTCATCAGTGGAGAGAAAGAGAGACGAAAGTGTTTGAAGCACGGAACTGTTTAAAAGCCTCACTATAAAGCTAAAGGCCGTGATCTGCCGTACTGGCATTGGGGAGAATGGGAGGCGTGAAACCTGAGATCCGCCAGTGGTCCCCACGGGAGCAGGGAAGGATTCGACTGTTTTGGGGGCGCGGGAGTGGCGCAGCTCCTACCTCAGCAAAGAGGGCGATTATCAGGTTTTGGCAATCGCTGACAGAGCTTCTAGCTCCCTCTTCCGCCCTGGAAGCTCCCCCTATTGAAGTACGCGGAGGTCAACCCGGTATTCTCTCTATCTACATCTGTGTCCAGGGACGCCTAAAAACTTCTGGACCAGAAAGTCACAACGTAACCTGCGAGGGCCATGATTTGAGGATCAATGACTAATAGACTCCCCATGAAAACAAACTTTAACAAACCAATCTTTTTTCTTGGAAAAAGAATTCTTTCAAAATTCTTTTTTCCAAGAAATCAAACGTCTTGTTGGCCCCTCGTGCCAGTCCAGGTCTAAGCTCCAGTTGTCCAGGCTGGTCTGTGTCTAAACAGATTTGATAATGATGATGTTGATGGGTCCCCGTGTGTGTTTGCCGAACGAATGAGGTGAGGCAGCAGAAAGAGAGAGAGGGAGAGAGAGAGAGAGAGAGAGAGAGAGAGAGAGAGAGAGAGAGAGAGAGAGAGAGAGAGAGAGAGAGAGAGAGAGAGAGAGAGAGAGAGAGCGGCGAGTCACCGCGAAGGCAGTTCATAGAAAGAGGATTTGTGGATCTCTCTATCTCTCTACTGTGGTCCACACTTGCACCTGTCCCATAACACATTGATTATTGCACACAGCTACCACAGTCTGCACTCGTTCGTGCTAATCCCTCCCTCCCATCATCCTTTCGACATTGCGAAAAGATTGGAAGTCAGATTTGCGCATACGCACACGCACGCATATGTTGTAGATGCTTCACACCAGCTGGCTGGGCTGTGTGGCTTAAAGGCATCATTTTTTGGGAACCTTTCTGGCTCTCGAACAGTAGTGGGGGGGCAATCTATTCCCGCATCCCACCGTCCACTCCCCCCCATCAGCGCCAAGGTTTGCAACTTTGTGTAGTTTTTCTTTGCAGCAATCAGACATTCAGTGCATGCGGCCTGCGGGTGCTAAAAGGGGCGTAAATTTGTGTTTGTTTTATTCATAGAGATGCTAAGCTCACCGGTGCGTCCGAGAGTAGCTATTTGGATAAAGTAAGCAGACAGACAGACAGACAGACAGACAGACAGACAGACAGACAGACAGACAGACAGACAGACAGACAGACAGACAGACAGACAGACAGACAGACAGACAGACAGACAGACAGACAGACAGACAGACAGACAGACAGACAGACAGACAGACAGACAGACAGACAGACAGACAGACAGAGAGGTACTCACACAGTAGGCCGACACAGACTGGGCACTGCGGCACCTGCTCAGGTAGAGTCTGAGGTTGCCCTCAGCCGGATACGGGTACACAAGGTGCGGCCGCGGGTCGCCGGGTATCTGGGTGACGGCCAGCAGGTGGCTCACATTGGCATGCTGCTGGCCCCACAGCAGCACTCCGCACCGAGTGAACTCGTCAATGTCGTTCAGGTTGGCGGAGTCTGGCAAATGGTTTGAATAAATAAAATCGGGAAATATGGGGTTTCAGCATGACTCATTGTGCGCGTGAAGGTAAATGTTGATGAGATTGGGAGAGGCTAAGGGTTATTAGCTCCTGATGAAGAATAATCAGATAAGTTGACAGCCTGTCATGTGCGTGTGTAAACGTGCTAGACTTAGTGACGCAATACTGTCGGAGACAGAGTACTAGCCTGCACTCGGAGTTCCTCATATCTGTTTGGAGATATTAACTCGTAGGAAGACTCAGAATGAAGGGGGATAATAGAGAATGGATGGGGATTAACTGCGATAGTGGGGGCTGAGTAAGAAAGGACAAAGGACAAAGGGAGAGACAGATAGGCAGAGACAGGCAGGCAGGCAGAGACAGACAGGCATAGACAGACAGGCAGGCAGAGACAGACAGGCATAGACAGACAGGCAGAGACAGAAGGCAGAGACAGACAGACAGAGACAGAGACAGATAGAGACAGACAGGCAGAGACAGACAGGCAGAGACAGACGGACAGAGACAGATAGAGACAGAGACAGATAGAGACAGACAGGCAGGGACAGACAGGCAGAGGCAGACAGGCGGAGACAGACAGGCAGAGACAGACAGACACAGACAGACAGAGACAGAGACAGATAGAGACAGACAGGCAGGCAGGGACAGACAGGCACAGACAGGCAGAGGCAGACAGGCAGAGACAGACAGGCAGAGACAGACAGGCAGAGACAGACAGGCAGAGACAGACAGGCAGAGACAGACAGGCAGAGACAGACAGGCAGAGACAGACAGGCAGAGACAGACAGGCAGAGACAGACAGGCAGAGACAGACAGGCAGAGACAGACAGGCAGAGACAGACAGGCAGAGACAGACAGGCAGAGACAGACAGGCAGAGACAGACAGGCAGAGACAGATTGAGATGGATTGCAGAGATAGAAAGGCAGGGGGAGATACTGAAATCTGAGTCTTCAACTTAGACTCAATGCCAAGAATTCCCAGAGCCCTGCAGACTCCGCCCCCAAAAATCCCCGGAAAATCCCCTTCATCTCTGAGCAATCATTCGCTGAGCAATCAATATTTAAGAGCATTTTCGACTTCTCTTTTTCTAGGAAATTGCGGTCAAATCTCAATTGAGATCCCGTGCACAGAGAATTTAATGCGGTTCAAGGCCCAGAAAGCTGGAGGGGGTTCTCTTCAATCAAATTCAACATCCGCAAGACGCCCTAAGGGGGGATGCTTTCTTCTATTGACATTCATTCTCTTGTATTGGAACTTTGCTGTCCAAGTTTGGCCTCGTGACGCAGGATAATTTTTCAGCTTGACTTGTCTTCTCTGCACCGAGCTCCATCTTGCAGTTGGCATTAGGGATCATATAAATTTAAGTATATCATATATTCCATTACTAACCAGTGACTGTCTTGATGAGGACTTCCACTTCCTGCTGCATCATTACCGCTGCATCATCAGAGCTGCCTCCGTCAGCCGCGCCTCCAGCCGTTGACAAATTGGCCCTGTAGAGGCGGCCGAAGGTGCCTGCGAGAAATAATCAGAATTGGTCATTTAGAGTCAGAATTGGTCATTTGGATTCAGAATTGGTCATTTAGATTCAGAATTGATCATTTAGATTCAAAATTGATCATTTAGATTCAGAATTGATCATTTGGATTCAGAATTGGTCATTTAGATTCAGAATTGATCATTTAGATTCAAAATTTGTCATTTTGATTCAGAATTGGTCATTTAGATTCAGAATTGGTCATTTGGATTCAGAATTTGTCATTTTGATTCAGAATTGATCATTTAGATTCAGAATTGGTCATTTAGATTCAGAATTGATCATTTAGATTCAAAATTGATCATTTAGATTCAGAATTGATCATTTGGATTCAGAATTGGTCATTTAGATTCAGAATTGGTCATTTAGATTCAAAATTGGTCATTTGGATTCAGAATTTGTCATTTTGATTCAGAATCGGTCATTTCGGTACTGAAATTGTGGTCTTTGTAAATACGGATATTTAGGGCCGAAACGGTCATTGCTGAAGCAGAAGCATAAGTGTCATAAAAATGTAAAAAATGATCAACAGTTTAAGCCTAATCACAGCTGACAGATCTGACACACGAGGGATTTAAAGGTGGCACCGCAGGTGGAGTTTCACCTTCCATGAGGATGCACTTGAGCGTGACCCGGTCCCACGGGATCAGCGCTTCGCGCACGATCTCATCCCGGGATTCGCCAACAAGTCGACGCTCCGTGGCGGGCGAAGCTGCCGTCTGGTGATGATGACTGGGCAGGCCTGCGGGATCGGGGTTTGGCTTTTAAGCTCCTCTCTTCCACATCTTGTAGGATTCTGCGTTACACATCTCTTAGCTTGATGTGGAAGTCTTTTTGATGAGTTTGACTTTTCTCGAGTTTTTATAACTGTCGATGTTGACTTTTAGAGGTCAACGAAATTGGAATGATAGTAGCCATTCTGTGTCAGATAAGTGGCCATTCTGTGTCAGATAAGTGGCCATTCTGTGTCAGATAAGTGGCCATTCTGTGTCAGATAGCAGCCATTCTGTGTCAGATAAGTGGCCATTCTGTGTCAGATAGCAGCCATTCTGTGTCAGATAGTGGCCATTCTGTGTCAGATAGCAGCGCCATTCTGTGTCAGATAGCAGCCATTCTGTGTCAGATAGTGGCCATTCTGTGTCAGATAGCAGCGCCATTCTGTGTCAGATAAGTGGCCATTCTGTGTCAGATAAGTGGCCATTCTGTGTCAGATAAGTGGCCATTCTGTGTCAGATAGCAGCCATTCTGTGTCAGATAAGTGGCCATTCTGTGTCAGATAGCAGCCATTCTGTGTCAGATAGTGGCCATTCTGTGTCAGATAGCAGCGCCATTCTGTGTCAGATAGCAGCTATTCTGTGTCAGATAGCAGCCATTCTGTGTCAGAGAGTAGCCATTCTGTGTCAGATGGCGACCATTCTGTGTCAGATAGCAGCCATTCTGTGTCAGATAAGTGGCCATTCTGTGTCAGGTAGCAGCGCCATTCTGTGTCAGATAGTGGCCATTCTGTGTCAGATAAGTGGCCATTCTGTGTCAGATAGCAGCGCCATTCTGTGTCAGATAGCAGCCATTCTGTGTCAGAAAGTAGCCATTCTGTGTCAGAAAGTAGCCATTCTGAGTCAGATAGTGGCCATTCTGTGTCAGATAGTGGCCATTCTGTGTCAGATAGCAGCGCCATTCTGTGTCAGATAGTGGCCATTTTGTGTCAGATAACAGCCATTCTGTGTCAGATAGCGGCCATTCTGTGTCAGATAGCAGCCATTCTGTGTCTGAAAGTAGCCATTCTGTGTCAGATAGCAGCCATTCTGTGTCAGATAGCGGCCATTCTGTGTCAGATAGCAGCCATTCTGTGTCAGATAGCAGCCATTCTGTGTCAGATAGTGGCCATTCTGTGTCAGAAAAGTAGCTATTCTGTGTCAGGTAGCAGCGCCATTCTGTGTCAGGTAGCAGCCATTCTGTGTCAGAAAGTAGCCATTCTGAGTCAGATAGTGGCCATTCTGTGTCAGATAGCAGCCATTCTGTGTCAGATAGCAGCCATTCTGTGTCAAATAGTTTGTTCTCTGTACGTCAGGTAGTTTTCCTAGTGAGTCAGGTAGTGGTGGTCTCTGTGTCAGACAGACACCACTCTAAACCAGTTTCTCATAGAAGAAAAATGCGGCTCACTGCACGAAGTGTACCCACTGCCAACGCTTCCATTGTCGACGCCAGTTGCGCAAAAGCCTCTGCTTCTGGATTGCTGCAGACCCTGCTGTTGCTGAAGAGAGCAGCCCGAATGAAGCTGGCGATGGTAGGCGGGGTTCAAGGTATGCTGCTGCTGCTGCTGCTGCTGCTGCTGAAGCTGCAACTGATGCTGCTGATGCTGATGAAGCGTCAGAGCAGAGAGCGGCGGCTGCAGCAGCTGAGCACCGGATCGAGTCTGAGACGGTTGCCTTCGGCGATATCGACCGGA
>NIVC01000419.1:564065-571565 GCA_002269645.1 Macrostomum lignano | reverse complement strand
ATTGACTCAATGGGGAGTTGCTGAGATGCCAATTGACTCAATGGGGAGTTGCTGAGATGCCAATTGACTCAATGGGGAGTTGCTGAGATGCCAATTGACTCAATGGGGAGTTGCTGAGATGCCAATTGACTCAATGGGGAGTTGCTGAGATGCCAATTGACTCAATGGGGAGTTGCTGAGATGCCAATTGACTCAATGGGGAGTTGCTGAGATGCCAATTGACTCAATGGGGAGTTGCTGAGATGCCAATTGACTCAATGGGGAGTTGCTGAGATGCCAATTGACTCAATGGGGAGTTGCTGAGATGCCAATTGACTCAATGGGGAGTTGCTGAGATGCCAATTGACTCAATGGGGAGTTGCTGAGATGCCAATTGACTCAATGGGGAGTTGCTGAGATGCCAATTGACTCAATGGGGAGTTGCTGAGATGCCAATTGACTCAATGGGGAGTTGCTGAGATGCCAATTGACTCAATGGGGAGTTGCTGAGATGCCAATTGACTCAATGGGGAGTTGCTGAGATGCCAATTGACTCAATGGGGAGTTGCTGAGATGCCAATTGACTCAATGGGGAGTTGCTGAGATGCCAATTGACTCAATGGGGAGTTGCTGAGATGCCAATTGACTCAATGGGGAGTTGCTGAGATGCCAATTGACTCAATGGGAGTTGCTGAGATGCCAATTGACTCAATGGGGAGTTGCTGAGATGCCAATTGACTCAATGGGGAGTTGCTGAGATGCCAATTGACTCAATGGGGAGTTGCTGAGATGCCAATTGACTCAATGGGGAGTTGCTGAGATGCCAATTGACTCAATGGGGAGTTGCTGAGATGCCAATTGACTCAATGGGGAGTTGCTGAGATGCCAATTGACTCAATGGGAGTTGCTGAGATGCCAATTGACTCAATGGGGAGTTGCTGAGATGCCAATTGACTCAATGGGGAGTTGCTGAGATGCCAATTGACTCAATGGGGAGTTGCTGAGATGCCAATTGACTCAATGGGGAGTTGCTGAGATGCCAATTGTATATTGGTGCAAATTCATTAAATATTGCTTTGAGCAATTTAAACAAGACGGTTGCTGCTCAGAGAAAAATTTATTAATCATTATTTAAAGTATGAAAAGTTATAGTGTGAAGAGCCAAAGTTTATTACTTATGAGCCTTATAAAAATAACATACACATAACGATATGTGTCTACCTTTTTCATTAGCTTGGCAGACTTATTGTATTCCTAGTTAGGCAACGGCAGACCTTGGCATCTGGGGCGTGAGTCACACGCTTGCATAGCTCTGCCCAAGATCACCTTTCCTTCTAAGAAATCCTCCTCAGACCCTGCAGTTTAAACAAGGATTTTTAGTCGAAATTGCCAATCCACCAACCGAGGCCACGTGCACAGCAAGGCTTCTTGTTTGCACACAACAGCAAATTTCAGCAGGGGGGGGGCCTGGCTCAGGGCCCCTCTGTCTCAGCATTCAGGCGGCTCTGGCCTGCGCGCTGACAGGGACTTTATAGGCGTCTAGACGTCTGGATTGGAAACTTCGGTGAAACTTCGGCGACATAGGTTCCACAACCAGGCTGAGGCACGCACTCTAAACGTCAGGCATGTACATTTGGAGAAAAAAATTGCTAGTGCAGTTGACGACTTGAAAGCTGCTTGAGTGGACCAACACTGCACTCTTGCACTGCTCAACACAGTTTCTGCTTCAAGTTCCTCTTCCTGGGTATTAACTATGCTTTTTCCATGAAAATCTGAACTTGTTGTGCATGATCCGTGATCTCAGTGGAGTGCTATTCAAGATCTGAGTGAGGGAAATTTAGGATCTGAGTGAGTGACACTTAAGGATCTGAGTGAGTGACATTTAGGATCTGAGTGAGTGACACTTAGGATCTGAGTGAGTGACATTTAGGATCTGAATGAGTGACATTAAAGGATTTGAATGAGTGACATTAAAGGATTTGAATGAGTGACACTTAAAAACTGAGTGAGTGACATTAAAGAATCTGAATGAGTGATATTTAGGATCTGAGTGAGTGACATTTCATATCTGAGTGAGGGACATTTAGGATATGAGTGAGTGACATTAAAGGATTTGAATGAGTGACACTTAAAAACTGAGTGAGTGACATTAAAGAATCTGAATGAGTGATATTTAGGATCTGAGTGAGTGACATTTCATATCTGAGTGAGGGACATTTAGGATATGAGTGAGTGACATTAAAGGATTTGAATGAGTGACACTTAAAAACTGAGTGAGTGACATTAAAGAATCTGAATGAGTGATATTTAGGATCTGAGTGAGTGACATTTCAGATCTGAGTGAGTGACATTAAAGGATTTGAATGAGTGACATTTAGGATCTGAGTGAGTGACACTTAGGATCTGAGTGAGGGACACTTAGGATCTGAGTGAGTGACACTTAGGATCTGAGTGAGTGACATTAAAGGATTTGAATGAGTGACACTTAGGATCTGAATGAGTGACATTTAGGATCTGAGTGAGTGACACTTAAGATCTGAGTGAGTGAAATTTAGCATCTGAGTGAGTGAAATTTAGCATCTGAGTGAGTGAAATTTAGCATCTGAGCGAGTGACACTTAGACCTGGGTGATTGACATTTAGGATCAGAGTAGAGAGACGTTAAAGAGTAGGATTTAAATGAGTGACATTTCACGATCTGAACTGGGTGACTGGTTCAGATTCTGAACGAATATTTCTTAAAACTTTTCGTTTTGTTTATTCTATAGCATGAAAAAAACTATCAAGGCAGTTTGCCCATTAAAATGGCACAAAAAATTACAATAAGTCAATTATTAATAAACAAAACAGTCCTGAAATGCCTGAAAATGAAAAATTGAAAATAAGAGATAATAATATAGGTTGACGGGAATTAACGAGAATAAAATTTTCGATTTATCTTAAATTCATTCGTGCGAACTTCTGGGAGACCTGCGCAATTGCAAAATATTCATCTGATCCTCACTGGGGGGTTCCTGGCGCTAACTTTGCAATTAATTACCAAATATAAGAACCTCCTAAGGTTCCCTAATTGGCTACAGGTGCGGAAGCCAGAATATTGCATGGATCTGCAGACACGTAGGGTTAACAGGCAAAATATAGCTTGTTCCTGCAGTGGGATTAAAAAGGGATTTACAGGTAGGGGTAGTAACTGCCGGAAAGATTCTACAGGTAGGGTAGTAACTACCGGACAGATTCTACAGGTAGGGTAGTAACTGCCGGACAGATTCTACAGGTAGGGTGGTAACTGCCGGACAGATTCTACAGGTAGGGTGGTAACTGCCGGACAGATTCTACAGGTAGGGTGGTAACTGCCGGACAGATTCTACAGGTAGGGTAGTAACTGCCGGACAGATTCTACAGGTAGGGTGGTAACTGCCGGACAGATTCTACAGGTAGGGTGGTAACTGCCGGACAGATTCTACAGGTAGGGTGGTAACTGCCGGACAGATTCTACAGGTAGGGTAGTAACTGCCGGACAGAATCTACAGGTAGGGTAGTAACTGCCAGACAAAATCTACAGTGAGGGTAGTAACTACCAGACAGATTCTACAGGTAGGGTAGTAACTGCCGGACAGAATCTACAGGTAGGGTAGTAACTGCCGGACAGAATCTACAGGTAGGGTAGTAACTGCCGGACAGATTCTACAGATAGGGTAGTAACTGCCGGACAAAATCTACAGTGAGGGTAGTAACTACCAGACAGATTCTACAGGTAGGGTAGTAACTGCCGGACAGAATCTACAGGTAGGGTAGTAACTGCCGGACAGAATCTACAGGTAGGGTAGTAACTGCCGGACAGAATCTACAGGTAGGGTAGTAACTGCCGGACAGATTCTACAGGTAGGGTGGTAACCGCCGGACAAAATCTACAGTGAGGGTTGTAACTACCGGACAGAATCTACAGGTAGGGTAGTAACTGCCGGACAGAATCTACAGGTAGGGTAGTAACTGCCGGACAGAATCTACAGGTAGGGTAGTAACTGCCGGACAGAATCTACAGGTAGGGTAGTAACTGCCGGACAGAATCTACAGATAGGGTAGTAACTGCCGGACAGAATCTACAGGAAGGCAGCAACTACAGCAGTACTTTTATTTTTCGGCTAAGTAAAACACACGGAATTCTGTTTGAATTTTTGCCAATAATTATAACTGCTAAAAATCCAGTTTCCAGGTAATAAATTATGATTTGAAAAATGATTCAGTTACTCTATATTCGATAACTAGGAATAACCTTTTGCTTCTGGGTGTTGACGTCCTATTTTTAGGACAAATTAATTTAAAATTTAATCAACAGTTAGATTTGCTTTTATATTATCAATCCAGATCCTGAATCATTTCCTAGTTATTTTTATAATCTCCTACCTCCCTCTCATCTCTCACCTACTCTCACCTCTCCCACCTCTCTCTCATCTGCCTCAAATCCTTCTCTCTTCTTCTCTTCCCTCACTCTCATTTCTCTTATCTCCCTCCAATCTCCGTCCGTCGCAATCCTCGATCACCCTCCTCCCACCATACCTCTATTCCCTCTTTCCTCGCGATCACACCACATTAAAGGTCACCCGTAAAAAGGCACTTAAAAACAGTGGCTAGAACCCATTATTTTGGAGTGGCCATCTACCCCCGCTGAGGCAGACTTATTTCACCACTAGGCAGCGGTTGATTAACACCCAGCGTTATTTTCGCACCTGTTTAGCAAAACACAGCTGAGGGCTGAGGCTTGGCTGGCTATTTATCAGCTACGGAGCGAATAAATGCTGAGCCAGGAGGTGGCTGCAAGCAACAGGTAAGAGAGCTACACCGGTTTCCCTGCGCAAAAGACAGTTTGAAAGTTTTTTTAATCCTGCGAATTCCCTGGATTCGTTGGCGAGGACTATAAGAATGTGGGATTTTTTCGATCTGGTCTGCCGCATCCAGGATTCCAACCATATCTGTCCGACCTCAATGATTGTGTTGGCATACGAGAGAGCAGTCCTGAATCACTCTGGTGTTTAACATCCCATTCCCAACGTTTTTCTGCACCTAAATAAATTCGGCACTGACTGTTTCTGTCACCTGTTTACAGTCTGGCCAGACATTTTCTGTCAATCTTTGCCGGTTTTTTTGATGAACTTCATCTCTGTTTGGCTTTCGTAGTTTTTTCCCCTTTTTAAAATTTACGAAGCAGTTCGCTTTCATCTGACTGACGGCAACGGATTGTAGCTAGATTGTGTCAGTCATTGTAGCTAGATTATGTCAGATATAGTAGCTAGATTGTGTCAGAGATGGTAGCTAGATTGTGTCAGAGATTGTAGCTAGATTGTGTCAGATATAGTAGCTAGATTGTGTCAGAGATGGTAGCTAGATTGTGTCAGAGATGGTAGCTAGATTATGTCAGATATTGTAGCTACATTGTGTCAGACATTGTAGCTAGATTATGTCAGATATAGTAGCTAGATTGTGTCAGAGATGGTAGCTAGATTGTGTCAGAGATGGTAGCTAGATTATGTCAGATATAGTAGCTAGATTGTGTCAGAGATGGTAGCTAGATTGTGTCAGAGATTGTAGCTAGATTGTGTCAGAGATTGTAGCTAGAGTGTGTCAGACATTGTAGCTGGATTGTGTCAGATATTGTAGCTAGATTGTGTCAGATATTGTAGCTAGATTGTGTCAGATATTGTAGCTACATTGTGTCAGACATTGTAGCTAGATTATGTCAGATATAGTAGCTAGATTGTGTCAGAGATGGTAGCTAGATTGTGTCAGAGATGGTAGCTAGATTGTTTCAGAGATGGTAGCTAGATTGTGTCAGAGATTGTAGCTAGATTGTGTCAGAGATGGTAGCTAGATTGTGTCAGAGATTGTAGCTAGATTGTGTCAGATATTGTAGCTAGATTGTGTCAGATATTGTAGCTAGATTGTGTCAGATATTGTAGCTAGATTGTGTCAGAGATGATAGCTAGCTGTGTCAGAAATGATAGCTAGCTGTGTCAGAGATGATAGCTAGCTGTGTCAGAGATGATAGCTAGCTGTGTCAGAAATGATAGCTAGCTGTGTCAGAGATGATAGCTAGCTGTGTCAGAAATGATAGCTAGCTGTGTCAGAAATGATAGCTAGCTGTGTCAGAAATGATAGCTAGCTGTGTCAGAAATGATAGCTAGCTGTGTCAGAAATGATAGCTAGCTGTGTCAGAAATGATAGCTAGCTGTGTCAGAGATGATAGCTAGCTGTGTCAGAGATGATAGCTAGCTGTGTCAGACGCACTGCAGCCAAAGTTAATAAGATGAGGACCTCACAGACTGAAGTGCTTCACAACCACCCACCAGGCCTCTAACTGTTATGGATGTATATATATATACTCAAACAAAGCGACTTGAGTCTGGAAATGTGTGTTTTCCAGTCTACTCCAGACTGATACACACACACTCACACTTGCACACGTGCTTGATTGTCAAAAATGACTAAACAAAGCATCAACCGAATTTCGTACTTGTCTTTACAACATTGAAAAGCAAAACCACGACCAAACAGTTCTCTGGTTGCTTGTCTCAAGCTTGTCTCTAAGCAACACTAGCATTGATGTCAAAAATGACCAACCAAACAAGGCATCAACCGAATTTCGTACTTGTCTTTACAACATTGAAAAGCAAAGCCATGACCAAACAGTTCTCTAGCTCAGTAAACAGTAATATCAAAGCCGCCAAAATTGAGTCTGAGATGGTCGAAGAGCTGAGAATAATTTAATTCAATATTCAAGGCCGCCGCGGTCGGGTGTTTTGCTACAAAACACTTCAATCAACTATGGCTGTAGCTCGTATGAACTATGAAGATGAAGAGAGAAAGAACTCCAGTGAGTCATTGACAACTGGAACGGTTCCCACGAGAGTGAGTTCCATTTGGAAACAGACCCTTGCTTGATTTTGATTCCAAGCTGGCTATAGCAAGTGCACGATTTTACTTTTGAATGAGCTTTTAAAAAGTCTTAGTTTATTTTATGCTCAAGTGGCGCTTAAACTGATGCTTGAATGGCGCTTAAACTGATGCTTAAACGGCGCTTAAACTGATGCTTAAATGGCGCTTAAACTGATGCTTAAATGGCGCTTAAACTGATGCTTAAATATGGCGCTTAAACTGATGCCTAATTGGCGCTTAAACTGATGCTTGAATGGCGCTTAAACTGATGCTTGAATGGCGCTCAAACTGATGCTTAAATGGCGCATAAACTGATGCTTAAATGGCGCTTAAGCTGATGCTTAAATGGCGCTTAAACTGATGCTTAAATGGCGCTTAAACTGATGCTTGAATGGCGCTTAAACTGATGCCTAATTGGCGCTTAAACTGATGCTTAAATGGCGCTTAAACTGATGCTTAAATATGGCGCTTAAACTGATGCCTAATTGGCGCTTAAACTGATGCTTAAATGGCGCTTAAACTGATGCTTAAATATGGTGCTTAAACTGATGCCTAATTGGCGCTTAAACTGATGCTTAAATGGCGCTTAAAC
>NIVC01000419.1:509065-559065 GCA_002269645.1 Macrostomum lignano | reverse complement strand
CGACAAAAGCTTGAGCAAGGCCTGCCATTTCCAACATATCTGCCGAGTCTGCAAGGGCAACCACCCGGCCTGTGGTTGAGTCGGGTTGAGGTTGAGTCGCACGAGTCGGGTGCAGAAGCTACAAAAAACTGAGTACGGGGGCCAGCCAACGAGCTCCTCGCAAGGAGACCGTCGGCGGGCTGGTCCAGCCTCAAACTTTTAGTCTTTTAAACCCTCAAGCCATGTCCGAAGCCGCCCTGCGCTTTCCTGCTCTGGGCTGCACTATAAGTTATCTGATTTGGATGGAGGAAGAGTTACAGTCGGATCCAGGCGCCGAGTCCATCTTGAACGGCATCAGAAGAGATTTCGAAACACCAACCAGAGCAACAGTCTCGCAGCTAGCGAAGAAAACCACAGATCTGCCACTTGTCCTGAGAATCGTGAGCAAGTTGAGAAACTGATCCTGGAGGAAGTGAAGAACAACAGATACATGCTAGTGAAGGATAAACCGCACATCGTCAGCCCCCTGTGAGCGGTGGCCAAGTCCTCTTGAGGTCTCCGGCTGATCCACGACGCCAGTCTGCCTCGCGGCCGGAGCATCAATGAGTACTTTAAGCAGGACAAGAAGCTTCGCTTTTCGACTGTCAACGCGTTTACCAAGAAGCTGAAGCCGGGCTGATTTATGACTAAAATCGATCCGACCGAATCCTACCGCTCCTGCCCCGTCAGCTCTACAGCCTACTTCATCACAGGACTCCGGTGGACCTTCAGCGGCGAGAGTGAGCCCAGGTACCTCGTTGACACCTGCCTCGGCTTCGGGTTCGCCGCTAGCGTCAATATCTTCCACCGGTTGTCGGAAGCCGTCAAGCGTATGATGGTTCGGCGAGGGTACCACGGCATCTGCAACTACCTCGATGACTTTGCCGTTGCCGCGAGCACGCTGGAAGCCTGCCAGGAAGCCTATAGCACTCTTCTGAGTCTGCTGCGCCGCCTTGGTTTTTCAATCAACAGGGAGAAGCTATCTCCACCCAGCAAATCCATGGTTTTTCTCGGCATCCACATTGATACGGCTGAAGGCCGCCTGACTCTCTTGCAAGCGACTCAGCAAAAAGCAACTGCAGAAGCTCTGTGGTAAAATCGGTTGGTTCTGCGAGGTCGCCCGCGCTGGTAGATCGTTACTTTGGCCTCATCAACCTGACCAACAGCTTGGACTTGCCTCACCACAAGATGCGCATCAAAGGTCAACTTGGTGAGCAACTGCCTTTCTGGCGATCAGCGACGAACTGGATGCATGGAATCGAACTGTGGCCGGCCTTCGCGAACCGGCTGGTGGTTGAGACGGACGCTTGCCTATCAGGTGGCACTGCTGTCATTTCTGACGGAAGTATAGGACCGACTGGATGTATGCCAACTGGTTGGCTGACTTTAGTGGTGCCCTTCATGGACTGCACATCAACTACCTGGAGTGTGTGATGCCTCTGCTTTTTATTATCCTTTTTAAAGAGCACCTAGCTAACTTCCACATCGTTTTTTACACCGACAACTCGTCTGTGGCTGGGATGCTGCGCGAGGGCTCTGCCAAGCCCCCTGTGGTTCAAGCGCCATGATGCGCACGGCTATTTTACTCGCGCTGAAGCACCGCATTTACTCCGAGGTGTTTCATGTCCCTGGCCGGTTTCAAATTTTTAGTGACCCAGCTTCTCGCCTGAATCATAAGCATGGCCTAGTTAATTTCTTATTTCGCTACTATGGCACTATCTACATTGACCCATCTGCTATCGCATCGCACGCCCTGTCTGCTGCTTCCTGTCAATCTCTCCTCTCACAGGTTCAGCAGCTGCAGCGGAGCCCCTGAGGACGGAACGAGACCGGCTGCTCAACCAAGCCCTGGCACGTGCACCGAATACGAGACGAGCCCAGCTCAGGTCCCAGCTGAGCTGTTGGGAGCGCTTCTGCAGCGACATCAGCGTGCAACCTCTAGAGGCCGACGGACCGACGGTGTCACTCTACGTCTCTCACCTACACCTCAAGCACCTGGCCGCATTCGCCAGCCTCTCCACCTACCTGCACGCGGTTTCGTGGCTCTACAAGCTGGCTGGGGGGGGGGGCCGACCCGACTGTCCATCCTCTAGTAGTGCGCCTCGCCCTTCAAGGTGTCAAACGGCAACGGGGCGCCCATGCAAGACAGAAAGTCGGCTTTACCCCCGCCATGCTGCAGCATCTCAGATCCCAAATCGACACAACATCCTGACGCGGCGCGGCCTTCTGGTGCTGCCTGCTGGTCGGTTTCTGGGGGTTGCTGCGTGCGGACAATCTGTGCCTCCCTTCTGCGTCAGCCGCCCGGAGCGCTCGTTCAGCGCGGTCCTCGTCCACCTCAAGCGCAACAATGTCGTTGGAAACTGACTCGACTCACTTCTGTTTTCTTTTCGGGCGGACCAACGACTGCATATCAGCAAGGAAGGAGAAACGGGAAAGGGAAAACGGGAGAGGCATGGGGGGGAGACAGGCGCAAGAGGGCGGGGGTTAATACCCAAACAAGGCGCAAAAAGTGGTCAAAGTAGCCCAGAAAATGGGAAGGGGCGATCAGAGGACACCAGGGTCCAGAACATGGTAAAGGAAAAACTCCGCAGAAACGCACGGGGAAAAACAAAATAACCATAAAAGGGGCATACAAGACCAGAAAATGGGACGATAAAAACAGAAAAAGGGCATGCAGAAAAATACGTCATTATTTGCGCCACGGGGTGGACAGGTGGGACCAGAAATTGGGGAGAGCGTAAATTTAGAGTCCATAAAGTGTTATTATTGAGGTGGGGGCGGAGAAAGAAAATTTAATGAACTGGGGCTTTGAATTGGGGTTTTTCTTCGAAAACCGATCGGCGTTGCGTTCGCAAGAATAGAGCCGGAAATCGCGCAGAAGAATCACAACGAAATCTTTCTCCTGTTTTACTCCGACAGCCGGGTTCTCAAGTCCGGGGGCAGGGTAGTCGTAATCGTAGCAGAGCGGTCTTGTAGCGGCGAGGCCGTTCAATTGATGAAACACCGGAGATTCTGACACCGTAGCTTAATGTGTAGATTTGCTGAGCTGGTTACTTTCAGTTACTTTCGGGGTAGTTGCTGCCACCACCGTAATTTACGTATTACGGAACGATTCAGTCTCGGAGCTTTCTTTGAGCTGAGAACTTGGTTATTTTACGCCCCACAGGCAAATGACTCAAGAAATACTACGGCTTTTGGTTCAACGGATAATTATTTAGGAAGTTCAAGTTTATTGAGTTGCGTTATTATTTAGCAGGATGGATAAATTGAAAATTACTTAATCGACTCGACACTATGATCGAGGATGAGACGGGGGAGAGGAAGGGTAAGCCAGCGGTTGCAGAAAATCATGTTGCATCGCGTTTAAATATACAAAAGGAATGACGGTTCCCAAATTGGAGCATCGGCTGGACATAAACTGGACTTCTAGTCTAGAAGTCCTTGCATGGAAGCAAAGGGGCATATAGCGGGGCGGCATTAAACACATGGAAAAAAACAAAAACTACGGCTCTCGTCCAGCGTCGGGTAAGCAAATGCATAATGAGGGAAACGTGCAAATTCAACGTCGGGAGTGACATCACTCCAAGTAACGGAAAAACGCAAAATTTCAACTCTAGCATGCAAAAATTCAAAATTGAAAAATTCGCAAATTAATTACTTCGTGGCAACTCGCCTGCCACATTATTATTAAAATTAAATTCAATCGATTCATAGTGGTAGGGCGACTACCACAGTATGTACAGTGTAGTGTATCTGCAGTATAGGAAGTCCATCATCCGCGACACGAGGGTCGTAGCAGTAAAGTGGAGTTTGAGTTAGATTGAATTATGAAAACTTGATATCAGAGCAGTCAAAATCGCCCTACCATGCAATGGCATGCATGCTACACTGAGGCTATAGTATACTGTTTTATCCCAATCTTTTACTTTTAGTTTTAGTTTTAGGCCCAGCTTTATTATGCCTTATAGGAATATAGGCTTATGGCTTATGCTAGGCCCTATGCTATGACTATAGGCTAGGACATAGGGCCTAGTCGTAGCCACACATCGTCAATCTGTCAAATTTTCTTTTTGTCTTAGGTATTAGACTTAGATTAAAGCATAGTTATTTTTACTTTAGCTAGCCTAGTTTACTGTAGTAATGCAAATTCATTAGGCAGTTGTTATTTGTCCGGTGACCAGACAAATAGCGATGTGGTTATTTGTCCAGTTATTGGATGGTGGATGCTGACCATGCTTTCCTATTCATCCAGTTAATACCGGACAAATAGACATTTTGTTATTTGTCCAGTTAAATTGATAATGCTAAAATATCTAGTTCATAAAAACCACAAGGCTAAATATTACTAGACTTCAAAGACTTCTTAAGGCCTACTTGTATCGTGATTATTAGGGGCCTATATTCATTGTTATACTAGTGTAGTATGTGTCTTATACACCAAATTATGCCAAATTCTTTGCTTATACTCTAGAATACAAGAAAATATTAATCAATATACAAGAAAAAGTCTTAAAAATCTAGAATATTCATCATGAAGCAAATAAGATACTTATGTTAAGCAATTTAACCGGACAAATAACAATTGCCAATTCATTAAAATTGACCATTGCCTAATTCAATCTGGTCACTAGGCCGAACACTAGATATTAGGCCTAAATAAACTAGAGTTATGAGAACTAGGCAATGACTATTCATCAAGTATTAGATGGATAATGTTGCTTTTATTTGTGCCAGTAGCTACTAAGGGGTCCCAGGTCAATTCGGTGACAAGACATTTCGGTGACAACAACTTTGGTGACAACTTGGGACGTTTCGGTGACAAGCTTTTTAGACTTGATTTGACTATTTTTTGTTGTTAAATATTAAAATATATAGCTGTTAATACAAACTCTTACTAAAGTAACAAAGGTTCATATGCTATCTGCAATTTTCATTTTGTTTGAGTGCGTTTTGAGGCATAACATTTACAGCGCGCACTTAATTTTATCCATACTTTTAATTTTTCAACCCAAGTCAACGACAATTGATTATTAGATTTTTTGTACTACATCTACATGTACATGTATTGTAGATGTACATGTACGTCTTAAAAGCCATTGAACAAGTTTAGAAAACAACTGTATACCTATAGCATAGCTTATGACTATACATATGTTATGTGCTAATTCAGGGACTATAAGGCAAGGAGCGCCAATAGGGGCGGACCCGCAGATAGAGCTTGATAGAACTTTATTGAGCCCCCAAAAACCTAAGTTTGCACCCTTTAAACTAGATTTTTCGCCTCCTATGCATTTTTGTACCCCTAGCTTAAAAATTGGCGCCCTTCATACTCATGTTGGCGCCCAAAACTTGGACCGACGCCCCCTCCCCCCTTTGATGCATTGTCAAAGGCTATATAGCTTTTTATTGGTGTCTGATTTTCGTAAACAAATTTATTGTGGTTACTAAATTTAATCAAGCTATTTCAAAGCAATTAGTTACAGTACAGTGCAAGTATATGAATCGATAGGATAGTAATAATGAGCTGAATGGTATAGTTCAGTTTTTTAGCAGTGTATTTTAGTAAGGACAGAGAAGCAGTACATATACGCTCGTATTTGCACCAAAAAGGCGTCAACACAAGTCGACACAACATGTACAGTACAGTATTTAATATAATGAGTATACGAATCAGAATGAGTAACAGTGGCGCAACCAGGGGGGGGGGTGGTTGCCCCTCCTTTGGCGGATGCCGGAAAAAATCAAAGGGGACCAAGTGAATGATTCACCCCCCCCCCCTCCTCAACAAATTTCTGGTTGCGCTACTGCGAGAGTACATGGTATACGCCAGTAGTATAGTTCCCTACATATCCGGCCTTGATTCTAGTACATGTATAGTCTAGTGTATATGTCTAGTACATATGTAGTCTTTGGTGCAGCACAGTCGTCATGTCACTTCGGATTAAAGAGACGACCACAGGATTTAAGCAGCCGCCGAGTGCTTCGAGTACCTTGTTCATGTTCCGCCCAGTAGCGAAACAAACGAGACTGAACTGTGCGGTATCCTTGCCGCTGCTCTCGACGCAGTACCCCTCTGGACAGCAGGTGAGCCTGGAGTGGCACCAGGATAGCTTCCTCGTGGAGCAGTTGCAGCAAGAGATAGAACTGGAGGTTGCGCCTCCCAGCTTTACGGTTTAGGCGATAGTGCCAGCCCTCCAGGTCGTTGTTGGTCCTGATGGGCTGACCAAACACGCAAATGTCATCCGCTTTCCAGTTGCTGCCTTCGCCCAACCATGTACTGCCAATGTACTCGCATAGTTCCTGCAGTCTTTCGTCTGCCTGAGCAGCTTGCGAAGCTCGGAGGCTTTCAAACACCTTGTTAATCTCGTCACGTGGCAGGTACGGCAGTGCCATCAACTTCCGGACAAACCGTTCTGTGCCATCATCATCACAATAGGACTGCTGCAGACCCACGTTCTGAACTTTTCGCCCAACTGCCTGGGTCCAGTGGAAATTGCAGCCCTGCACTTCAGCCTGCGGAAAGATGCGTCAAACCGCCTTCCAGGCTGGCTGCTCATAGTCGAGAACGAATCTCGCAGGTGAGAAATCGGGAGCGAATCTTCGAACTTCCCTTAAAATGGCTTTGTAGTCCCGGGTTCGTCTCCAAGACATGATAATGAAGGCCAATGGTACCTGTTTTTGGTTTATATAAAACGGCTTTTAGAAAACAAATTAAGTATATAGGATGCACAAACTATGATTTGCATATTCCGCTACTAAGAGTAACACCATATAGAGTTTCCATACTATTATGCCTCCATGCTTTATAATATAATACTTTGCGGACTTAATGTTTAGAATGAGATGTACATGTATATTGGTACTTTGAAATTATAAGCGTTTCAGTTGGAAATTATTACCTGTTTTATTTGTCCTTCCGCCCTCAGAAAACCGTGAAGTGAATAGAGCTGCACAAAAGGCCTTCTTACGATTGAGAAGGTTCCGTCCATGTAGATGTCGGAAGTTTTTTTCAACAAATCAATCTGTTGCTCAGTCGCAAAGACAAGGTGACGACGGTCCCCGACTCGAACATCGCTTCTGTAAAAGCCATCGGGAATTGCTTCGTGCTGCAGCTCAAAGTTTAATGTCTTTGGCTCCTCTGGCCGTTGCCTTTCTCGAAAACGATTAGCTGTTCTAGCAAGATTCGCTGGATTTGGCAAGTTTTTAGCCTCTGACGAACGATAACTGTGTAGAAGTCGCTCCTCAGATAGAGCCGCAGCAGATTTGAAGACATCCGCAGCTGCTGATGTCTTCACATCTCGAGTGATTTTTCGTACTGCACAAGCATCAGCTGTTGGTGCATGGCAGTGGTTCCTTTTTCCTGGTTGGAAGTCTTCACCGGCTCTGCGATTTAGGGTCGAACAGCATGGCATATGTCGATTGCGCTGAGTGCATCTGTAGTATTCGTGATCACCACGCCTACGGTGAAAACCATAGCTGTATCCTTTTGAGGAAACAACGAGGACTGAACCTCTACTGCTTCCATTTTGAAGTACCTTGGGGGCCGAAGGGGGGGGGCGTCAATCCAAGTTTTGGGCACCAACATGAGTATGAGGGGCGCCAATTTTTAAGCTAGGGTTACAAAAATGCGTAGGAGGCGAAAAATCTAGTTTAAAGGGTGCAAACTTAGGTTTTTGGGGGCTCAATAAAGTTCTATCAAGCTCTATCCGCGGGTCCGCCCCTATTGGCGCTCCTTGCCTTATAGTCCCTGAATTAGCACATAACATATGTACAGTCAAAAGCTATGCTATAGGTATACAGTTGTTTTCTAAACTTGTTCAATGGCTTTTAAGACGTACATGTACATCTACAATACATGTACATGTAGATGTAGTACAAAAAATCTAATAATCAATTGTTGTTGACTTGGGTTGAAAAATTAAAAGTATGGATAAAATTAAGTGCACGCTGTAAATGTTATGCCTCGAAATGCACTCAAACAAAATGATAATTGCAGATAGCATATGAACCTTTGTTACTTTAGTAAGAGTTTGTATTAACAGCTATATATTTTAATATTTAACAACGAAAAATAGTCAAATCAAGTCTAAAAAGCTTGTCACCGAATTGACCACTGGTGTCACCGAAATGTCCCAAGTTGTCACAGAAGTTGTTGTCACCGAAATGTCTTGTCACCGAATTGACCTGGGACCCTACTAAGGTAGGCCCTAAATCAGTGAATAAAGTCATTTTATAAATATAATAGTAGTGTATGCCAATGAATGTACACTTAATACATTACCTTACACAAAGCTCCAAATTGTCAATTTTGAAATGTCAGGCCCTACTACTAAGTCTAATATTATACCTATACTATAGTCTGGATCATGGTAAGCATAGCCTACATAGCATAGGCCTATGCCAGAGCCAGAATGAAAATTCATGTTTTTTCAATTTTATGCCACGGCCAATATAAATTTTAGAAAAATTACACTTAGCCCAGAGTTGTTTATGTGCCTATTTTTTAGGCATAATTTAAGAGAACATATATTATTAGAAATAAAATAGTGTTACTAAACTTTAATATTTGTTTTTGCTTAGAACTAATATTATTTATTTTAATTTTGTTTTTCTTATAAATTGTATTACTATTTTTTCTAGTTTCCCATTATTTTAAAAAAGCTTTTGTTTGTTGATATTTAACTACATGATAGCCCTAAACTTGGCTATTTTTTATATGCTGACTATGTACAATTCATATTGAACCTAAAAATTCTATATGCCAAGTGTACACTAGGATTGTCAGCAAGAGCAAAAATATGCTAGAATTTCTAGCATAAAGGCTTCTTTATTTTCCAGACTATGGAATATAGTACTACAAGCTGTTGAAACCCGCGGATTTTAAACCCGTGGAACTCCAATCCCCGGAACTATTTTTGCGTGTATTCTACAATAGGAAGTCATACTTAAACAAAAACTTATTAATAGTTAGTAATTTAGGATAGAGCTAAAAATAAAATAGAGTACATTCATGTAAAATTAGGATTTGTGGCAAATATTGAAATTATTAGCTGGGGTGCTGCCCAGAATGTCAGGCAAACTCTGGCCTTTACCTCTGCTTCTCCCCATGTCCCTTGTATCCTTTGAAACTTCTATCTTCTCTTCTGTTTCCTATCTTCTCTCTCGTCTCTCACCTCTCCTCTCTCCCCTCTTCTCTCGTCTCTTCCCTCTCCCCTCTATTCTTTTCTCTCTCCTCCTCTCTTCTTTCTGGTCTTTGATCTCAAAAATCTCCTTTCTCCTCTTTTATCTCTTCTCATTTCTTTCTGCTCTCTACTCTCTCTTCTCTGCTCTCTCTTCTCTCTGCTCTCTACTCTCTGTTCCCTCTCCCCTCTTCTCACTCTTTACTGTACTCTCTCTCAACACTTCCCTCATATCTCCTCTCTCCTTTTTCCTCTCCTCTCTCAACTCTCTCCTCTCCTCTGTCCACTCTCTCCTCTCATCTCTCTTCTCTCTAATCTCTCCCCTCTTTCCTCTCCTATCTTCTCCTTTACACCAATTTCCCCTGGCCTCTCGATTCTCTCCCCTCCCATCCTCTCTCCTCACTCAGATTCTCTCCCCTCCCATCCTCTCTCCTCACTCAGATTCTCTCCCCTCCCATCCTCTCTCCTCACTCAGATTCTCTCCCCTCCCATCCTCTCTCCTCACTCAGATTCTCTCCCCTCCCCTCCTCTCTCCTCACTCAGATTCTCTCCCCTCCCCTCCTCTCTCCTCACTCACTTCTCATCTCTCCCTTGTCTCCACCTCTCATCGCTTATTTCTTATCTCTCCTATTTTCTCTCTACTCTCCTATCTCTCGTCTGTTGACTCTCGCTTCCGCTATCTCATCTCCCTTCTGTCATCTGTCGTTTTTACTCTCATATGTTCTCTCACCTCTCTCCTCTTGTATTCTTCTCTTTCCCATTTTTTGACTCAGGACTCTCTTTCCTTTCTTCTTTCTTCTCGACTCTTCTCTTCCCTCTTCTATACTCTCTCCCCTCTATAGAGAAGAGAGGAGATAAGAGGGGGAGAGAGGAGAAGAGAGAGGAGTGAGGAGAGAGGAGATAAGAGATGAGAGAGTTGAGAAAGAAGACAGGAGAAAGGAGAGATGATAGAGTTAAAGGAAGAGGAGGAGAGAGGAAAGAGATTATATTGCAGAGATGAGGGAGATGAAAGGAAAGATGAGAGAGTAGAGATTCTCTTCTCTTGTCTCTCTGTATTCTGCTCTCTCTTCCTTCATCTCCCATCTCTACTCTCTCATCTTTCCTTTCATCTCCCTCATCTCTGCAATATAATCCCTTTCCTCTCTCCTCCTCTTCCTTTTACTCTATCATCTCTCCTTTCTCCTGTCTTCTTTCTCAACTCTCTCATCTCTTATCTCCTCTCTTCTCACTCCTCTCTCTTCTCCTCTCTCCCCCTCTTATCTCCTCTCTTCTCTATCCTTTCTAATCTCTCCTCTCGATCCTCTCTCATCTGCCTCTCTGTTCTCTAATCTCTCATCTCTTCTCACTCTTATCTACTTTCCTCTCTCATCGATCATGTCTCCTCTCTCCATTCTTCTCTCTCCCTCTTCTCACCTCTACTCTTTCCTCTCCCTCCTCTCTCCCCTTCTCTCGCTTCTTCCTCCCATATTCTCTGCTCTCTCCTCACCCCCTCGTCTCTCCTGATATCTTCTATCTTTTCTCTTATCCCCCTCTCGCCCTTCCTCCCTTTCTAATAGTCTATTCCTTTTCCTTTTCACTCTCATCTAGCCCGCAGCCATGAGCTGGATTCTTTATCTGGCCGTTCAGGTAAAAATCTGCCGATCCCTGCTTTGAAAGCCAGTTTGTGGGACATAGTACTATCATTGTTATCATTTCTCATCTCATGCTTTAATCACGGCATCTTTCTGGCCAATTAGCAGCCCTGAGAGGAATTTGTGTATCTCCAGCTCCACCACCACAGCTGGAACTCTACAGCAGTCTAACAACCAAGGAAATACGCATTTCTTAGAAGCCATTTAAATTTTAAAGTTACCTTATGCAGATCTTAATGTTAAAAGCTTCATGGTGTAACTAACTGATTTAGTAGGATTGCATTGTAAACAGTTATTCATTAGTTTTTCGCTATTTTTACAAACCATCCCACATTGTCTTGACTCTTGATTTGCAATCCACAGTTAAACTGCTGCAGACTTGTCTATACAGAGGACAGTGGTTTGAATCTCTCGCTAAACTGTCTCTCCTCTCCACGCCTCTCCGGGGGTACAGAGAGGGCTATTAAAAAGTTATTCCAAAACACTGTACACTCGCTATGTACATTGAGCCCTATCGCCTGACCCTTCGTCTGAGCTGGGGGAATGAGTGAGTGAGCGGCACAAACAACAGAAAAAGCAGACAAACTTCACATGCTTACAGTTTCTGTTCTGATTGAGTTAGAGAGTTGAAACTTTACATTTAGATAGAGAATGAGTCAATAAAGAATTGTGTCAAATTTTAAGTCAATCGCTTCATGTGGAGCAAACTTATGGCAGCCGAAAGTTGGTCAATTTTGAAACCCCTTTTACCGGTACACATCTGGGCCCAGATCGGGCAGCTGGGTGGAGGTTGGGGTGGTTGCTACGCTGAAAAAAAACAGCCTAACTTTAAAAGTGCACAGCACCGCTCAGGATTAACTTTGAGACTCGAAATTTTACATGATTGTGCCAAAATAGTTTAAGATTATCTGTGTCAAATTTGAAGAGAATCGGTAGAAGTGGAGCGGCGCTATGGAGGATTTAGTGAAAAAATTGCGCATTTTGAGCAGTTTTTTGTACTTTTAGGTAGGAAGACTTGAGTCTAGGAAATTAAAAGGTAGCCTAAGACATTCTCCGTAGTAAGTTTAGGGTGGGTGTAAAGTTTGGTGTCATTTGGTTGAGCGGTTTGGGAGTCCATAGCGATCAAAATTGTCCACACACATACACACACACACACAGAGTTTTGATTTTTATAGGTAGAGATATTAGTGATTGTAATATTTAATTTAAATTTGGCCTAGATAAAGGTAAAAACTAAAAATAAGAAATAAGATAAGAAATAAGAAAATAAGAAGTATAAACAAAGTTTTATATAGGCTCTATACAAAAAATTGTGAATTTTTGTTAAAATTTCAATTTTTTTACCTTGTAAAAACATGGATATCAGTTTTGTGTTAAATAGTTATATAGTTATATAGTTTTATATTTATGGAAAACTATTGTGACTATTATTAATAGTCTAATTTCTTCATTTTTGGTTCATATTACCTAGACTCTAGATGGGTATACATATATGCCAGAAAATTCTAGGATACAAAGGGACTTAGAATATACTATTGGCATATAACTTGGTATACAAAGGGATCTATCATACCCTCTTAGCATAAAAAGATTGCTAAGATAGCAAGACACAGATAGGATCAAAGTTCCAAGTCCTAATCAATGTACTCAGTTAGGAACAAAAAGCAAAATTTGTCTAATATCAGATGAATAATCACTTCCTTCAACCTTGGCTTATTGAATAGGCCTAAGCCTACAATACAGGCTATATGTGCAAACTCTAAAATTACATTGGCTGTGTAACTTGATTCTGACCAAAAATGTGACCAAAAATGCAAATTGATCCGTTTTTATTCTCTTTAAAAAGAAATATGGAACCTTAATTACTGTAAACTTAAATTAAATGACTAAAGCGTTACAGTAGTGGATTTTCATTCATACTAAATTATTTGATTCTAATCAAACCTGGTTTTGTGTTATAAATACATTCTCAAATAATTTTAGTTAGTTTTAGAGTTTAATTTTTTAAGTTTTAATAGCACTTTTACACTTTATTAACAGCAATTAGATGTATGGATTGAAGTGATTTTTATACTTTCAGTTATAACTATTGAAGCATTAAAAGTATAATTATAATTGAACTGCTACAATTGCAGACTACAGAAACATGGCAAAGAAGTCCTACGATCTCCTATTCAAACTGCTGCTTATTGGCGATTCTGGCGTTGGCAAAACCTGCATACTATTCAGATTTGTTGACAACACTTTTCAGACATCATTCATTTCCACTATTGGCATAGACTTTAAAATTAAGACTATAGAAGTTGAAGGGAAGAAAATAAAGCTGCAGGTGGGTTTGAATTGTTTTTAATTATGCACTTATTTATTTCACAACTAATAGAATATTTTTACCTTGATAAATTTCAAACCTCAAAGTCCTTAAAATATTTTAACTTTATTCTTTGAACTTCTGCGTACTTTACCGGTATGTCTCTGACTTTCAGAATCTCCAGTGTGCTTCATTCTTCAACTTCTATGTAACTTTGTCTTTGACCTTCAAGATCTCCAGTGTGCTTCATTCTTTCAACTTCTATGTAACTTTGTCTTTGACCTTCAGGATCTCCAGTGTGCTTCATTCTTCAACTTCTATGTAACTTTGTCTTTGACCTTCAGGATCTCCAGTGTGCTTCATTCTTCAACTTCTATGTAACTTTGTCTTTGACCTTCAGGATCTCCAGTGTGCTTCATTCTTTCAACTTCTATGTACTTTATGTCTCTGACCTTCAGGATCACCAGTGTGCTTCATTCTTTCAACTTCTATGTACTTTATGTCTCTGACCTTCAGGATCTCCAGTGTGCTTCATTCCTTGAACTTCTATGTACTTTATGTCTCTGACCTTCAGGATCTCCAGTGTGCTTCATTCTTTGACTTTCAGGATCTTCGGTTCGTCAGTGTATATTGTAACATCAGTGTACTTTCTTGATCTTCAGACTTTACTGTGTACTTCTTTGACCTTCAGGGTAGACCTTGACATTTGTATCCTTCATTCGCGAGCCTGAACATTCAGGCTGAGTTTGTGCCGTGGGAATTTCTATTTCCAACTTTCCACAGATGCTGATATATAACTGACTGTATCAAATTTATGCAGCTATTGGCTACAACAGGAAAGCAGTGGCTGCAAGTACATGATATAAATGCTTAAACAATTAAAGCAATATAGCATGCATTATGGATAAGTCTGTGTTTGAGTCAAACAGTGTCAGACACTCAGACAGGCACACAAGTAGAAAGAGACAAATGGCATTCTGTGTTTCACTACTTCTGTTATCAGTTAGACTGTTGGATTGAGTTTTGCGATCTTCTTTCTTAGTAACTAAATTCAAACCGCTTCACTGCGTTGTACTGCGCAACACCGAGTTTCCTAGCAAACAAATGTTTGAACTGGATAAGCTTCCTGCGACGTTAAAATATTACATGAACTAATGTGCCTGCTTGCAATGTAGTTGGTTTAGGAAATAGTTTCCTTTCGTTTAGTTACTTTAGTACTATCTTATTGTGCAACTTATCTATGGTTGAGTTGCCCCCTCACTCAGTGACTGAGTCTAATGATCTATGGGTGTGTTGCCCCCTCACTCAGTGACTTAGTTTGATGATGTATGGCTCACCTGTCCAATTAAAATTTCGCAGATCTGGGACACCGCAGGCCAGGAGCGATTTCACACCATCACCACCTCGTATTACCGCGGCGCAATGGGTATCATGCTAGTGTACGATATCACTTCGAGAAAGACGTTCGACAATGTCTCCAGGTGAGATTTGCACTGTGGATCTTTTATTGATTAATGTTGACTGACTGACTGACTAACTACCTAACCTACCCTACCTAACCTACCCTACCTAACCTATACCTAACCTACCTAACAACCAAAATACCCAACCACCCCGCGCAGGTGGCTGCGCAACATTGACGAGCACGCCAGCGAAGAAGTGGAACGCGTCCTAATCGGCAACAAGAAGGATTTAAACGAGAAACGCCAAGTAACCGTCGAAGAAGGCCATCGCCTATCAAAAGAAAAGGACATCCCGTTCTTTGAAACCTCAGCTAAAACTGGCGACGGTGTTGAAGCCTCGTTCCGCGCCTTGACTGAGATTATTCTGCGCAAGACTCCGGCTGGCGGCCTGGCAGACCGCACTGATGGCGGAGCTGGCGGCAACATCCGGGCTGGTCAGGACTCTGCCGGGGGCCACTCGCGCAGCCGGTGCTGCTGAGAGAGAGACTCGAGAGCCCTGCTTGAGCTTGATGAGCGCGTTCAATATTGTAACAACTATAACTGTTAAATGTTTATGATAATACTTCTATGGCCCTTGTAATAGTGAGATATATGGACTTTAGTAGATTGGCTAAATGTTTTGATTCTTATATATGCGTGCTTAACTCTTGTCTTGTTTTAATAACTTTTTTGCTTCCAATACGAGTTTCTGGGTCCCTTGTTGTGCTTTAATATGGCAGTGTACTTTAATATAATAGCGGGATAACTCCCTGTTACAGACACTACAGACTAGGATAACTCCCTGTTACAGACACTACAGACTAGGATAACTCCCTGTTACAGACACTACAGACTAGGATAACTCCCTGTTACAGACACTACAGACTAGGATAACTCCCTGTTACAGACACTACAGACTAGGATAACTCCCTGTTACAGACACTACAGACTAGGATAACTCCCTGTTACAGACACTACAGACTGGGATAACTCCCTGTTACAGACACTACAGACTAGGATAACTCCCTGTTACAGACAGTACAGACTAGGATAACTCCCTGTTACAGACACTACAGACTAGGATAACTCCCTGTTACAGACAGTACAGACTAGGATAACTCCCTGTTACAGACACTACAGACTGGGATAACTCCCTGTTACAGACACTACAGACTAGGATAACTCCCTGTTACAGACACTACAGACTAGGATAACTCCCTGTTACAGACACTACAGACTGGGATAACTCCCTGTTACAGACACTACACTACAGACTGGGATAACTCCCTGTTACAGACACTACAGACTAGGATAACTCCCTGTTACAGACACTACAGACTAGGATAACTCCCTGTTACAGACACTACACTACAGACTGGGATAACTCCCTGTTACAGACACTACACTACAGACTAGGATAACTCCCTGTTACAGACACTACACTACAGACTGGGATAACTCCCTGTTACAGACACTACAGACTGGGATAACTCCCTGTTACAGACACTACACTACAGACTGGGATAATACTCTAAGCACTCTGGATAGGATCAGTAAAATGCTATGCATCTGTTCCTTGCTAAGGTACAAAATTACAATACAATAAAGTGCTTACTGCCACCCATCCTACTTATAGTAATGAATAATCACAGTAGTGTACAATTTGCATCTTTGCCCGTTCCTTTATTGCCATAATGCGCTTCGCTTTGTTTTATTGTTTTATTATTATTATTATACATGAAGTTACTCATGCCTACTTGTTACTGAGTAGTGTATTCTATTTACATGAAAGTCATATTTCCTACAATTCTGCTTTTTAAGTTATGTTTATCTTTATATGCTAAATATATATGCTACTAGCTATGTAAGCAGCCTTCTTGACCCTTACTCGCTCCGTTTTCAATTTTCCGCAAGTATTTTCTACTTTAAATAATCTCTCCGGCTACTATAAGTAGTTTTCCTATACGATTTTGATTTTGATTGCTTGTTTATACAATATTGGGTGCAATATGTATAAATGGGAATACTTTTTGTGTGTTTTTTATTGTGCAAACTAAATATTATTTTTGCTTAAGCTGCAAAAAATTGTACCAATGTTTTTAAACGATTGCTCGCCCTTTGGCGTGTGTACTTTTGTGTGTACTTTTATTTGTTATTGTGTCCGCAATTCGCAATCCTGCTAATAGGAACAGTACACACACAATATTGCAATCTACCGAGTCGCCATAATATAATCGTGTTCAATGCTTTGTAGCAATTGAAAGTCTTTTAATTATTTATATTAAATTCACAGGACACCATGACGAGGTAATATTTTTCTAACCATTGATATGATGAAAGCACTTCGGACAATATTTTATCTGATTTTTACTCACTGGCTAAAGCATGGTTCTTACTCGTAATTAGTTATCTATAATTTTATATTGTCCCCAGTTTTAGTTATGCCACAATCAAACTCCTATCTATATTGCTATCTGTAAATTGTGTTTCCTTTCAGTTACTTATGCACATATTCGTACATGGCTTTTTGTTGCCATTGATGTTCAAATATTGTCCCACTCTACTCATAGTAGAAATTGAAGCAAAGTTTACTATCTAAATTTTTATTGTTATTTATAGGCTTATACATTATTGTTAACAGCTATTGCAGGTTTTGGGTGGTTAGCAGAGAAGGGTTGTAGCCCAGTGGTCAGAGCGTCGGACTCACGACTTGAAGGTCGGGGGTTCGATTCCCGGTCCCGCTGGAACAATTTGTGTCCTTGAGCAAGTCACTTAACTCTGCACTGCTTCAGTTCACCCAGCTGTAAAATGGGTGCCAGCATTAGCTGGGGTAATTGAGGCTGTGTGCGGCGACCCCCCAGTCCTTGGACTGAACAGCCGTACGCAGATGCGCTGCGCAAATAGCTGCGGCTGAGCTGTCGGTTGCACATCTGGCCCAATTGGGGCAGGTGTAATCAATTATTATTATTATTAGAGAAGGACACGGCTAGGGGATTACTAGAACAGTGTAGCGCAGATATTTATTGCTTTAAACGCTTTTTAAGCTGTAAATTTCTTACTCGAATTATTTATTGCAGTTTTCAATTGTCTAGTTATTCTGTGTCTTCTTTTTATTTTATTTTGATAAAAGAAATTGTTTGTTGAGTTGTTGAAAGCAACTAGTCAGTTAACAGACTTGGCTGTCTGAATTCGCAACACTAACCAGTTTAGGATTGCAAAATAATAAGTACTATAAATTAGAAGTTAAAATAATAAGTTTCAGTTGTAACAACTCAAAATTGTGCTTAAAAGTTTATTGTCAAGACAAGCCTAATCATCTTGTTTGAAATTATATTTTTCCCAGATATATAAACTATGATATTATTTAATACGATAAATACACAGTAACTAAGTATATAAGAAATCCCAAATTCGCTTTCAGCCTTAACGCATAAAAATTGCCATTAAACCCCTTACCTATCCCTTTTTATTCAGATTGTTCAACATAGAATAACAACGCTAATTTTCAAATTGTTTGTATTCTGTTTTTAAACATTTTTTCGTTAGTTGAATGTAGGACATTCTTATGTTAAAGAATTGGCTGAAGCATATGCTGCTTGGTAAACATGTAGAATATCACTGCTTTGCTAATTTGCATTCAGCAAACTAGCAAACTGTATGCAAATTGTTTCTTTACTCTGAAAAAATGGCTGTCAATCTTAGAGAAGTTTTTCAGGTCTAGGAGTGTCTTGTTGCTGATCTTTCTCTGCACAAGAGAATGTACATTCCGCATCTGATAAATTGGGAGAATGTACATTCCGTATCTGATAAATTGGGAGAATGTACATTCCGTATCTGATAAATTGGGAGAATGTACATTCTGCATCTGATAAATTGGTAGAATGCACATTCCGTATCTGATAGGATAGATTGGGAGAATGTACATTCCGTATCTGATAGGATAAATTGGGAGAATGTACATTCCGTATCTGATAGAATAGATTGGGAGAATGTACATTCTGCATCTGATAGATTGGGAGATTGTACATATCGTATCTGATAGGTTGGGAGATTGTAATTATCGAATCTGATAGATTGGGACTGAGAGAACGTCATATTCCGGATCTGATAAGTTGGGAGAACGTACCATTCCGTATCTGATAGATTTGGACTGGGATAATCTACATTCCGCATCTGATAGATTCGGAGGATGTACATTCCGCATCTGATGTATATTGGGAGGATGTACATCCTACATCTGATAAATTGGGAAAACGTATAACATTCCGCATCTGATGCATTTGAAGGATGTACATCCTACATGTTATAAAATTGGGAGAATGTGCATTCTTACATGTGGATCTTAGCAAACCAATTTTTTAAATTTATATATTTTTCTAAATACCACAACGCGTTCACTAAAAAATCGTGCACTAATTAAGATTATAGAATAAAATTACAAAAACAAAAAAGGTTTGTTTAATTGTCTTGTCTTGTTCAATATTTTTAGCAGTTCTTTCGTCTAAATGATGGAATAACATGACAGTGACAGTGCCAGTATTTTGCTAAACTAAAAGCCGTTCCATATTAATTTATGCATTAGCCTAATTGCGTGGGTGGAGATGAAGAGAGGCAGCTGAATGAAGCTAAATGAGGCTTAATAGTTTTTCATTTTATATAGCTAAGCTAGTAGTGTGCCTAAATAAGACAAATTTAGCTGCATAAGGTATAAATCTACAGAATAAGATATGGCAATGTTTGCGCTGTATTATACTCTTCTATTCTTGACAACCTCCCACTCAGCTACGCTCCATTCAGTAGCTGTTTCGTTTAATGAAGAATGGAATGAATGTTTTTTTGTGAGAAAAACTTCGTCCCCTAGTCATTAATTTAAATTTTGGTCCGTATAATTTACCCTTTGGGGGTTGGTTGCTCAATCTCAACAGGCGCAATTGTACTTCATGCCACCACCGCAAGCGTTCATTCAAGAACATTTTCTCAACCTCGCCACAAAGCAAGCCCGTTTGTGTATTCGAATTGGACGAAACGAAAGGCCTCGCCCAGCAAAACAGAATTAATATAATATATTATAGAGCTAGAAAGCGCGAGCGCGCAAGCACGCAAAAACAACACGATACACCAAACCGCAAAAATGTGTGGGTGGGCCGAGGGCTCTATATATTTCAACACTTTAGTGCCTACACTACAAGGTACATAGCAGTTGGGCGGCTAAAGCTAGCTAATGCTAGGCCACGAATTAAGTTGCGTATATTTCTTGTTCAATAAATACCACTGGGGTGCCGGTCCGTGAGAGCGGGCGGGGTGGGGTTGAGCGGGGGTGTGTTGGGCTGAGGGTTACGATAGAGAGGTTTGATGCTGGCGGACGGCGGCCCGCGGGGCAAGTTTTATAGAGGAAGGTTGAAACGTACATAATCAGCCCCAGTGTACATTCAATTCAGTCGGTGTACACTGGGGGAGAGAGAAACTAAAATTCCTTACATTTGCAAGCACTCTAAAAGCTCTCAGCCTGTGAGACGCTTGCCAAGTGAAGCCCCCCCAGTGGCATAGAGGGTTTCCCAACCCTCCCCTTGACTTTACTAGTAAAATCGTACGTAAGCGCCTTGTCCTGGTTCAGTTCTAGACTAACTGGCAAAGCCCTGCAACTCCTTTTTTACTAAAAAGCCAGCGATCAGATAGATCAGTACGTAATAGATTAAGACATATACAGTTACTTTTAAAAATAGCTTCCTTCATATTTTTAGTTAGACAGGTAATAAAAGGCTTCTTTGTTTCTGTTTGTGTTTCAACTAGCTAAGCTTGATATAGAAACAAGAGTCGACAGGCGTTTTGTATAGTAAGCTAAAGAAAAGAAAGAGGATAATCAGCAGCACACAGACTACGAGAGGACTTACGAGTGCGAGACTAAGAGAATCAAGTGAGACTCAAGAGTCCAGAGACGAGACGAGGATCAAAAAGACGAAGGGAGCGCCTTGACGCAATTAATTTGAAACTTGGAAAGCATAAAAAGGCCTTTGACTGCTGATAGATAAGCAATATAATACTGCTTACTGTCTATTCTAAGAGCAACAGAGAAGTCGAAGAAGAAGAATCGATCGATCCGAGGGGCAGGCAAAGAGGAAAAAAAGGAAAGATATTAAAACAAGATTACCGGAAGCTTAATCAACTCTCGTCTTGAGACTATATATATTATATTATTTAGAGTAAAAAGCATAAAGCGGTTTTATTAGATCAGCAATGACGGCCGCTACAACCTACGCGACTGCAATGCCTATTGACGATGAAAGCAACAATGACCAGTTTGGCGGCAGCGACACGGAAGAAGACCAAGAACAAGAGGAATCACCTCCGCCTGCTACTCCAGACGATACCGTCTATTGCAACAAGCAGCTCACTGCACATTTAATCAAACAGCTTTGCTCAAGAACTAATGGACGGTCTACTAACAATCATTTTAATGGCTCTGCTAGAAGCAGCAGCAGCAGCAATAACAGTAGCTATAGAAGCAGTGGTATTGGGAATAATAATAACATATTAGTTGGCAACAGTAGCAATGGTCCCGTAGGCTACGACAGAAGCAACAGTGACAGCACCAGATCTTATTCGCCAGTCGAGACTCAGTCAGTTGAGCAGAGTCTGATCAGGCCGCCTCAGCTTCAGCAGCCTCATTATCAGGCTCAAGCTCCAGTTGTTCAGCGAGACTCTATAGATAGTAGCCAGGCAAGTTCTGGCTATCTGTCAGCCTCGTCAGCTTCCGGGATATCCGGCCTCTATGGCGCTTCGCCAGCTTACGTCTCTCCATTCGCTCTGTCCCCGTTGAACGAGAACGCGCCTAGATCTTCGGCTTGGTCTCGGCCGGCAATCAGTCTGGACGTAATTAAAAGTGCACGAACCGCGGAACTGGAGACGGTACTGTTTAAATTGTGCGACGAATTTGAGGATCGGCTGCACGGAAGATTCGATAGTTTTAGTTCCAGGTTTGTTTCTCATTTGCTTTATAGATTCTATTGCTGAGTTACCTCCTTTGTTCAAGTGCCCCCTGCCCTTTAACTGTTAAGTTCAGGGATACTCTGTCCTTCATAGGTTCATTTCAATTTCAGGGGCTCCCTGTCCTTCAGATGTTCAGTTTAGGGACACCTGTCTTTAGGCTCCTATGTTTCTGCCTTCAAGCTACCATGTTCCTGTCCGTTAGGTTCCCCTGTTCCTGTCCGTTAGGTTCCCCTGTTCCGGTCCGTTAGGTTCCCCTATTCCGGTCCGTTAGGTTCCCCTGTTCCTGTCCGTTAGGTTCCCCTGTTCCTGTCCGTTAGGTTCCCCTGTTCCGGTCCGTTAGGTTCCCCTATTCCGGTCCGTTAGGTTCCCCTGTTCCTGTCCGTTAGGTTCCCCTGTTCCTGTCCTTCAGGTTCCTCTGTTCCTGTCCGTTAGGTTCCCCTGCTCCGGTCCGTTAGGTTCCCCTATTCCGGTCCGTTAGGTTCCCCTGTTCCTGTCCGTTAGGTTCCCCTGTTCCTGTCCTTCAGGTTCCTCTGTTCCTGTCCGTTAGGTTCCCCTGTTCCTGTCCGTTAGGTTCCCCTGTTCCGGTCCGTTAGGTTCCCCTGTTCCTGTCCGTTAGGTTCCCCTGTTCCTGTCCTTCAGGTTCCTCTGTTCCTGTCCGTTAGGTTCCTCTGTTCCTGCCCTTCAGACTCCCATGTTCCTGTCCTTCAGGCTCCCCTGTTCCCAAACTATTTTTACAGACTGGACACCGAACCAGCTACGATCCGCGAGTCAGTTACCCGAGAATTGGAGACCCTGTTCTATGACGACAATATTCACTGGGGCCGCATCATTGCCGTTTTCGTACTGACTAAAGAAATCTGCGACAAGTGCCTGTCGGAGGGCCGGCCGGAACTGTCCGAGGCTGTCCAGCAGTGGGTGGCCGAATTTATAGATCAGCACCTGTGGCAATGGGTGCGGAAGAACCAAGGCTGGGTGAGTTCACTCTCTAATTTTTTCACTGTCTGACCTCTGGCACTCTCTTGTAGTCTTTGATGTCACTCTGATCTCTGTCTGTCACTTCACTCTGATCTCTGTCTGTCACTTCTCTCTGATCTCTGTCTGTCACTTCTCTCTGATCTCTGTCTGTCACTTCTCTCTGATCTCTGTCTGTCACTTCTCTCTGATCTCTGTCTGTCACTTCTCTCTGATCTCTGACTGTCACTTCACTCTGATCTGTGATCTCTGACTGTCACTTCTCTCTGATCTCTGTCTGTCACTTCTCTCTGATCTCTGTCTGTCACTTCTCTCTGATCTCTGTCTGTCACTTCTCTCTGATCTCTGTCTGTCACTTCTCTCTGATCTCTGTCTGTCACTTCTCTCTGATCTCTGTCTGTCACTTCTCTCTGATCTCTGTCTGTCACTTCGATCTCTCTTTTTCTCTGATCGGTCAGTCCCTGATAGCATTCATTATTGTTGCCAAATTCCGAACATTTTCCTACACATATATGGAAATCATATATATAGTTTCTCGTATACTAAATATATCTTTATAAAACAAACAATGTCTCTAAAATGTTTCTAAAAAAGATTGATGATCTACCTATCTTTGGAGTGTCTGGGTGTTAAACGCAAATTTAACTTAGTATAGACTATAGTGTCATATTTAGCCCACACAAGCAAAGTGGTATTGAATTTCGGTTCCTTGTATGCAAAACAGTCTACATGATCTATGCGGCTAGAATTCCAGGGTACCGTAATGTGATACAGGGGTATTAATTTGAGCCAACGAACCAACTAAATCTATATGCTATAATTGTAATCTCCATTCGCATGCGACAAGGGCTTAATTTTCTGGCTAAGAAATGCATATAGCTTGCAAATCGATACTAAATTACATACATACTGTGTCTTCTCTGTCCTGTCTGCCTGGTTTATAATCTTGTTTATAAGATAGGACTAAAGCTGGACTTTTAAAAACATGGTTAAACGAGATAAGCTTTGTTAGCAGTAAAAAATTTCTGTAAAAGCTTCAAATGTTTTTTGTTTCTGACTCTGAGAGTTATGGTTTGAAGGTTGAAGCTGTATTAAGTCAGGTTAGTCAGTCAGTCAGTCACAGTCAGTCAGTCAGTCAGTCAGTCACAGTCAGTCAGTCAGTCAGTCAGTCAGTCAGTCAGTCAGTCAGTCAGTCAGTCAGTCAGCCAGTCAGTCAGTCAGTCAGTCAGTCAGCCAGTCAGTCAGTCAGTCAGTCAGCCAGTCAGTCAGTCAGTCAGTCAGTCAGTCAGTCAGTCAGTCAGTCAGTCAGTCAGTCAGTCAGTCAGTCAGTCAGTCAGTCAGTCAGTCAGTCAGTCAGTCAGTCTGTTAGTTAGTTAGTCAGTCAGTCAGTCAGTCAGTCAGTCACAGTCAGTCAGTCAGTCAGTCAGTCAGTCAGTCAGTCAGTCAGTCAGCCAGTCAGTCAGTAAGTCAGTCAGCCAGTCAGTCAGTCAGTCAGTCAGTCAGTCAGTCTGTCTGTTAGTTAGTTAGTCAGTCAGTCAGTCAGTCAGTCAGTCTGTTAGTCAGTCAGTCAGTCAGCCAGTCAGCCAGTCAGTCAGTCAGTCAGTCAGTCAGTCAGTCAGTCAGTCAGTCAGTCAAACCCGCTATTCCACCTGTTTAGTACGGCCTGATAAGGTTCTACCAGGAGACGGGTGGGGACCAGGCGGGCAGCGGAGGCTCCGGCCTGTTCTCCAGCAGCGGTGTGTGGCAGTCGATGGCTCTGCTGCTGACGGTGTCAGCGGTGTCAATAGCAATCGCCCTGACGTCCAGCTATTTCAGACGATGAAAAAATTTCTTTCAAATCGATTTTACCAACTCGATTTTCTGTCACCGTCATTCTCTCGTGTGTAATTTCTTATCATTTTTTTCGTTTTATCAACTATTTATTTTATGTTTTAAATACTTGAGTTCATGATGTTCGATCGTTGTGCTCGTCTCATTTTTCTTTCTTATTTGTCAATTAAGGATATTTCCTTGAAGTCTTGTCTGAGAGATAAAATTATTTTCCTATGCTGTGCTTTGCTTTTTCCTGTTAATTTTACTTGCGTGTGTAAATGGGTGATTGTCTATGCTCAAAACTGATCTTTACCTTCAATGTCTCTACAATGCTACTTTAAAGAAAGTGGAAACACACCTAATCAGTCCCTGAAACACCTGTAGAACAGTCCCTGAAACACCTGTAGTGTAGAACAGTCCCTGAAACACCTGTAGAACAGTTCCTAAAACACCAGTAGAACAGTCCCTGAAACACCTGTAGAGCAGTCCCTGAAACACCTGTAGAACAATCCCTGAAACACCTGTAGAACAGTCCCTGAAACACCTGTAGAACAGTCCCTGAAACACCTGTAGAACAATCCCTGAAACACCTGTAGAACAGTCCCTGAAATACCTGTAGAACAGTCCCTGAAACACCTGTAGAACAGTCCCTGAAATACCTGCAGAACAGTCCCTGAAATACCTGTAGAACAGTCCCTGAAATACCTGTAGAACAGTCCCTGAAATACCTGTAGAACAGTCCCTGAAATACCTGTAGAACAGTCCCTGAAACACCTGTAGAACAGTCCCTGAAACACCTGTAGAACAGTCCCTGAAATACCTGTAGAACAGTCCCTGAAATACCTGTAGAACAGTCCCTGAAATACCTGTAGAACAGTCCCTGAAATACCTGTAGAACAGTCCCTGAAACACCTGTAGAACAGTCCCTGAAACACCTGTAGAACAGTCCCTGAAACACCTGTAGAACAGTCCCTGAAATACCTGTAGAACAGTCCCTTAAATACCTGTAGAACAGTCCCTGAAACACCTGTAGAACAATCCCTGAAACACCTGTAGAACAGTCCCTGAAACACCTGTAGAACAGTCCCTGAAATACCTGTAGAACAGTCCCTGAAACACCTGTAGAACAGTCCCTGAAACACCTGTAGAACAGTCCCTGAAATACCTGTAGAACAGTCCCTGTAGAACAGTCCCTGAAACACCTGTAGAACAATCCCTGAAACACCTGTAGAACAGTCCCTGAAATACCTGTAGAACAGTCCCTGAAACACCTGTAGAACAGTCCCTGAAATACCTGTAGAACAGTCCCTGAAATACCTGTAGAACAATCCCTGAAACACCTGTAGAACAGTCCCTGAAACACCTGTAGAACAGTCCCTGAAATACCTGTAGAACAGTCCCTGAAACACCTGTAGAACAGTCCCTGAAACACCTGTAGAACAGTCCCTGAAATACCTGTAGAACAGTCCCTGAAATACCTGTAGAACAGTCCCTGAAACACCTGTAGAACAATCCCTGAAACACCTGTAGAACAGTCCCTGAAATACCTGTAGAACAGTCCCTGAAACACCTGTAGAACAGTCCCTGAAATACCTGTAGAACAGTCCCTGAAATACCTGTAGAACAGTCCCTTAAATACCTGTAGAACAGTCCCTGAAACGCCTGTAGAATAGTCGTGTGGAAGCACCTGTAAAACAGTCCCTGAAACACCTGTAGAACAGTCCCTGAAACACCTGTAGAACAGTCCTTGAAACGCCTGTAGAATAGTCGTGTGGAAGCACCTGTAAATAGATAATCCTAGATACTAAAAAGGATTTGTCCTAAGCTCCTAAAATTAGTTTCTTTAAAAATCTAGAAACACATGTTGATGCTAGTTGTGTCCATCAGATGACACTGTCAGTAATTGTAAAGTTGCACATTTGATAGTGAAAAACAAATTTTCACTGTTTACACTCGACTAAAAGTAGTGGATGCAATAGTTTCCAAGTCATACGAGCACGTCAAATTAATTTTGACATTGTCATTTTCAAAATGTCATTTCCAGCCCTAT
The DNA here is from genome assembly GCA_002269645.1 of Macrostomum lignano. NCBI lineage: Eukaryota > Metazoa > Platyhelminthes > Macrostomidae > Macrostomum > Macrostomum lignano. The sequence goes on along the minus strand of NIVC01000419.1, from coordinate 532,666 downwards.
TTCGAACGTTGGAGGAGGGTTATTTTAAACGGTTTTACAGTTGTAAAGTTGTCAAATCCAGTTTTTAATTGTTGTATCAGTGTACCTTCATCTAAGCGTAAAATTCGTTAATTTGTTCTACCCCTTCAATAAATACTGTTGCAGCTTGCGTGTTATAACAAATCGAATTAGCTTGTTGCGTCATACTTTTATTTGATTTTTTATAATAGTTTTACGATAGTTATTTTTTGTCAACTAATAATAATTGTAGAATGTAACTTTTTTCCTGGCGGTGGTACGATTAGCGAACTTGTATAATTGCGAGCTAGTGTGTCATTTTTAGTTATACGATAATAATGATCTATTAAGCTTCTACATGTAATAGCACGTACCTATAGCTGATGCATATATTCTTATTACATTTTAACTAACCCCGTGCAGTCCTTTGTACTTTACATAAATTATGCATGGCAAAAGTTCAATTAAAACAATGTATTTCCTGTAAATTGTTTGTCTCATAAATATGCCACGAGTAGCTATTGAAGATATAATAAACAGTGTGTTAAATTTGAAATTATAGTCATAAGTATGTATGTACCCGTCGATGAATATGTTACTCCTAAGTCCACGCGCCCATATTTGGCGGCTTATGTTGTTAATAAATTGCATGCATGCTTTAAACTAACCGATTCATGCATGGGTGTCTTTGGCGAATTTATTATTAGTTATGGCGCACCTAGATAAGTCTATTTTTACATTTTACTGCCAACTGGAGACCGGATTTCCCGAACCTAGACTTGTTCAGACTAAGGCTTTATAATAAACGTTACATATTCCCGATTCATCACATGTACATTGCTCGTGATTGGAAGTTAAACATAAGCAGCTCTCTAGACTACATGTATGAAAAATCTCCCTATCTCCTAATTTAATAAGTTCAAACTGATGTAACCACGCTCTGGTCGCGGGATAGGGCATGGGAACTTTTTCGGAAGTACCTCACCTTACCATCACCGTGCACCTCCTGAGCAGAGCCGTCGAGACTGGGCCAGGTCTCTGACCAGGCCTGCAGACTCCCGCTCTGCTGCACTTCCTGCTGCCTCGGTTCCGTCTCCCCGGCCGCCACACATGCCTTTCCGGAGCTCCCTGTCCCTCTCTGTACCTCCCCCTCTACCCTATCTCCTATGCGCTCTACCCTATTCGTTATGTACCTCTCCTGTCCCCCATCTTTTTGTCTCTTTTTGCACTATTTTCCTGCGCTGTTCCTCCTTTCTCAGTGTCTACTTACAGTACTTCGTGCGCTCACCGTTCCCCCATCCCTTCTCAAACTCCCAAACGGTGACGCAAGTCGTGTGACCCCTCCTTCTCATCGATGACTCATCCCCCTCTCTTGCGCAACCTTTTCTCATGCTATTGTTCTCCCCAAATTTCTCATGCGACACCCACCCCACCTCCGCTTCTATTGTTCTCGTTTTTGATTCTTTTGTTCTCCTCTTCGCACCCAATTATCACATCTTCCCAGATTTTCTCTTTCTTTTGTTCTCGTTTTCGCACCCAATTATCACCTTTTCTCCAATGTTTGCTTTTCTATTGTTCTCGATTCTCCCCAATTATCGCCGTTTTCCATTTCCTTGTCCTCGACCCCAGCCCCATTGTTCTCAATGTTTGCAATTGCGCAACACTTTCTCGACCTCCCGCTGCGCCAATTATCCCCCACCCCACCTCCGGATTGCGCAATTTTCCCATTTCTCATATTGATAGGCCGTTCTCATGCTCATACTCATTATGACGTCATTCTGCCGGCAGCCAATCGAGAGAGGGAGTCATGGAAACGACCTTGGAGCGGCGGCTGGGAAGGCTATATAAGGAAGCGGTTTTCGGCATGAGAATCCTCAACCTTCGCTTTTTCTCAAGCGTCCTACCTATTGTGGACTTGCTGTCAGGCGTTGCTTTGACCTATTCGTCTATAAGACGAACCTCTGCCGGTCTGCGGTCTGTTACGCCAAGTTATCTCAGCTCCCCAAGTGAGCTCATCTGCCGGTCCGCTGTCTGTTACCGCCAATCATCATCAGCATCGCCTGATCTACACCATGCAGCGCTTCGCCGCTTCATCGTCTGCCTACTAACTGCAGCCTACAGCCCAGTGAAAAAAATGATATGGATTCCATGTGGATTTTTCATATGAAATCCATATGTGCATTTGTCTCCGTCCATCCATGTGGAATCAAGATATGGATTCCACATGGAAGATCCATATGGAAGTAATTATGTATTTCACATAGAATCCACATTGTCATTGAGTAAGCAGCCATTATACTGGTTGCCATAATAAATTGTTGCATCCTAAATCTCAAAATAATACCAGATCTCAAAATTTCATACGAACCCCAGATCTCAATACCATATAAAAGAAACTGAAACACAGATAAAACACTAGCTATAGCCAAAAATATTTCTGCACAAAAATTCAAAATTCAATATTTAAAAACGATGTAAGGTGTATTTATGTACAGTAGTGAGTCATTGGCACACAAAGAATAAACACACTGATGTAAATATTGATATCTTTAGAGTTGCACTGCGCATATAATATAATATATAATTTGAAATTGACATTGTCAATAGCATTAATTAATTAACAATAATATAATGCATCAGAATTAGAACAGTCAGAAACATGCTGCTGCCAATTGCCAGAATGCTGCTTCTTTAGGTCAGGTGAGCAACCTTAGAAAAGAAAGGGTTTAAATTACAGAATTTTATAATAGATTGATGACAGATTTTATAATAGATTTTGATAGATTTTGATGACAGAAAAAAATCAGTTTATAACTAAAACTTACCATTGCTTCACAAAAGGTAGCATTTGAGATATTAAATTCAAATTCCAAGTAGCTTTGCAAGCTTCTTCAAATGCAAGACCAAGGTGACATCCAAGTTTGAGGATGGGCCATGTAATGTTAGGCTGAAATAAAATAGAAAAATAATTGTTGCCAATTAAGATTGATAAATAATATTGATATAATTCATAAAACTAATTTATTGATGAATACTTATAAAAAAAGTTTATTTTAAAATTAACTAGGCCTAAGTCCTAGGTTTATTTTTTATGCGCAAAGTATGCATATGCACCCTAAATTTTAAAATCCCACCTTGAAAATTGAAAATAAAAAGTGGATACAGTTTAGGTGCGATCTCATTACCTATTTTTTTGTTGAAGCCTTATTTGCACTGCCTTCATATAAGAAAAAAGAGAAACTGCATTCTAAGCCTTAAAATTATAAAACCCTAAAAGTAAGCATAGGGTATGATTTTGCACCTTGTCTCTAGCAAAAAAGAAAACTCTACCTAAGTCAATCAATAAAATTACCAATAAAATAATAAGTACAAAAAGAATTAATAAATGTTTCTATAAATTTAATTTTTTATTTTAAAATTGATTTTAGACTATAAAGTATTTAGGCAAAGCAATGCATGTTTTTTATATTTGCTAGCCTAGTATGATTAAACATTAGGCCTAAGCGGCCTAAGCCTAAATAGCTATGCCCTATGGCTATTAAATTCTGGTCTTGGCCTAAATCGGATCAAATTTACAATAATTTAATACTTATTTATAATAGCAACCTTAGGGGTCTGCTAGGCTAGCTATGCCAAAAGCAAGTTGCAAGTGTAATTGCAAAGAATTATTTATTATAATTAATAATATCCATATACTAAAAATGAAAATCTTGCTTGTTTCTATGCAATTGATTAGAGAAAAATTGTTTTTAAAAAATGCAACAAGTCCAAAAGATGCTAATAGGCTTTTTTGAAGAAAATCATAAATTAATAGATTTTTAACAGATTAACTAGATTGACTAGTCACAATTCACAAAGTCAAGCTAGTCCTAACCTTAATTAAAATAGAAGGACCTAAATTTTAGGCTAAATTGATAGTTATAGGCCTAGCTTAAAATAGGCCTAATGAGCATACATATAAATAGATAGGTAGGACTAAGAGGAAATTATGAACTTCTAAAGGCCTATTCAAGTTAAAAAATGAGTAGCCAATCTATGGACATGGCCATGGGATTCCTAGAAATTAGATAAGCCTAAATAAATTTATCATGGATTTTACCAAAAGTATTAGGCCTATCTATGATAAAATACTGATTTATCTAATTTCTAATCCCATGGAGGCCATGGCCTTATAAGTTATTGCCTATAGGCTAGGTCTACTAAAATTTTTAAGGTGCTTAAATAGCCATAAACAAGGCAATTTATGTTTCAAGGCCTTGAACCAAGACATTGACGAATATAAAATAAAATTAATTTCATTTTAAAAAGCACGAAACGTTTTTTATTGTTTACTTCTATTTTGTCTATTTTAACAAACAGTGTCTTATTGTCCGATTATAATTTAGCTTTAAGATATTAATTTTTACTTAAAAGCATATAAATATAATAATTTATTATAGTAATTTCATAAAAACGTCTGAATGTGGTGTATCACAGTTTTTTATCGAAGTGGATTCCATGTTGAATCAATATACGCTTATTTCTCTTGAATTCCTTGTAAAATCCACATCAACATTAGGACAGTAAAAATAAAAAAATAATGCATAAAAAATACTTTGCATACCATTATGTCATCTTTAAGTCATTAATTTGCAAAAATTAAAGAAACATTTAAATTCCACATGGCCACGTGGAACCCACGTGGAATCCATAAATCATTTTTCACTGGGAGCCGCCCTCGGCCACTCCGTCGCTCTCTCTCTCTCTGTGCAGCTGCCGGTAAGCTACTAATTTGTGCTCTCATTGCCTTGCTAATCCGGGGTTTGCCTATTTTCCATTGCTTGATTAGAGAGCTGATCGCCGATTGTGATACCGTATCTTTTGCTGTACTTTATTCAATAGTGAAGCCGCGTAATTGCCTAATTATTTGCCTAAGGGCCTAATTATTAACTATTACTAAACCCCTCATATTATTCACTCTATCACCCTCATTTCACTCATGGCTTGCTGAAGCCTTTCTCCCTGGGTGGAAAACCATAAGGAAGTTTGGGTAAGCTAATGGCCTCTCCCCGTGTAAAGCCCGCCTGTGGGTGCGTGCTGCGGGTCGGAGCTGTGTGTGCGTGCTGTAGGAGGGATTAGCGAGTCTTGGCACAGAATGTCAGTAGGAAGGTTGCAACCCCATACTGACGCGTCCCTTCCGCCCTGAGCAATTTAAAACTATAGCTAGTACCCAGTGGCAAAGCCGACCTCGGCCCGAGCTCGGTCCGCCGAGATCGGGCCGAGCTCGGCGGGTTGACGGCGGTTCTAGCTCGGGCCGACGACCTCGGGCCGAGGTCGGCTGACCGCGGTAATGCCGAGTAGCTTTGCACTATACTTTCTATTTAGCTTATTATAAAGCTTATATTGCTTCTTACAGATTGACTACATGTAGGTGCCACTTTTACTTTCTATAGACTTGTACTGTACATGCACATTCGGTATTACATGAAAAAGAAAATGTGAATGGGAAAACGACATGACACGAATTGAAACCATCGAGTTAAAGATCCCATGTCATTCCTAGCATGTTAGTGCTTTGCAGTGGTAATGTATATGAGCCTAGTTATGGTGAGCCTCTAGTATAACTAGTTTAATTGATTTCCCCTCGGAATTAAATACATATCCACCAGACTCAGTTCTCTGACCCAACAAATATACAACCAACAACCATGTCCAGGATTAAATGATTGTGAAATAAGACAACGATTTAGAAGAACTTAAAATAATTGAATTAAAAGAACACCGCAACAGTAAATCCACCACAAGCACACTAGTGTATTATCAAATGCTAATAATGATACAAGATTAACTTTTCAACCAATAAGCAAGAAAACAAAGAGAAAAAGTAGCTAAACAGCTGAAAACAGAGGTTGTGTTAAGGGTTGTGATACGGATTTGGTTGAGCATTTATAAACATTATAAACTGTAAAGACTTCACTTTAGATTGTAGAACGAGACGCTTGATACGAGGAAAGCGACTGCAATTTATATTGTAAATATTGAGCACGATACATTGGGTGTAAGAGGCTTAAGGGTGGAGAGCAAGAGCGGCCAGAATGCAGAGCGCACATAAGAATGTACAGCGAAATATCGCAGAAGGGAGCACGCAGCGAAACTGGTAAAACACCACCTCAAAACACGGAGTAAAAACAAGCTAACAAAACAAACAACAATTTGCTCAGCCAAGTCACCACACTCCTCCCCACAAAGATTAAGCGTTGGATAAAAACGAGAATAAAAGACGCAAATCAGTTCACAGTCCATAGAGGAACAGTCCATAGTCACTGGTAGCGCAGCCGGTCAGGTTAAGCTCTTGCCCTGGTCGAACGTCAAAGTGGCGCCGCAGAGCTCAACTCTGGTGCCTGGCCAGGCGTCTCCGCAGATGCTTCTGTTGATCATCAGGCACCTCGGCACATAGCGGTTGCTCAACTTTGGAAGGCGCCGCAGGCACTTGATTGATGTGCCGATGGACCTCTCGACCATTGTCAAACTGGCAAGAGAGACAGCCCTGGAGCAGTCGGTCAGAACAGCAGGCTTCCAGCTGCCATCAGCAGCAAAGTCCCTCGCAACAACTGCGTTGCCCATCTCAATGTGGTGGTCATGGGCATGACTGTCATGCTGCTGCTTCTGCATTGCTTGTGGGGAGGCTTAGAATCTCACCCCATTTTCTCAGTGTTGTATCTAGAACATCAAGGGGGTTAGAAATGAAGCCATATGATGAAAAGATAAAAAAATTGGAGTCAAATGCATAAATGGAAAAACACAAAAATGATACCCAAATCTGGCCTATAGAACAAAACTGATGCCAAATGTGGCATAGGGCCCTAGTATATAAAATAGCATCAAGATCTAGTCTATAGTGCAAAATAAAGTAAAAACCTATTATAGTAATATAAGTATACTGTAGTTATACTAAAAAGTCATTAGAAAAATAATATAGTATAATATGAATACTGTGAATCAATTTAAAAAAGTAAAAAATCTGGCATATATAGCAAAATTACATTAAATTGCCTGCCATAAAATGCACAATTGGCATTATATCCTGGCCTATAGTACATAAACAATGCCTTAAATTAACTGATTGTATGTAATTCATGATGGCATTGCCATGGGCCTAGACAAATGAAAAAATAAGAAGCTAAATATAGTAAGGATAAAAATATCATAGGAGATTAAAAACCTGGCTTTATTTAGCTTTAGGCCATTTTAGACTTCAAATCACAGGATTTATGACCTAAGCTAGATATCATTCCTACAGTTAAGTTATGGTAACTCCTATTGCAATCCTATACTTTTAAACATTTTATCATGAAAATATGCTTTTTTGTAGATATTTATTCACTTTTAACTCCTAGATAACTATTTGATGGCCATTCTGAAAATAGCTGGTGAATTGCCATCGTAATATGTCTTATTATTATTTATGAGAACATATTTCATACGCCTATTCATGAATTGTAAGCAATCTCCATTAAACCCAAAAAAAGAAGCAAGTTTACATTGCATCAGTGTAGTTAACTTCAACTAGCTATAGTTCAATTAGTTTCGGCTTAACTGTAAGACTAAGTATGTCTCTGGAATTTTTGCCGAAACATCTAAATGCTTCCAAAGAACGTGTAATAAAATAATAACTAAGTCTAAGAAGCTAAATGAATTGCCACGTTAAAAAGAGCCAGACACTGTTTACAATTGACTAAAAAACCACTCATGATACGTCCGACTACATGGGAGCAATATATTCAAATGAATGGCAAAAAAATGAGCAATAATTACGCCTTAAGTAAATTCTGAAGCAGTTTATTATTTATTTATATTTTTACTAACGAAGCTATGTTCTTTTATCTGGTAAATTACTCATATATATAATTGTTAAAATCCAGTACTTCGAATTTTCCGTACCTATAACGCATGCACTTCATGGTCGTCTCGAAGGAGAATAAATCCATAAAAGTCAAATCGCCTACTCAACGAGGAAACTAATTCAGTAAAAACACAATTAGTATGTGTAAAAAGCACATTACACCACTTTGGTGGATCAAAAGTGCTGTATGATTGCGTTGTTTTTGTTTATTGCAAAAGAGTCACTTTTTCAGTGTAAATTATTCATCTATATTTATGCGGTGTTCTTTTTTAATCATATCGAATTGATTATTGTAGGTAAATTCTGCTTAATTGATTAAAAATTTTAATCGGTTAACGGCGCGGCACCCCGAGATTCTCCCGAGTTCGGGCCGATGTCGGCTGGCCGACTTTAGCATGGCCGATCGAATGCCGAGTGGCCGACGTCGGCCCGAGCTCGGACCGAGCTCGGCTTTGCCACTGGGTACATGTTCATCTCACGCTACTCTTAGTAATCAAAAGTCAGCCTCGCTCACAGCCACAATATTGGATCCCTGTTGAGAAATCCTTCAGAGATTGAGCCCAGAGTTCCCGATCATGCCCCAAGCAGAGTCGGCCTGTACTCGGCTGCATGTGTCTCCCCTGTTAGTCTAAATCCACTGGTCCAATCCAGGCGGGGCTCTAGCCTCGAGAGGTCTGGTAATAATATCTAGGTGCGCCAGGTCACATATAGAGTGGTGGCAGCCACTCGATCATGCTATGACCGAGTGACCATAACTATTGCACCTTGGCTACAGGTGGGGTCCATTTGGGTCCTTGGCCCTCTGGTTAGGAAAGCGCTACCAAAGCTATCAATCATGTGGGCTGGACAGTCTGGTGCTGGGAGGTCCGTCAGGTCATTGCCCCGGTCATAGGCAGCCTACGGGGTCATTGCCCCCTCTGGTCATGCGTTCGTCTCTCAACGGAGCGGACAGGCGACAAGGGCGGTTACATCAAAACCAAAAATGTCTTGTCGTCATAGCTTGTTCGAAATGTAAGTTACATACTAGATGCATGTACAAATGAATAATTTTTGCATGGACACAACGCTAGCGCTATTAGTGCTAAAAAAGGCATATGCATGATGCACACTGGGAATTTTACGTCGTTTTTTGTATAATTTGTGCGCAAGCGAATTCCAGCCACCAGCTCGCTTCCATGCAGCTATACACATCAGACCCGTTCAGCTGCCGTCAGGAGACCCATCACAGAAGCTCTATCTTGGTGAAGAAATATCTTATAAGCTCAGTAGCTAACATTTAACTAATTTATTTTTCTGCATTAGCGAATTCGTTTCTACATTATTTAGATCCCCACACTCAGTAGACATTGTTTAAACCATAAAAAGTTCGCAGAAAAAGTGCGAGTTCAAATCGCCCCGATAACCGCAATAATGTGAAAATTCACAACGTCCTGAACTGAACGTCCACCGGTCCACCCTGTCCGACGCGGTCTGACTGACACTGAAGGTAGTTGTCCAGTCCCGTTTAAAGTTGAATCTTGTCGTCTTGCCCAATCACACTGCTACATTTATATGTTCTAATATAATGCTATTATTGCTAGGCCCCTAGGCTAATGCTATTATGCTAATAAAAGTAAATGCTCATAGCTAAATAGTATGTTGTAGTATGTATGTTATGTTGGACTTGTATTTAATTTAGCCATTTAGATATAGATTAAGTTTCTACGCCTAGTAGTTTCGAATAAGCAATGAAATAATTTTAGCAATTTTGAAATATAGTTTATGATATTTAAAGATTGTTTATAATATCATATTTGTACTAATCTGAGTTTAATTGAAATTATTGAATGTTAAAAAATAAAAAACTATGCAATGACAGTTTCATCAAACATATGCCCCCACTGGCCCTGGCTTGGCCTATGCATATTTTTAAATCTTTTCGAAACATTGGGACATAAAAGCAGCTCTTGATTAGGTCTACACTAAGCCAGGATGGAATTCTTGTATTTCTTAAGTCAAACGGAATTATGTGATTTTTTATGGCGCGCAAAATATTTTTTATTGGTCACATTTTTTATTTTGGTACTTAGCACGTCGCAAAATAACAAAATAACAAAATAACGAGACAATAACGAAAAATGCATTCTAAGAAAATGTAGTGATTTGAATTTACGTCCAAATATGTATGTTAGAGAATGTTACGAATGTCTACTTTTTATAGAATTTTTTCAAATTTTTACTTTTGTGCCTTATTTAGTTTTTACTTTTTATTCTTTTTTTCTTCGTGATCTTAGCTAGTAGGATTATCTTTTGCTAAATCCAATATCTCAAGTGCAATTTTGCATATATTAAGAATTAGCAATTTTGTCTGAAATTCTGCGACGCATTTTTTCCGGATTTTTTGACGCAAAATCGCATTTTTTTCTTGCAATCACATAACGCGTTGTGATTTTACTCTGCAAGAATTCCATCCAGTAGGCTCTTTAGAATTTTGGTAATGTTTTTATTAGGCCTATTCAGTGATAAGGCCTAAGCTAATATTAATGTTATGCTTATAATTGTAATTCATTCATTTTGATTATTGTTAATGTTATACCTATAATTAATACAATAGATTTTTTTATTATCAATCTAGTAGGTGCCACCAAATTCATCAATATCTAATTTTAAAGGCCTAACTCTGTAGACAAATTCAATTAACCTTAAGGCAAGCTTAATATGCTATGCTATTGACTAGGCCCCCTAATTCAAGGCAATTGTCAAGTTTTGTTCAATAAATTGTAACAGGGGTTATTCCTCTGTCTTTATCAATTTTAATCCCACTAAATGCCACCAAAGTTATAACAGTGGTTCTTGTTCTCTCTTGTAAATCCTATTACTAAGTCACCAAGTTGTTATAGGCGTTTTGGCTTTTTATGAAAATCTCGACCATTGATACCAAAGTTGTCGTAGGAATTGCTTCCTTCTTAATAATATCTCACCATTATATCACCAAGCTGTGCTAGGGCTAACTAATCTTTAAGTGTTCTTGTTAAGTTGGTAGCTGCCACCAGGATTATGAGGTGGGGGAGAAAAGATTTTTCTTGGAATGGGTAGTTTTGAAATTAGCTGACAACACCAGTGAGATGGGGCAGCTTCCACGTTTGAATTGCCACCTTCGTGATCTCGGCACTCATAAAGCCGGAAAATTTCACAGAATAAATTGGACGCTTTTCTCCTTTGTTACTCCAACTGCCGGGTTCCTCAAGTCCGGGGGGAAGGTAGTTGTGATTGTAGCAGAGTGGTCGTTAGAGTGGCACAGTCATTCAGATGGTATACACTGGAGCTTTTGACACTGTAGAAATTATGCATTGAAATCGCTGAACTGCTTACTTTCAGTAGCGTAAAGCTGCCACCACCAAAATTTGCATATTACAAAACGTTGAATTCTCAGAGCTTTCTTTGAGATGAGAACTTTTGGTTGTTTTATGCCCCATGGGCAAATGACTTAATATAGACTAAAGCGAATGCTTCAGTTAGTGGATGCTACAAGTTAATTAGCAAATTAATTAAGGCTTTATTAAGTTTATCCACAAGTTTATTAGTCAAAAATTAGTTATAGTTATTTGAGTGACATAGAGCGAATTATGATCAAAGATGCTGATCCAGCGTACCGGGGTGCTAACAACAACAACAACAACAAAATACTCGGCCCCGCAAGCAAAGTCAGTTAGAGCAGGGCGCGTCAGATAGCGTGCCGCAGAGCCTGGGAGCGAACGAAATCCGCTCCGTTGGCAGTGTCGGGCACCCCAGTGTCGCACAGCAGGCAGTCCACGTATCGACGGGTTCAGGCCTGACCCCGCCTGAACGGGCCCTGCAAGGTGAGCAGCAGGACACCCTGAACGGGTTGGAGGCAGTAGCCCTCGGCCCGGATCATGTGGCCCGCCAGTTGGAGTCGCCGTCGGCGCAGGATGGTGGACGGGCGCTGCAGCTTGGCCCGATCGTACAGGGCCTCGGTCCCGACGCTCTCGTCAGCTCGAAAGGCCGCACAGAGCAGCCCTGAGTGCGCCGAGTCCAGCTGCCGCTCCAACGTAGCCGTCAGCGTCCACGTCTCGGCGTTGTAGAGCAGGACGGTTTCGACCACCGCCTGCCACAGCCGAGCCCTCTGGCGGTCGGGCAGCGCTTCGGACTGGAGGACGGCTCGGATCGAACGAAAGGCCGCCCAGGCAAGTCCTCTGCGCCGCCGGAGGTCTTCTTCCACGTGGGGCACCAGACCGCCGAGGTAGGTGAACCGCTGGCAGCGTGCGAGCCTGGTCGTCTGCCCGTCTGCGCCGCGGCATGTCAGGTCTGCTGGGATGTTGGCCGGCACAGTCAGCACCTCGGTCTTTAGCGTGTTGACAACCAGACCGACGCTCGATGCTACCTCGACCAACCTGTCGATCTGGCGTTGGGCGCCTCCAACAGACGAGGACAGGAGGGCGAGGTCGTCGGCGTACCCAAGCACGCTTAGGCGCTTTTCGCCGTGGCGGCGACCGATGCGTCTGCGCAGCAGGAAGCCGTCATTAGCCGAGGGGAGTGCGGTCCGAAGCACCCAGTCCAGCAGCAGCACGAAGAGGAACGGCGCCAAGGTGTCTCCCTGCAGAACTCCTGATGAGGTGTCGAACAGGTCAGACAGGCCGTCCGCCGTCACCACAGCAGCTCGAGTATCGCAATACAGCGCCATGACAGCGTCGATTAGCTGCTGGGGCACCCGGTAGGCTCGAAGGACGAAGGGGAGAGCGGCTCTCAACACCGAGTCAAACGCCTTTCGGAAGTCAACGAAGACAATGATCAGCGTAGACTGGCGAATGCGCGCCTCCTCGATGACACGGCGGAGTGCGAGGATCTGTGTCACTGTACCGCGTTGCGGCCGGAATCCGTTCTGCTCGTACCGCAGGTACGGGTCCAGCACCGACTGGAGACGATCGAGCAGCAGCCGGTTGAAGAGCTTCGCGGTGCAGGACATCAGCGAGATCCCGCGGTGGTCTTCTTTCCGCGTTGTCCCTGCCTTCTTCGGGATTGGCACGATGTGCGCGACGGTCCACTCGGTGGGCGCAGGAGCGCCGGCGAGCACGCGGTTCATGACGCCTGTGACCTGGGAGGCCACTTCCTTCGTCGGGGCCGAGCGCCTTGCCGCCTGATGTTTTCCGAGCGAACAGCACAACGTCCTCCGTGGTGACTGGTCTGGTGCAGAAGTCCTCCTCAGCTGGGAGCGGCGTGTCCAGTGGGAGCGCAAAGCTGGCGGGCAGCGGCGATGCGGGCGCGTTCACGATGCCGGCAAAGAAGTCGCGCAATTCATTCCTGCGCTCCTCCGGAGTGTCGCCGGCCAGATTCAGCGCCACGCGCTTTTTGCGCCCCGTCAGAGTCCGGACGGCCGTCCACACTGCGCGGCTCTTCACGTCGGGGCCGGCTGCAGTGATGGACCTAATGGCGTCGTCGACAGCGGCCTGCTGCCGCTCGTCAAGAAGGCGCTCAAATGCGTCTTCAGCTTCGCCTGTGGGCCTCCGGTTTCTGCGGAGTCGCTCGATGTTGAGCCGCGCCTGCCTGATGGTGGGGTCGCTCTGCCAGACAGGCAACGATTTTTGCGCTGGCCGCATCAGCGGGACCGTCTGCTCTGCAGCAGCTCTAACGGCGGTGCTGATGTCGGAATACTCCGCCTCGCGCTGGTCTCCAAGCGCGCTGACGAAGGCACCCGCGAATTGACGCTTTACGTGGGTGTCCAACAGTGCGCGATAGTAGCGCCGTGGCCGCTGCTTTGGCGGTCGGTAGAGCTGGTCGCGGAGCCGCAAGTCGCAGATCAGGAGTCGGTGGTCTGACCGGAGAGCCAGCGGAGCCATGGTGTCGCAGTTGGTGACGCGGCGGCGCTCGCGAGTGCGAACCAGCGCATGATCGAGTTGCGCCAGTCTCCTCGTGGCATTCCGCCCGCGTGCGTTCCGCCGCCTTCTCTTGCAGCCCGCAAAGGTGACCAGGCGGGCAGGGGGCTTGCGGAACTGGGTGTTCGCGGACACCAGGTCCAGCCGGTCAAGCAGGTCCTCCAGCGCATCGGTGTTGGCGTTCTCGCGTCCCGCGACAAAGGGCGAGCGCTCGGACCTCCGCGGGACTGCGTTCAGGTCTCCGAGCACTGCCAGCGTGTCGCGGTTTGGCACCTCTTCCAGCTGCCCAGCCAGGAAGTCGAAGAAGGCACGCGCCTCCTCGGGGTGAGCAGCGGTGGGTGCATACGCGCAGAACAGCCGGATGCAGCTGGCGCGCAGTTGCAGGTCGACCCGCATCAGTCGCGGGGACAGCGAGATGCAGTGCACGCTCTGCCGGAGGCGCGGTCCGATCAGTACGCCGACACCGCCTCGGCCGCGGTTGTCTGCCGACGTGTACAGGAGGCTCCAGCCGGCTCCGAGGTCCTCAGAGTGGAGCCCCGGCTCAGCCACGATAGAGACCTCCTGCAGTGAGACGAGGTCCAGCTGTAGGTCGTGGGCCAGCTGGACAAGGATGGTGCGACGCCAGGGGGCCTTCAGAGTTCGGCAGTTCATCGTGCCGAGTCATTATAGCCTACTAAAATCATGATATTGGAAAGTTGGGACTATGGGCTCTCATGTGAATATGGATTGCCCTAGTAGTGCGCAGTGCCCAATTGGCAAGACACTGTTTAGCTAGGAGGGGGTTGACTAAGTCCTAAAGTAGCGCCCTCCAATAGATTGAGGTTGCCCAGTGAATTTCAGTTTCTTATTACGGATTTGCTCTTGTCATATATGACTTCCCATTGGCTATTCAATTTGAATAATCCTATTGCGATATTTCTCCTTTGTCAGTTGGCTCCCCACACCTCTACTCCGCATTAACACTATTGGCTTTTAGACTATTTGTCTTGTGCTCTTTGTAATTTCTACCTAGCCAATGAGCATTTGCTCTTAATTTCAACAAATGAGGAAGGCGTTTAGCAACTTAGCTTATTTAGTTTTGTCAGGCGAATTGCTGCCTCAGAACCAAAAAGATTGTTTGCCGCTCTGGGCACAAATTTCACTTCTCAGCAATCCTCAGCAATTCCCCTAGTAAGTCTTGACATCTCAGCAATTCAACTCAAGCCATGATATTTCAGCAATTTAATCTAAATTTTATCTAGCATCAAAATAGTCCAAATTCTAAATTCAAGAATGTAAAAATGAAAGTTAATATATCATTTAAATAAATACTATGACACTAAAAATAGAAATTGGCATAGAAATTATTTATTACGTCAGCTGTTTTACTTTTTGAGTTAAATGATGAAGTATTCAGGCCTATAAAGAAAGCCATAACTACTCTCCAGTGGTTACTTGGCAAGTCTAAGAATCATAATCAATAAAAAACCTGTTGCATGCTCAGCCAAATGAGTTCACTACGCAAGGCACGCAGCGTGCGAGACTTGGCCATTGTTAGGCTGGACGCCAGGCCAATGCGAGATGATGAGTTCGATTCTAGCGCTGCAGAAAATCAGCCTGGCAACCGGCATAGCACTCTGGCTATGGCCTCGGCGCAGTCGCATCAGCATAGCTATCAATCCAGTCAGCAGACAGAGGCGCCTGCTAAGCCTATTATACTGAGATCTGGAGATGGCAGTCTGCACAATAGGTTGGTAACTATTATACATTAACAACTGTTTGTTGAGTTATTGAGTTATTGAAGTCCTATAAAAGTCCTCTAAAATTCATCTTCCTGAATCATCTCAAGTGCTCACTTCCTGTCCTGAATCATCTCAAGTGTTGTCATCCTGAATCATCTAAATTGCTGTTTTCCTGAATCATCTGAAGGGTTGTCTTCCTGAATCATCTGAAGGGTTGTCTTCCTGAATCATCTTAAGTGCTGTTGTCCTGAATCATCTGAAGTGCTCACTTCCTGTCCTGGATCGTCTCAAGTGTTGTCATCCTGAATCATCTAAATTGCTGTTTTCCTGAATCATCTGAAGGGTTGTCTTCCTGAATCATCTAAAGTGTTGTCTTCCTGAATCATCTTAAGTGCTGTTGTCCTGAATCATCTGAAGTGCTCTCTTCCTGTCCTGAATCATCTGAAGTGCTGTTTTCCTGAATCATCTTAAGTCTTCTCTTTCTGAATCGTCTGAAGTATTGTTTTCCTGAATCATCTAAAGTGCTGTTTTCCTGAATCATCTTAAGTCTTCTCTTTCTGAATCGTCTGAAGTATTGTTTTCCTGAATCATCTAAAGTGCTGTTTTCCTGAATCATCTTAAGTCTTCTCTTTCTGAATCGTCTGAAGTATTGTTTTCCTGAATCATCTGAAGTGCTCTATTCTTGTCATAAACAATTTAAAGTGTTTTCTTTCTGAATCATCTGTTCCTGAAGCATGTAAAATCCGTTGTACTTCTCTGAATCAAAGTTATCCACAACTCTGACTTTCCCAGGTACAGCAGCGTCGACTGTCTCGCAGGCAACCGGATGCTTTCAGTCGCACAACAGCAGCAGCCTCAGCAAAAGCAGAAATCGGGCAAAATTCCGCCGCCAAGGCCAAGCCAGCCGCCAAAAATCCTGCAACAACGACAGCAGCAGGTGGTGGCTCTGTACGACCTGTTGGAGCCGCCGGAGCCCGGCATTCTGACTATGCGCCGGGGCGATCAGATTCACGTGCTGCGACAGGAGGATGATAACTGGTATTTTGGCAGGCACTCCGATACGGGGGCCACTGGACTGGTGCCCAGGTGAGAATGGCTGTTGGGGAGTTTTATTACCCTGATGCACCGGATTCATTGACCTTTAACGTCTGAGGTTTCGTATCTGAAGCATCTGAGGTTTCCTATCTGAAGCATCTGAGGTCTCCTATCTGAAGCATCTGAGGTCTCCTATGTGGAGCATCTGATGTCTCCTATCTGAAGCATCTGAGGTCTCCTATCTGAAGCATCTGAGGTCTTCTATCTGAAGCATCTGAGGTCTCCTATCTGAAGCATCTGAGGTCTCCTATGTGGAGCATCTGATGTCTCCTATCTGAAGCATCTGAGGTCTCCTATCTGAAGCATCTGAGGTCTTCTATCTGAAGCATCTGAGGTCTTCTATCTGAAGCATCTGAGGTCTCCTATGTGGAGCATCTGAGGTCTTCTATCTGAAGCATCTGAGGTCTCCTATCTGGATTCTGAAGCATCTGAAGTCTCCTATCTGGACCATCTGAGGTCTTCTATCTGAAGCATCTGAGGTGTCCTATCTAAAGCATCTGAGGTCTCCTATCTGAAGCATCTGAGGTCTCTTATCTGAAGCATCTGAAGTCTCTTATCTGAAGCATCTGAGGTCTCCTATCTGAAGCATCTGAGGTCTCTTATGTGAAGCATCTGAGGTCTTCTATCTGAAGCATCTGAGGTCTCCTATCTGAAGCATCTGAGGTCTCCTATCTGAAGCATCTGAGGTCTCCTATCTGAAGCATCTGAGGTCTCTTATGTGAAACATCTGGGGTCTCCAACCCGGCATCACTTTTGCTCTCTTTGCAGGCAATACGTTGGCGATGCTTCATCATCCTCAAGCTACCAGCCTCCTTCTCGGCCTGATCCGCCGGCCGCTGCTTCAACTGCTCAGTCAATGCTGAACGATTGGCCATTGGAGCCACAGCAGCAGAAGCAGCAGCAGCACCGGCCGCATATAAAGCAGCGCTCATCCCTGCTGTTATCCCAACCGGCTGCTGATGACGAGTCGCAGCAGCATTCTGCCGCTCCTGCACCGGCTGTGGCTGCCATGGCGGCGGCAGCGGCGGCCGCAGCGGCTTCAGCGGCGGCTACCCGTCAGCAGCAGCAGCAGCAGCCAGCTGCGAATCCTGGTGGTCCCATGCCGCCAAAACCCAAGCCCAAGCCCAAGCCTATAGGCGCCGGCGGAGCCCCAACTGCCCGGGCCTTGTACGCCTATGAGACCAGTCATCCCGGTGATCTGAGCTTCTCAGCTAATCAGGTAAACTGCCGACTGGTGAAGCTGGGCGAGGTTCTGGTCCCGGGTTGTTTAATCTCATGGCTGAGATTCCTGTTTGTTTCTAAATCTCATGGCTGAGATTCCTGTTTGTTTCCAAATCACATGACAGATTATTATTTGTATTTCCAAATCTCATGTATGAGATTCATGACTGTTTCCAAATCTCATGGTTGAGATTCCTGTTTGTTTCCAAATCTCATGGCTGAGATTCCTGTCTGTTTCCAAATCTCATGACTGAGATTATTATTTGTATTTCCAAATCTCATGGCTAAGATTCTTATTTGTATTTCCAAATCTCATGGCTGAGATTCCTGTTTGTTTCTAAATATCATGGCTGGATTCATGTTTGTTTCCAAATCTCATGGCTGAGATTCCTGTTTGTTTCCAAATCTCATGAGTGAGATTCCTGCTTGTTTCCAAATCTCATGGCTGAGATTCCTATCAATCTCTTTATAGGATTTCTGTGTCAGTCTCAAGAGTTCTCTTCCACCTTCCCTAAATCATTGCAGATCATCACCCATATCCGCGAGGTCGACTCTGATTGGATGGAGGGCCGTCTGGCAGGCACGGACCGGATTGGCTTGTTTCCATCCAATCACGTGCAGCTGCTCCAGCAAAAGCCGCCACCACCGCCGAAACCGAAACCGAAGCCGAAACCGAATCCGAATGCAGCACTGAAGCCTACATTGAATCCGACCCCGAATCCGAAACCGAATCTAATCCCGAAACCGACCCCAACCCCGAAACCGACCCCAACCCCGAAACCGACCCCAACCCCGAAACCGACCAGCCCAATTCAAAGGCAGCAGTCGTTTCTATACCAAGCCGAAGCGGCGCACGAATTCCCTGCTCAACAAGTCGGCGATTTGCCGCTTCGAGTCGGCGACAAAATCGGCATCGTCGAAGAGCTGCCGGGTGGCGAATGGCTACGCGGTCGAATAATTGAATCGGCATTAGCGCCAGAATTCGTCGGCCAGGAGGGCATATTTCCGGCTAATTTTGTTACTAATCGAGACAACAAGAATGCTACTAAGGCTACTGTTAGTAGCGAGCATAGTCAATCGACTAATAATAATAAAACTGAAGTTCGACAGCAAAGGACACTAAGCCGCCAGATATCGGCTGGTAGAACTGCCAAAGCTCTGTACGATTTTGTTGGCCGTGCGGAGGACGAATTGACATTTGGAGCCGGCGATATTGTCACCGCTGTGGCTGAGGTCAACGCCGAATGGCTGGCCGGCACAGTGCGCGGGCGGGCAGGCGGCCCTGTTAGAGGAATTTTTCCTAAATCATTTGTGCAACTGCTTTAAGTGGCTGGTTTTTTCTAGTAGGAACTTTTTCTATTGAGGTTGTTTAAACTATAATATCTCAAGAGCATAAATATGTCTTTTTCGTTAGGATAATTTGCTCATTTTTACAAACGTTTGATTTGTTGCTCTTACGAGTCGGTGTCAGTGTTGAGGAGCGAGGTGAGCGTGCGGCCTGCGTACATCGAGAGAAGGGAGTGAGGTGGGGTTTTGTTTGTAGCCTGTGTACATAGAGTGGAGGGAGTGAGGTGGGGGTCTGTTTGTAGCCTGCGTACATAGAGTGGAGGGAGTGAGGTGGGGGTCTTTGTAGCCTGCGTACATAGAGTGGAGGGAGTGAGGTGGGGGTTGTTTGTAGCTTGCGTACATAGAGTGGAGGGAGTGAGGTGGGGGTTGTTTGTAGCTTGCGTACAAAGAGTGGAGGGAGTGAGGTAGAGGTCTGTTTGTAGCCTGCGTACATAGAGTAGAGGGAGTGAGGTGGGGGTCTGTTTGTAGTCTGCGTACATAGAGTAGAGGGAGTGAGGTGGGGGTCTGTTTGTAGTCTGCGTACATAGAGTGGAGGTAGTGAGGTGGGGGTCTTTGTAGTCTGCGTACATAGAGTGGAGGGAGTGAGGTGGGGGTCTGTTTGTAGCTTGCGTACATAGAGTGGAGGGAGTGAGGTGGGGGTTGTTTGTAGCTTGCGTACATAGAGTAGAGGGAGTGAGGTGGGGGTCTGTTTGTAGCTTGCGTACAAAGAGTGGAGGGAGTGAGGTGGAGGTCTGTTTGTAGCCTGCGTACATAGAGTAGAGGGAGTGAGGTGGGGGTCTGTTTGTAGTCGGCGTACATAGAGTGGAGGGAGTGAGGTGGAGGTCTGTTTAGCCTGCGTACATAGAGTGGAGGGAGTGAGTTTTCTGTTTGTAGCCTGCGTACATTGAGGGAAGGGAGTGAGGTGGGAGTCTTTGTAGCCTGAGTATATTGACAGAAAAGTGAGCTGGCTGTGTGTAGTAGCCTCTACACAATGAGGTGTAGCGACGAATGAGGATTCAAACAAAGTTAGATAGAAGCATTACACTGCATAGCAATTGCACACTATATTTTAACGATTTACGATTATACTCTTAAAAACATTGCTATTGTTCAGAGCTATTACATCATGGATATTTTAAAATATTGCACGAAAATTAAAAAAATATAGACAGACAATTAAGACTTTACAGAGCAAGTATTTTAATTACCCTTTTTATACCTTTATGACGAAGACAATTTTGGACCAACACTATTTCTTTTTTTTCATAGAACTTTTTCTGCATCTCTTCTGTTTTTATTACCACTCTGCTTGCTTGTAAAATTGCATTGCTTCCTTCTTTCAGAGAGCCTTTGTTGTCAGCTGAGCACCCAAATGCGTATTTCTGACATTGACATTCCAGGTTTTTAGTTGACAAATTATTAAATTATGGTATTCAAGAAATTTTGCATATTCAGACGCCATATAAATATCTATTTTTGGTGCTTAATTAATAATAATAAAACTAAAAGTACGAGATGCACTGTTGGTTTTTAATCCGCGAAGGCCAAGTTGCACAGTTTTAAAAAAATAAATATACAGATGGATGCATGTGATGTACTTTTGAATAAATATATTTTTGACTGTTTCGCTTAAAAAAGAAATCGAACAATAAAGTGTTTCATAATTTTAAGGTGCACTGAAATGCATTCTGCAAGCAGTATAATCGTTAGCTTTGTATATATAGGATATTATATATATATTTATTTGTATATACGAATTTACTCACCTACTACAATTAGTAATGGAACATGCTAATTATTCTGCTAGGGTTTTGCGATTGGAAAAGTACGTGTAGTACTTAAATAGCGCAGCAGTAGCCATAATAGTAGTATTAGCAGCAGTAGTAACAGAGGTGTGTACAAAAAAAGAAATTTATATTAAATTATTGTACAGTACAAGCTTACCCGCCGAGGTTTACAAAGAGAGTTGTAGTGAGAATGAGTAGTGAGAAAGGTTATCACAAGAGATGTATGTATGGCATCGGGTAAAATTGCAGATTAAATAAAAATTTAGGTTCAGGCAAATTTAACTACTAAAATAAATTTGTTACTAAATATAGCAAAGGAAGACAATTAAAAAATCAAGGTTTGATGACGCAATGAAATCAACAAAAAATTATGTATTCAACGTTAGAAGCACTTTAATTCGAATTAATAAAAAAACGGGAAATACGAGCTAGGAAACATCGATCATGGCCGGGCTAGCTAGTGTACATTGGGGAAGGGAGGTTTATCATATGGCTGGGGCTAGCTGGTGTACATTGGGGAAGGGAGGTTTATCATATGGCTGGGGCTAGCTGGTGTACATTGGGGAAGGGAGGTTTATCATATGGCTGGGGCTAGCTGGTGTACATTGGGGAAGGGAGGTTTATCATATGGCTGGGGCTAGCTGGTGTACATTGGGGAAGGGAGGTATGGCTGGGGCCAGCTGGTGTACATTGGGGGAGGGAGGTATGGCTGGGGCTAGCTGGTGACTGGTGTACATTGGGGGAGGGTGGTATGGCTGGGGCTAGCTGGTGTACATTGGGTAAGGGTGGTATGGCTGGGGCTAGCTGGTGTACATTGGGTAAGGGTGGTATGGCTGGGGCTAGCTGGTGTACATTGGGTAAGGGTGGTATGGCTGGAGCTAGCTGGTGTACATTGGGGGAGGGAGGTATGGCTGGGGCTAGCTGGTGTACATTGGGGGAGGGAGGTATGGCTGGGGCTAGCTGGTGTACATTGGGGGAGGGAGGTATGGCTGGGGCTAGCTGGTGTACATTGGGGGAGGGAGGTATGGCTGGGGCTAGCTGGTGTACATTGGGGGAGGGAGGTATGGCTGGGGCTAGCTGGTGTACATTGGGGGAGGGAGGTATGGCTGGGGCTAGCTGGTGTACATTGGGGGAGGGAGGTATGGCTGGGGCTAGCTGGTGTACATTGGGTAAGGGTGGTATGGCTGGAGCTAGCTGGTGTACATTGGGGGAGGGAGGTATGGCTGGGGCTAGCTGGTGTACATTGGGGGAGGGAGGTATGGCTGGGGCTAGCTGGTGTACATTGGGGGAGGGAGGTATGGCTGGGGCTAGCTGGTGTACATTGGGTAAGGGAGGTATGGCTGGGGCTAGCTGGTGTACATTGGGGGAGGGTGGTATGGCTGGGGCTAGCTGGTGTACATTGGGGGAGGGAGGTATGGCTGGGGCTAGCTGGTGTACATTGGGGGAGGGAGGTATGGCTGGGGCTAGCTGGTGTACATTGGGGGAGGGTGGTATGGCTGGGGCTAGCTGGTGTACATTGGGGGAGGGAGGTATGGCTGGGGCTAGCTGGTGTACATTGGGGGAGGGAGGTATGGCTGGGGCTAGCTGGTGTACATTGGGGGAGGGAGGTATGGCTGGGGCTAGCTGGTGTACATTGGGGGAGGGAGGTATGTGCCATAACAAACAGGCAATGATAAAATTCAAGCGAAAGAAACAGCTTCTTGTATAAAAAGAGCTGGCAACTATAACAGACAATAGCTAATAAAGATCACATTAACAATGTCCAATAATGAGCAAATAAAACAATTATACATCGTAAAGTTTGAGGCCACCATCTTTAAATGAATTTCTGTCACGTTTCGCTGCTCAGACAAAGGCCATTATAACTGGGCAGTGCAAAATATGTTTAGAAAAGATACGCATATGCGTATAAAGATTCCAAAAAGCGAAGCTATTCTAAATAATTAAATATGCTATTACGAGTAAGGCATAAAAATGTGCAAAACTACTTGTCTGAGAACCGTGCTTAGAGCCTTAATAGTTGAGCTGAAGGTAAGTAAAAACATCATTATTACCTGTATACAAAACAGAATAAAGAGATGTTTGCATTGTTGCAGAAAATGTCGAAAATTTAATTTCACAAGTTTATTTACGCAGAAAAAACGCACGCATAGGCACAGCAATCTACTATTAACGCTGGTAGTGACATGGGTAAGTAGGTATATATATATGTTGTATACACATTTTAATCATGATAATGAAACGCTTCAGTTTAATACTCGCATATATAGTCGGTCGGGAACGGATTAAAAGTCGTCATGTAACAAAACAAAGAGAAAAGAAACGATGCGATCTGCGAATGAATTTTTCACAATTTTCTGGGTCAATTAATGCTAGTACAATAAACTAATCACAATAGGGAGTGGAAGTCTTGAAAACATCTTGACATCTTGAAAATTAGAGCAAATCTACATTGTCTCGGGGGGGGGAGGAAGAGAAACTGGGGTTGTCCCAGCCCTAGAGCGAATGTACATTGTCTCAGGGGAAGAGAAACTGGGGTTGTCCCAGCCCTAGAGCAAATGTACATTGTCTCAGGGGAAGAGAAACTGGGGTTGTCCCAGCCCTAGAGCAAATGTACATTGTCTCAGGGGAAGAGAAACTGGGGTTGTCCCAGCCCTAGAGCGAATGTACATTGCCTCAGGGGAAGAGAAATTGGGGTTGTC
>NIVC01000419.1:426565-504065 GCA_002269645.1 Macrostomum lignano | reverse complement strand
GTCATCAAGAATAGAATCGATACATATCGGCAGTCATAGGAATAGAATCAATACATATCGGCAGCCATTAAGAATAGAATCAATACATATCGGCAGCCATTAAGAATAGAATCAATACATATCGGCAGTTATTAAGAGTAGAATCAATACATATCGGCAGTCATAAAGAATAGAATCAATACATATCGGCAGTCATAAGAATAGAATCAATACATATCGACAGTCATTAAGAATAGAATCGATACATATCGGCAGTCATTAAGAATAGAATCAATACATATCGGCAGTCATTAAGAATAGAATCAATACATATCGGCAGTCATTAAGAATAGAATCAATACATATCGGCAGTCATTAAGAATAGAATCAATACACATCGGCAGCCATTAAGAATAGAATCAATACATATCGGCAGCCATAAAGAATATAATCGATACATATTGGCAGCCATTAGGAATAGAATCGATAAACATCGGCAGTTATTAGGAACAGAATCGATACATATCGGCAGTCCTTAAGAATAGAATCAATACACATCGGCAGCCATTAGGAACAGAATCGAAGCATATCAGTACAGAATAAGAATATAATCGATACATATCGGCAGTTATTAAAGAATCCCATAAGAGTGAATTGCAAACCTACCAACACGGGCACTAGCTCAGACCGTTCAAGCAGCCACTCCTGAACCTCGGCAAACGCTAACCGCCGACCCTCCAGCTGCAGTTCGGGCAGCAAAGCCTGCAGACCGGATTTGCCGTGCTCGGTTAGCGCCATTTCTAGCGTTGCCGGGGGCACCAGGCGAAACAGGTCCTCCAGGCTGGCTGCGCCTGCTAGACAGGACGGAGACTCGCGCAGAGAGGCCAGCAACTGGGCCTTGAGAACGTCTCGGCGCTGGCGCTGTTGTATGCGATCCCGGTGCTCCTGGGAATGGGCGATGAATTTGAGAAAGTGATCAGAATCAAAGTGATTATCACGTTAAATTAAGAGTGACACGAATCGAAGTCAGGGTGACCAGAATGAGGGATCAGAGTGACCAGAATGAGGGAACAGAGTGACAAGAAGTGGGGATCAGAGTGACAGAAATGAGGGATCAGAGTGACTAGAATGATAGGATCAGAGTGACCAGAATGGCCGGATCAGTAACCAGAATGGCCGGATCAGTGACCAAAATAACAGGATCAGTGACAAAAATAGCAGGATCAGTGACCAGAATAGCAGGATCAGTGACCAGAATAGCAGGATCAGTGACCAGAATGGCCGGATCAGTGACCAGAATAGCAGGATCAGTGACCAGAATGGCCGGAACAGTGACCAGAATGGCCGGATCAGTGACCAGAATGGCCGGATCAGTGACCAGAATAGCAGGATCAGTGACCAGAATGGCCGGATCAGTAACCAGAATGGCCGGATCAGTGACCAGAATGGCCGGATCAGTGACCAGAATAGCAGGATCAGTGACCCGAATGGCCGGATCAGTGACCAGAATAGCAGGATCAGTGACCCGAATGGCCGGATCAGTGACAAAAATAGCAGGATCAGTGACCAGAATGGCCGGATCAGTGACCAGAATGGCAGGATCAGTGACCAGAATGGCAGGATCAGTGACCAGAATAGCAGGATCAGTGACCCGAATGGCCGGATCAGTGACAAAAATGGCCGGATCAGTAACCAGAATGGCCGGATCAGTGACCAAAATAACAGGATCAGTGACCAGAATGGCCGGATCAGTGACCAGAATAGCAGGATCAGTGATCAGAATGGCCGGATCAGTGACAAAAATAGCAGGATCAGTGACCAGAATGGCCGGATCAGTGACCAGAATGGCAGGATCAGTGGCCTGAATTGCAGGATCAGAGTGACCAGAATGAGATAAAACTCACCATAAAGATCTGACTAGACTCGGCCTTATTAATGAGGAAATTGTAAGGAATCCTGGTGTCCAAAGAGGCCAAATAGTCCCTATTCTCCTGCCAGGCGTTGGTCACGCTGACAAAGTGCTGATCGCCCCCAATGTGCAGCAGCCGTTTAACAACCGAGTCGTGTCGCATCAGCCTGGCCGGATCGGCGGTCTCCAGCGGATAGGCCGTGTCCAGCAGCTTCCTGAGCCGCTGCCCGATCAGTTCCCGACGTTCGGACACCCCGCGATCGCGCAGCGAGGCCGCGCATCTGGAATTGGTGATATTGGGGATAGAAATGGGATTGGGGATAGAAATGGGAGATTAGGGATAGAAGTACGAATGGGGCATAGAAGTGGGAGATTGGGGATAGAATTGGGAATGGGGATAGAAATGGGATTGGGGATAGAAGTAGGAATGGGGGATAGAAATGGGAGATTGGGGATAGAAATGGGAGATTGGGGATAGAAGTAGGAATGGGGATAGAAATGGAAATGGGGATAGAAATGGGAGCTTGGGGATAGAAATGGGAATGGGGGATAGAAATGGGAGATTGGGGATAGAAATGGGAGATTGGGGATAGAAATGGGAGATTGGGGATAGAAGTGGGAATGGGGATAGAAATGGGAGATTGGGGATAGAAGTAGGAATGGGGATAGAAATGGGAATGGGGATAGAAATGGGAATGGGGATAGAAATGGGAGATTGGGGATAGAAGTAGGAATGGGGGATAGAAATGGGAGATTGGGGATAGAAATGGGAGATTGGGGATAGAAGTAGGAATGGGGATAGAAATGGAAATGGGGATAGAAATGGGAGCTTGGGGATAGAAGTGGGAATGGGGATAGAAATGGGAGATTGGGGATAGAAGTAGGAATGGGGATAGAAATGGGAATGGGGATAGAAATGGGAATGGGGATAGAAATGGGAGATTGGGGATAGAAGTAGGAATGGGGGATAGAAATGGGAGATTGGGGATAGAAATGGGAGATTGGGGATAGAAGTGGGAATGGGGATAGAAATGGGAGATTGGGGATAGAAGTGGGAATGGGGATAGAAATGGGAGATTGGGGATAGAAGTAGGAATGGGGATAGAAATGGGAGATTGGGGATAGAAGTAGGAATGGGGGATAGAAATGGGAGATTGGGGATAGAAATGGGAGATTGGGGATAGAAGTAGGAATGGGGATAGAAATGGAAATGGGGATAGAAATGGGAGCTTGGGGATAGAAATGGGAATGGGGGATAGAAATGGGAGATTGGGGATAGAAATGGGAGATTGGGGATAGAAATGGGAGATTGGGGATAGAAGTGGGAATGGGGATAGAAATGGGAGATTGGGGATAGAAGTGGGAATGGGGATAGAAATGGGAGATTGGGGATAGAAGTAGGAATGGGGATAGAAATGGGAATGGGGATAGAAATGGGAATGGGGATAGAAATGGGAGATTGGGGATAGAGATTTCAGGATCATGGAAGATGGGATATTAAACACGCAGAAATATCCCTAACGCAGCTCACCTATCAAACTCATTCCTAGCATTGCCGGTGCCAAACAAAGCAATAAAATCGGCAAACTCTCTCTTAGAGCCGTTAGCTCTCAGCCAGGCTTGCCAAGCTTGACCGCTAGGCTGCAGAGAGACAGTTAAGCTAAGCGTGGCCTGCAACAGCTGATTAAAACCCTGACGAGCGCTGTCACAAGCGGCCTGATGCCCCATTAAAGCTTCGGCATACGGCGCCGCTCGAGGCCGGCTTTTCTCGATAGCGCCAGCCAGAAGGCGGAACGCTTCGTCAACGTTGACGCCTAACTGGGCGGAGGTTTCCACAGTGCCGGCTAGGTTAGACAGATTCTTGGCCGCTTTGCGCAGCGCCTCCATTTGGCGAGCGTGCAGCTCGGGCTGATTGGCTATCAGGTCCATCTTGGTCACGGCCAGGACGCAGGGCCGCTTGGCTTTGGCTGGGGTTGCGGGATGAGAGAGGAAACCGATTGAGACGGCCGGATTATGCTGAGTTGATGAACCTGTCTACCCCACATGTGTCTACCCCTCATGTGTTTACCCCTCATGTGTCTACCCCTCATGTGTCTACCCCTCATGTGTCTACCTCACATGTGTCTACCCCTCCTGTGTCTACCCCTCATGTGTCTACCCCTCATGTGTCTACCCCTCATGTGTCTACCCCACATGTGTCTACCCCACATGTGTCTACCCCTCATGTGTCTACCCCTCATGTGTCTACCCCTCATGTGTCTACCCCTCATGTGTCTACCCCACAGGTGTCTACCCCTCATGTGTCTACCCCTCATGTGTCTACCCCACATGTGTCTACCCCTCATGTGTCTACCCCTCATGTGTCTACCCCTCATGTGTCTACCCCACAGGTGTCTACCCCTCATGTGTCTACCCCTCATGTGTCTACCCCACATGTGTCTACCCCTCATGTGTCTACCCCTCATGTGTCTACCCCTCATGTGTCTACCCCTCATGTGTCTACCCCTCATGTGTCTACCCCTCATGTGTCTACCCCTCATGTGTCTACCCCTCATGTGTCTACCCCTCATGTGTCTACCCCTCATGTGTCTACCCCTCATGTGTCTACCCCTCATGTGTCTACCCCTCATGTGTCTACCCCTCATGTGTCTACCCCTCATGTGTCTACCCCTCATGTGTCTACCCCACATGTGTCTACCCCTCATGTGTCTACCCCTCATGTGTCTACCCCTCATGTTTCTACCCCTCATGTGTCTACCCCACATGTATTCTAACCCTCAGGGTCTATCCCTCATGGTCTACCCCTCATGGTTTATCCGACATGTGTCTACCCCTAATGTGTCTACCCCTCATGTGTCTACCCCACAGGTGTCTACCCCTCATGTGTCTACCCCTCCTGTGTCTACCCCTCATGTGTTTACCCCTCATGTGTCTACCCCTCATGTGTCTACCCCTCATGTGTCTACCCCTCATGTGTCTACCCCTCATGTGTCTACCCCACATGTGTCTACCCCTCATGTGTCTACCCCACATGTGTCTACCCCTCATGTGTCTACCCCTCATGTTTCTACCCCACATGTGTCTACCCCTCATGTGTCTACCCCTCATGTGTCTACCCCTCATGTGTCTACCCCTCATGTGTCTACCCCTCATGTGTCTACCCCTCCTGTGTCTACCCCACAGGTGTCTACCCCTCATGTGTCTACCCCTCATGTGTCTACCCCTCATGTGTCTACCCCTCATGTGTCTACCCCTCATGTGTCTACCCCACAGGTGTCTACCCCTCATGTGTCTACCCCTCATGTGTCTACCCCACAGGTGTCTACCCCTCATGTGTCTACCCCTCATGTGTCTACCCCTCCTGTGTCTACCCCACAGGTGTCTACCCCTCATGTGTCTACCCCTCATGTGTCTACCCCTCATGTTTCTACCCCTCATGTGTCTACCCCTCATGTGTCTACCCCTCATGTGTCTACCCCACAGGTGTCTACCCCTCATGTGTCTACCCCTCATGTGTCTACCCCACAGGTGTCTACCCCTCATGTGTCTACCCCTCATGTGTCTACCCCTCCTGTGTCTACCCCACAGGTGTCTACCCCTCATGTGTCTACCCCTCATGTGTCTACCCCTCATGTTTCTACCCCTCATGTGTCTACCCCACATGTGTCTACCCCACATGTATTCTAACCCTCAGGGTCTATCCCTCATGGTCTACCCCTCATGGTTTATCCGACATGTGTCTACCCCTCCTGTGTCTACCCCACAGGTGTCTACCCCTCATGTGTCTACCCCACAGGTGTCTACCCCTCATGTGTCTACCCCTCATGTGTCTACCCCTCATGTGTCTACCCCTCATGTGTCTACCCCTCATGTGTCTACCCCACAGGTGTCTACCCCTCATGTGTCTACCCCTCATGTGTCTACCCCTCCTGTGTCTACCCCACAGGTGTCTACCCCTCATGTGTCTACCCCTCATGTTTCTACCCCTCATGTGTCTACCCCTCATGTGTCTACCCCACATGTGTCTACCCCACATGTATTCTAACCCTCAGGGTCTATCCCTCATGGTCTACCCCTCATGGTTTATCCGACATGTGTCTACCCCTCCTGTGTCTACCCCACAGGTGTCTACCCCTCATGTGTCTACCCCTCATGTGTCTACCCCTCATGTGTCTACCCCTCATGTTTCTACCCCTTATGTGTCTACCCCTCATGTTTCTACCCCTCATGTGTCTACCCCACATGTATTCTAACCCTCAGGGTCTATCCCTCATGGTCTACCCCTCATGGTTTATCCGACATGTGTCTACCCCTCGTGTCTCTCATGGGTCTACTCCAAATTTGTCTACCACACATGTCTACTCTCCTTACTGCCCTGTCTTACCCTCTTGACAGCCCTACTACACACCCTAGCAAAGCAACCGGATTCCTCACCTAAATACGGCGCCACCTCTTTCAAGAAAGCGCATTGCCGCTCAAAATTTGCGGAAGCATCAAAGCACAGCAAGAATCCGTTAATTAATAGAGCGCCATCCGGTGCTCGAATTTTCGGATAATCGTCTTCAAAGCCGAGCTGATCGGAGCAAATCCAGGCAAGCTTCTGGCTGGTGTACAGTTTCGTTGCTGTACACCTGGCATGATAAGGCTCGCTGTAGCCGAATACCCGCAAATTAGCGTCGTTAGCAATCTCCGTCTGTTCAACTACGTGAAATCGTTGATGGCTTTGCGCCACCTGCCCGATGCCCCAGTAGATCCAGTGGCTGCTGCGCAATACTTGGCCAGCGAAATCTGGCTCTGACACTATGGAGCTGTGTCTGGAATGGTGGGCCGCGTTTGTAATTAATTTCCCCTGCTATTCAGACTGACTCTGACAGGCATTCAGACTGATTCTGACAGGTAATTCAGACTGATTCTGGCAGGTAATTCAGACTGACTCTGACAGGTAATTCAGACTGACTCTGACAGTTAATTCAGACTGACTCTGACAGGTAATTCAGACTGACTCTGACAGGTAATTCAGACTGACTCTGACAGGTAACTTAGACTGACTCTGACTGGTAATTCAGACTGATTCTGACAGTTAATTCAGACTGATTCTGACAGGTAATTCAGACTGACTCTGACAGGTAATTCAGACTGACTCTGACAGGTAATTCAGACTGACTCTGACAGGTAATTCAGACTGATTCTGACAGGTAATTCAGACTGACTCTGACAGGTAATTCAGACTGACTCTGACAGGTAATTCAGACTGACTCTGACAGGTAATTCAGACTGATTCTGACAGGTAATTCAGACTGACTCTGACAGGTAATTCAGACTGATTCTGACAGGTAATTCAGACTGACTCTGACAGGTAATTCAGACTGATTCTGACAGGTAATTCAGACTGATTCTGACAGTTAATTCAGACTGACTCTGACAGGTAATTCAGACTGACTCTGACAGGTAATTCAGACTGACTCTGACAGGTAATTCAGACTGACTCTGACAGGTAATTCAGACTGATTCTGACAGGTAATTCAGACTGACTCTGACAGGTAACTTAGACTGACTCTGACAGGTAATTCAGACTGACTCTGACAGTTAATTCAGACTGATTCTGACAGGTAATTCAGACTGACTCTGACAGGTAACTTAGACTGACTCTGACAGGTAACTCAGACTGACTCTGACAGGTAATTCAAACTAACTGACAGGTAATTCAGACTGACTCTGACAGGTAACTTAGACTGACTCTGACAGGTAATTCAGACTGATTCCATTGTTGACTTTTTAAGACGAGCTAATGCGACCACTAAAAGTGCATTCAAAGTGTGAAGGCAGAGATCCGTCTTAAACAGACAGTTTCGCTCACCTGTCTCGATAATTATCGGCTCCGGGCCGGACAAATCTGTTGCACAGACAGGATTTCCCAACGCCGCGACCTTCCGCTTCTGCCGACTTTGCTGACATACCGATAACGCTGACGGAGTACAGTGTGCCGCCTCCGCCACTGCCGCCTCCGCTGGCGCCGCCGCCGCTGCCAGCACTGAGTGGGGAGCCTCTCATCAGCATCTGTCTGCCAATTTAGCGTCCTCTTCCGTTGAACACCTAGTTATTAACTAGTTATTTAAAACTAGGTTAGCCTTTGGCAGAAACCTTGAAAATTGACGCCACGACAATTGGCAAGCTTCTACCTGCAATACGGCACAATAGATAGTGTCTAGATGATAAAAGTACATGTCTAAATGATACAAGTACAAGTACATCTCTAGATGATGAAAGTACATTTCTAGATGATAAAAGTGCATGTCTAGGTAATAAAAAGTACATATCTAGATGATTAAAATACATATCTCCAGATGATAAAAGTATATTATATTAAGTCTATTAAGTATATATATATAAAGTATATTAAGTCTAGATGATAAATGTACATATCTAGATAGTACACAATGTTTAGATAAAAGTACATTATGTCGGGATGATAAACATACAAAATATCTAGATGATGAAAGTACATATGTCTGGATGATAAATGTACATATCTAGATAGAAGTACACAATGTTTAGATAAAAGTACATTATGTCGGGATGATAAAAATACATAATATCTAGATGATTAAAGTACATATGTCTGGATGATAAATGTGCATATCTAGATAGAAGTACACAATGTCTAGATAAAAGTACATTATGTTGGGATGATAAAAATACATAATATCTAGATAATGAAAGTACAACCCTAAATGATAAAAGTACACCTCCAGATGATTAAAGTACATAATAATCTAGATAGCCTACTTCTAGGGCAATGTTAAAAATAAAATACAACAAAACATACTCATTGCAGCATAAATAAAATAAAACATACTTTTTGTTTTTATTGAGTGACTGGCCACTGATTTCTAATCGTATGTACCAATTTACACACTGGTGCGCAAAAATACTTACTAAAATGTAACAATTAATAAAAAACTTATTTAAAATTGACCAGGTAAGAAGAAATAGTTAGAATTGCAGCAAGCCGAAAACAAAAATTTGTTATTGACTAAACAGTTGTAATCATTGCATACGCAGCACTGAGAGCGTACACAGGGAAAGGAAGCAGTTAATAAATAATATTTTAGGAAGCAAACAATAAAAATATGGTTTATAAAAGTTGGCAGCAATTAAGAGCTTCTGTTAATATAAAAAACATAGATAAAACGCTTGAAAGCTACTATAAATAGTAGAGCAGTGAACTTCTAACAAGGCTATTATTAGAAACGATTACAAATATTGAATTACAACAAATAACAATAGGTATTGAATACAATGACAAGAGATTGAATTTTTCAAGTCAAAATTTACATTTAAATACTGAAATTAATAATTAACGATACAACAACACTTTCTATACAAAAGCACTGAATTAGATGTACAATGTAATATGAACGCAGGCAAAGGTTTTTGTAAAGCAAGCAATATTAAGTCTCCAGGTGAGCAAATGTCAATAAATTTTAAATTTATTTTCAGTAATGTTACTAATTATTCCTATGCATAAGTAGTATATAGTAATTTGCAAGCCGCTGCAGAATGTTATTAATTTGTTAACATTTACTGCGATAGGCACCGGTGAAGAATAAAAACAGACATCAAGTCAAATCCCCACCAAATTCGCTAAACATACTACTCGCAACAAAACTGCTAGTTAGTAGTAGCACGCAAACAAACAGTTTGTCCCTGAATTTATAAAAAAACAATTAAAAAATGAATTATAAGAAAACAATTTCAGCGAACTACTGAAGCTAAATAGAAAGGAAAATTCGAATATTCCTACTGACAATAGCATTATAAGCGGTTAGGCACTAAATTATAAAAAATAACATTTAATAGCTTTTTGGTAAAATGAATATTGCCATTCAAAGAAACAGATTGGACACAAAATGTGCCCCATAGCAACTAAACCAAAACTAGATTTTCAGATTCAGAAACAGCGCATGCGAAAAAGAACAATACATGTAAAGAAACAATGCTAAAAAATAAAAGATACATTTACCTTCTGTATTAATACAATCAGAAATTTTATACCTGGCAGCATCAGCCGCTAGGATCTGGGGGGGGGGGGGGGTTGTGCCTACAAAACCCTCTCGATGCAGCTGCAGTGGATACAGCTGCATCTGGGGAAGGGAGAAACAACATACTTCAAGCCCAGATATAAACTGCTTGCCTAAAAAAACTGCTGTACTTTTCTATATTGTCGGATAGGAAAAGAGAATTATAGTCTAGCTATGCCAAGGGTGAAACAGTGGATTAATTAGACCAAGGTATTAGGCAGTAGCCACAGTGGATTAATTAGACCAAGGTATTAGACAGTAGCCACAGTGGATTAATTAGACCAAGGTATTAGGCAGTAGCCACAGTGGATTAATTAGACCAAGGTATTAGGCAGTAGCCACAGTGGATTAATTAGACCAAGGTATTAGGCAGTAGCCACAGTGGATTAATTAGACCAAGGTATTAGACAGTAGCAAACCTACATTGATAAATACAAACTTCTAGACAAATGGTACACAGATTTCTATTTGCATTTTTATAATAGATTGATTTAAAAAACCTCTCTAGACTACTCAAGTAGGACGGGAAACTGCGTTTCTTGGTAAATGAGTTCCTTAGACCTTGGACACCAGGTCCCGACTTCTATCAAAAGCAATAACAATTTTCCCTAGACACCTTCTACTTCAGTAATCCTTGGTCATGACAACATCAAATTTAATTTTTGACAACCCAGATACCAAACTGACTACCTGTTTTTTCCCTAAGCTGAACATCGAATTGAATCTGTTCCATATTTTCCACAGTTTATATTTCTTTTGTAATAGCAAATAGTTCTTTAAGTTATGGAGCTTCTTAGCACTTTCAGATCAATTGTCAAATTTGAGTAACTCTATCAACATGGAGTCGACAGACTTATGCATCTTCTGTGGGTCAGACAGACTCAGCAGTGTAAATTTTTGGGTAGAGATGACAAATCCCAGTTAATCTCCAGTTACACCTGGAATTCAACCCAAAGCACAGAGTGTACATGGCCTGACGACTAGAAAGTCAGAATCGCTGTAACACACTGTACGCTCGTACAGTATTGGCAAACTTGCATGTGCTCAGGATGCTTAAAACCGTAATAACAATTATTTCCTTACAATCTTGATTAATAAAGCTAACCAGCCCCTTCATTGGCATCATCAGTAGTATGAGTATCATTAATAGTACTATTAGTAGTACCAGCACCCGGCTCCAGATTAGTCGACCGACCAGGCGTTGACGACGACACCGGGCGAATTCCGGTGCCAAGCACGAAGCCAAATCCGCCAACTCCGGCTGGAACAAATGTAGACGATACTGGCCTACTACTATTAGTAGCAGCAGTGTTGGATTCTGTAAAATCCGCGGCAACAGCTGGCAGCGGCCGCCGAGGCAAAGTGCTGGCCATTGTTAAGCTGACTTCAGCTACGGGAGATTCTACACCCTCGGCCAGAGGTTCAACAGTAGCGGTGGCGGCTGCCGGGGTAGATGATGACGTCATCGAGGAGCCGAGCAGAAAAGTACAGCCAGGCGGCACGCTGATTGGTCGAGCCGATCGGAAAGCGACAGTGTCTGGTAGAGGAAAATTGCCGGAACCATTTGATGGAGTTCGATTGTGCTGCAGATGAACTGAGAGCCTGTTAGAATTCTGCTGCTGCTGCAACGGCTGTTGTTGCTGCTGCTGCTGCTGATAAGGATGCTGGCGATGAAGCTGAGATGACTGCCTGCGCAGAGGAGGCGCCGGAGAGCTCAGCAGCACCTGCGACAGGCGGACTGGTTGGGCGCGAACTCGGGGACCCACGACCGCCTGTGGAGTGGTGGGAAAATGGGAATGAGTTCTATATAGGAATTTAGTGGCTTGAGATAGGCTGGGTTGAGTTGCCACGCTTGTAGGGTGATTTTGAAATGAGTTGAAACTGACTTGATGATTTTGAAATGAGTTTAGATTGACTGGATGATTTTGAAATGAGTTGAAACTGACTGGATGATTTTGAAATGAGTTTAGATTGACTGGATGATTTTGAAATGAGTTGAAACTGACTTGATGATTTTGAAATGAGTTTAGATTGACTGGATGATTTTGAAATGAGTTGAAACTGACTGGATGATTTTGAAATGAGTTTAGATTGACTGGATGATTTTGAAATGAGTTGAAACTGACTTGATGATTTTGAAATGAGTTTAGATTGACTGGATGATTTTGAAATGAGTTGAAACTGACTTGATGATTTTGAAATGAGTTTAGATTGACTGAATGATTCTGAAATGAGTTGAAACTGATTGGATGATTTTGAAATGAGTTGAAACTGACTGGATGATTTTGAAATGAGTTGAAACTGACTGGATGATTTTGAAATGAGTTAAGATTGATTTTATCCCTACATAGGTTTTACGAGTCGTAATATGTTTAATCATTAACGTGGAATGATGCATGAAATGCTGTTAGTTCATCACACCAGAGTTCAACCATACCGTATATCCGTATAACAACAATAACTAATATAAATAATTAAATACACCTGTCATAATGTGCAGATGTGCAACCGACAGCTGAGCCGCAGCTATTGCATGGCGCATCTGAAGGCTGCGTACGGCTGTTCAGTCCAAGGACTGGGGGGGGGGGTCGCCACACACAGCCTCAATTACCCCAGCTAATGCTGGCACCCATTTTACAGCTGGGTGAACTGAAGCAATGCAGAGTTAAGTGTCTTGCTTAAGGACACAAATTGTTCCAGTGGGATCGGGAATCGAACCCCCGACCTTCAAGTCGTGAGTCCCACGCTCTGACCCCTAGGCTACAACCCCCTTACTATATAATACGAGACAAAAAGCCACAAATTGTTCGAAAGCTAACTGCGCAGGGATATGGACTAGAAATTTGTGGCAAATGCACTTTAAGAAGCCCAGTCTTGGGGAGGGGTCGCATTCTGCGCATCCCACATGGCCGAATCGTTAATAGTCAATAAATGCGTGAAAAAATTTCCAGAACTTCTAGATCTCGAATTTTTCAATCTTCTTGATGCATCATCACATTAAATAGGAAATTCTCATGCTAATGACTTCACACGAAAGATTTCTTTAAACGGTCCAATTTTCAAGCTTATAAAAATTTCAACGCTGCGACAAAAATAGCTGCAACGTACGAGACAATAACGTTATTGTTGTCCAAGTTAGACAATTCATACCGCAAAGTCATCTCAAAGTAATAAGCCTATTTCAACAACAACATCATCTCAAGCCACCCTAGGACTTTCAAAATCATCTGAAGCCACCCTAGGACTTTCAAAATCATCTCAAGCCACCCTAGGACTTTCAAAATCATCTCAAGCCACCCTAGGACTTTCAAAATCATCTCAAGCAACCCTATGACTTTCAAAATCATCTCAAGCCACCATATGACTTTCAAAATCATCTCAAGCCACCCTATGACTTTCAAAATCATCTCAAGCCACCCTATGACTCTCAAAATCATCTCAAGCCACCCTATGACTTTCAAAATCATCTCAAGCCAACCTATGACTTTCAAAATCATCTCAAGCCACCCTATGACTTTCAAAATCATCTCAAGCCACCCTATGACTTTCAAAATCATCTCAAGCAACCCTATGACTTTCAAAATCATCTCAAGCCACCATATGACTTTCAAAATCATCTCAAGCAACCCTATGACTTTCAAAATCATCTCAAGCCACCATATGACTTTCAAAATCATCTCAAGCCACCCTATGACTTTCAAAATCATCTCAAGCCACCCTATGACTTTCAAAATCATCTCAAGCAACCCTATGACTTTCAAAATCATCTCAAGCCACCCTAGGACTTTCAAAATCATCTCAAGCCACCCTAGGACTTTCAAAATCATCTCAAGCCACCCTAGGACTTTCAAAATCATCCCAAGCCACCCTATGACTTTCAAAATCATCTCAAGCCACCCTATAACTTTCAAAATCATCTCAAGCCACCCTATGACTTTCAAAATCATCTTAAGCCACCCTATGACTTTCAAAATCATCTTAAGCCACCCTATGACTTTCAAAATCATCTCAAGCCACCCTATGACTTTCAAAATCATCTCAAGCCACCCTATGACTTTCAAAATCATCTCAAGCCACCCTATGACTTTCAAAAGCATCCTAAACCACCCTATGACTTTGAAAAGCATCCCAAACCACCCTATGACTTTCAAAATCATCTCAAGCCACCCTATGACTTTCAAAAGCATCCCAAACCACCCTATGACTTTCAAAAGCATCCCAAGCCACCCTATGACTCTCAAAATCATCTCAAGCCACCCTATGACTTTCAAAATCATCTCAAGCCAACCTATGACTTTCAAAATCATCTCAAGCCACCCTATGACTTTTAAAATCATCTCAACCAACCTATGACTTTCAAAATCATCTCAACCAATCTATGACTTTCAAAATCATCTCAAGCCAACCTATGACTTTCAAAATCATCTCAAACCAACCTATGACTTTCAAAAGCATCCCAAACCACCCTATGACTTTCAAAATCATCTCAAGCCACCCTATGACTTTCAAAATCATCTCAAGCCACCCTATGACTTTCAAAAGCATCCCAAGCCACCCTATGACTTTCAAAATCATCTCAAGCCACCCTATGACTTTCAAAATCATCTCAAGCCACCCTATGACTTTCAAAATCATCTCAAGCCAACCTATGACTTTCAAAATCATCTCAAGCCTCCCTATGACTTTCAAAATCATCTCAAGCCACCCTATGACTTTCAAAAGCATCTCAAGCCACCCTATGACTTTCGAAATCATCTCAAGCCATCCTATGACTTTCAAAATCATCCCAAGCCACCCTATGACTTTCAAAATCATCCCAAGCCACCCTGACTTTCAAAATCATCTCAACCAACCTATGACTTTCAAAATCATCCCAAGCCACCCTATGACTTTCAAAAGCATCCCAAACCACCCTATGACTTTCAAAATCATCTCAACCAACCTATGACTTTCAAAATCATCTCAAGCCAACCTATGACTTTCAAAATCATCCCAAGCCACCCTGACTTTCAAAATCATCTCAACCAACCTATGACTTTCAAAATCATCTCAAGCCACCCTATGACTTTCAAAATCATCTCAAGCCACCCTATGACTTTCAAAATCATCTGAAGCCACCCTATGACTTTCAAAATCATCTGAAGCCACCCTATGACTTTCAAAATCATCTGAAGCCACCCTATGACTTTCAAAATCATCTCAAGCCACCCTATGACTTTCAAAATCATCTCAAGCCAACCTATGACTTTCAAAATCAGCTCAGCCAGCCCCAGTCCCCAGACTCACGTCGCCACCGTTCCTGCCGCGTCTTTGGACCCTCGTCCCGGATCCTTTCCTTCGAGACAGCAGCAGAGAAGCGGCCAGGCCTACAACTAAGCACAGGCCCATAAGGCACAAACTGGTTGCTAGCCACACCCTCTGATCCAATAGTAACCATAGCAACGGTTGCCTAGTAATGGGACAACGTCCGCTAGAATCAGCTGACATAGCGTCTAGACAGGCTCCATCGAAACCTCGCAACGACAATGTGTGCCGACGCCTGCCATTGGTAGCCGATGACGGTCTCAAACTGATTGACAGGTGCGAAATCTGCCAGGAAGGTGAAGCTTGTGACAAAGAAGAATTAAAACTAGACGAATCCTGACCGCCTAGAGACGATGGCCAATCAACTGACCACACCTGCTGATCGTTGATTGACAGCGACAATGGCGGGTTCTGCTGTTGCTGTCGCTGAGTTTTAATTCGATAGCGAATTTGCAGACACAGGTGCAAACTGCTCGAGCCTTCCACTGTTATCTGGCGCGTGAGGGAATGAATTGATTGATGGCTCAATTGAGAGACTCTTGTCAGATCTATTCAACACACCGATTCTCAATGCGTGTTTAGGGCGATTCTCACTGCTTGTTTAGGGTGATTCTTAATGCTTGTTTAGGGCGATTCTTAAGGCTTGTTTAGGGCGATTCTCACTGCTTGTATAGGGCGATTCTCAATGCTTGTTTAGGGCGATTCTTAATGCTTGTTTAGGGCGATTTTCAATGCTTATATAGAGCGATAGTCAGGGCTTGTTTAGGGTGATTTTCAATGCTTGTTTAGGGCGATTTTCAATGCTTGTTTAGGGCGATTTTCAATGCTTGTTTAGGGCGATTCTCAGTGCTTGTTTAGGGGGGTTCTCAGTGCTTGTTTAGGGGGGTTCTCAGTGCTTGTTTAGGGGGGTTCTCAGTGCTTGTTTAGGGCGATTCTCACTGCTTGTTTAGGGCGATTTTCAATGCTTGTTTTGAGCGATTCTCAGTGCTTGTTCAGAGGGTGTAAAACTCTGATAGGTTTCAAAATGGCTACTCACTTCGTTAGTTAACTCCCCAGCCTTAGTGTCAGACACCGCACACAATAGTCTCATCTGGCCCTCGGAGGCCACCCGCCAGCCCTGCATAGTGAAGTCGCAGCAGTGTCGCTCATCAAAATTGCAAGACAATTTATTGGCAGCCACCGCAGCACCAGATGTACTTTTAGTTGAAGCCGCAGTCAGACTAGTCGCTACTAATACACTAATTATAAATAATATGGCCACCACTTGGGCTGGCATTGCCACTGGTTTAGTGGCTGCCAACAGGAAATATTGGCTGAAAAATCAAATGAAACAATACATCTTTATGTATAGATCTTTGATAGTTAAAGTACATTTGCAACTAAGAACTTAACATTGGGAAACTCGCAGAGCATCAAAACTGTTTATTACAGCCAATATTGTTGCAACTGAAGTAATAAGTTGCTGAGATGCCAATGTTCAAAGAGAGATATTACAATAGATATCTGATATCCTAGGCTATAAAGCTTGATATTACTTATAATGCTTTCTGGCTTTAAACATATAAATGTCTAAGATACTATTGACAGTACATATAGAGCAAACATGTTAGGAAGAAATCTCTGTCACTCATGGAATTCTCAGTTTTATCAAAATGTATTGCTTTTATCATTTAAAATACAAAAATCAAAATATTTTTTGAAATCCAAAATGGGAAAGCTTTTTTTCTATACTAAATTGCAAGAAAAATCAAAGAGAAAATTTTTCAAATCTAAGATGCTGTCACTCTTAATAAAATTTGAGCTAATATTAGCTTATATTAGCTTATATTAGCATATACTAGCTTATTATTAGCTAATTATTAGCTAATTGCTTTATATAGTGGATGAATATATATAGGTTAGGCTACAATAAAAGCTAAAGCCAAAGGGAATGATTATATAATACAATTCCATTATAGCATCTCTTTAGTAGCATCTATAGCATCCATAGCATCCTTAGGTTATAGTAATCTCCCTAATTACTATCACTAGGAAATGAGTGAAATATATAGACTTAGGCTTATTATTATATATTTGAACATTTAGATCTATGGCCATCTTGGTATATGGCTATCTTGGTCATGTGCCAGGCAAGAGTAACTATGTATTATATTACCTAATCATATGCTTAATTTAATAATGTAGAATTGAGGGCAATATATAGGTAAAGTTAATAAATACTTTTATTCACTTTCAAATTCTAAACCTTAAAAGACAATCTAAATGTACTAAATCTAAACAACTTCAAAATCAAAATCATCTCAAGCCAACCTATGACTTTCAAAATCATCTCAAGCCTCCCTATGACTTTCAAAATCATCTCAAGCCACCCTATGACTTTCGAAATCATCTCAAGCCATCCTATGACTTTCAAAATCATCCCAAGCCACCCTATGACTTTCAAAATCATCCCAAGCCACCCTGACTTTCAAAATCATCTCAACCAACCTATGACTTTCAAAATCATCCCAAGCCACCCTATGACTTTCAAAAGCATCCCAAACCACCCTATGACTTTCAAAATCATCTCAACCAACCTATGACTTTCAAAATCATCTCAAGCCAACCTATGACTTTCAAAATCATCCCAAGCCACCCTGACTTTCAAAATCATCTCAACCAACCTATGACTTTCAAAATCATCTCAAGCCACCCTATGACTTTCAAAATCATCTCAAGCCACCCTATGACTTTCAAAATCATCTGAAGCCACCCTATGACTTTCAAAATCATCTGAAGCCACCCTATGACTTTCAAAATCATCTGAAGCCACCCTATGACTTTCAAAATCATCTCAAGCCACCCTATGACTTTCAAAATCATCTCAAGCCAACCTATGACTTTCAAAATCAGCTCAGCCAGCCCCAGTCCCCCAGACTCACGTCGCCACCGTTCCTGCCGCGTCTTTGGACCCTCGTCCCGGATCCTTTCCTTCGAGACAGCAGCAGAGAAGCGGCCAGGCCTACAACTAAGCACAGGCCCATAAGGCACAAACTGGTTGCTAGCCACACCCTCTGATCCAATAGTAACCATAGCAACGGTTGCCTAGTAATGGGACAACGTCCGCTAGAATCAGCTGACATAGCGTCTAGACAGGCTCCATCGAAACCTCGCAACGACAATGTGTGCCGACGCCTGCCATTGGTAGCCGATGACGGTCTCAAACTGATTGACAGGTGCGAAATCTGCCAGGAAGGTGAAGCTTGTGACAAAGAAGAATTAAAACTAGACGAATCCTGACCGCCTAGAGACGATGCTATACGAAACTGAAGTAATAAGTTGCTGAGATGCCAATGTTCAAAGAGAGATATTACAATAGATATCTGATATCCTAGGCTATAAAGCTTGATATTACTTATAATGCTTTCTGGCTTTAAACATATAAATGTCTAAGATACTATTGACAGTACATATAGAGCAAACATGTTAGGAAGAAATCTCTGTCACTCATGGAATTCTCAGTTTTATCAAAATGTATTGCTTTTATCATTTAAAATACAAAAATCAAAATATTTTTTGAAATCCAAAATGGGAAAGCTTTTTTTCTATACTAAATTGCAAGAAAAATCAAAGAGAAAATTTTTCAAATCTAAGATGCTGTCACTCTTAATAAAATTTGAGCTAATATTAGCTTATATTAGCTTATATTAGCATATACTAGCTTATTATTAGCTAATTATTAGCTAATTGCTTTATATAGTGGATGAATATATATAGGTTAGGCTACAATAAAAGCTAAAGCCAAAGGGAATGATTATATAATACAATTCCATTATAGCATCTCTTTAGTAGCATCTATAGCATCCATAGCATCCTTAGGTTATAGTAATCTCCCTAATTACTATCACTAGGAAATGAGTGAAATATATAGACTTAGGCTTATTATTATATATTTGAACATTTAGATCTATGGCCATCTTGGTATATGGCTATCTTGGTCATGTGCCAGGCAAGAGTAACTATGTATTATATTACCTAATCATATGCTTAATTTAATAATGTAGAATTGAGGGCAATATATAGGTAAAGTTAATAAATACTTTTATTCACTTTCAAATTCTAAACCTTAAAAGACAATCTAAATGTACTAAATCTAAACAACTTCAAGGACTAAACTGAACCTAGCTATACTATACAAAAAGTTTGCACATTCCTAAATATAAAATTAGTAATAAATATTTTGATACCCAAGTCTAACATTGCCCAAAACATAGTAACTATATAGCTCTTTTTTTATAATTTACTATAATTTTCTACAATTTCTATAGTTTAGTCAGTTTAGAAGCAGTATATGCTAAGATATAAAACTTCAAAAAATAAAAACATGCACAGTTTTTGCTAGTTCCTAATATATAGGCCTAGTCCTAACTTTAGAGCTAGAATACCATATGAAAACATTTGTTTATTACTATGCAAATATATTCATATCCATGGTCTAGATCGTTAGGTGCATGCCAAAACAAAAATTGAATAGTTACAATTTCATGCCAAAAATTACTATACTCTCAAATCTAGGCCAATATTGCAACAATAAATGAGCTTTTTTGCATTGAAACAATAAACAATAAATTGCATAAAATACCTTTTTAGTAGACAATTTGGTTTATTATTTATCTTTCTTGCTTATAATATTTATAGCAGAAAATCAATATGCTTAAACATTTCTGTAAATGCTTTATTAGGCATACAAGCTTAAAAACTAGAATACTTGAAAATAAACTTTTCAATCTTTCTAGATTCTGGAATGTTCTATTAGGCCTAACACAAATATAAATATACAATACCCTAGTACACAATTATTCAAGTCTCACTCTCTTTCTTTTCCATACAGAAAACAATCAATGCAAAACCAGTATACAAAACACTTAATAGTTTTATGCCTCAATTATTTTTGTAATCATTTAGTATAATAGCCACATATAGGTGCTATATATATAATCATTTTTTGTTTTAAATGAAACATCTTTCATAGATAAGTGACTCAATACTATAAATTATTAATATTTAGGTTAGGATTAGGATGGGTCTATGAAATTTGCTTGCGAGAA
This sequence comes from Macrostomum lignano, assembly GCA_002269645.1. NCBI lineage: Eukaryota > Metazoa > Platyhelminthes > Macrostomidae > Macrostomum > Macrostomum lignano. The sequence goes on along the minus strand of NIVC01000419.1, from coordinate 483,705 downwards.
GTTTGCTTGCCGAAGTTTGCTTGCGGGACTTTTGCTTGTGGAATTTTGCTTGCCGAAGTTTGCTTGCGGAATTTTGCTTGCCGAGGTTTGCTTGCCGAACTTTGCTTGTGGAATTTTGCTTGCCGAGCTTTGCTTGCGGAATTTTGCTTGCCAAAGTTTGCTTGCCAATCTTTGCTTGCCAAGCTTTGCTTGCGGAATTTTGCTTGCCAAAGTTTGCTTGCCGAGCTTTGTTTGCGGAATTTTGCTTGCCGAAGTTTGCTTGCCGAGCTTTGCTTGTCGAACTTTGCTTGCCGAAGTTTGCTTGCGGAATTTTGCTTGCCGAGGTTTGGTTGCTGAACTTTGCTTGTGGAATTTTGCTTGCCAAAGTTTGCTTGCCGAGCTTTGTTTGCGGAATTTTGCTTGCCGAAGTTTGCTTGCCAAAGTTTGCTTGCCGAATTTTGCTTGCAGGAAATTTGCTTGTTGCACATAAGCTTGCCGAAGTTTGCTTGTGGAATTTTGCCTGCCAAACTTTGCTTGCTGAACTTTGCTTGCAGGAAATTTGCTTGCCAAATTTTGCTTGCAGGAAATTTGCTTGCCGAACTTTGCTTGCAGGAAATTAGCTTGCTGATCAAGGTTCGCTATCCAAAGTTTTTTTAGCGGAACCGTAAAGAACCAATTTTTGAGCTCTTTTATTTCTAATTTTCATTTTGTATGAGAATATGGCAGATTTCAAAAGCCGTAATGCAGAAATGGAATAATTCAGGTTTTTTACTGGAAATATATTTCAACAAAAATTGGACAACAATACATGTCGAATGATTTAGGCAGCAAAATGTACAGAATAGATTTTCTATATATAGCATATACCACCGATCTGTGAATTGTTGACTCGTTAGGATACCCAACGCTCTGCAATAGCAGATTTTTTTATTTTTTTGATTTTTTATATGGAAGATACACATTATCATGTACATATACTTGTACATGATATGAATATATATGTGCCTTAGTAGTCTGCCCCCCCCATTCAAAATTTTCTAGATCCGCTACTGACGCTCTGCTTATAATTACAAACTAATAGTGATAGTATAATAAAAATGCAAGTATAATAGTATAAAAATATGTATATTTACTTAGTCTTTGTTAGCATTACTTTGCCATAAAGTAATTGATTGAAAACAATGATGATTAATTTGTCACTTTTAAAGGAAACATGCTTGAAGACATCAAAACGATGTTAATTTTATATCAGGCCTGGTTAACATATAGTTATGGTTAACATAACAGTATAACATTTGTTATACCAACATTGCTTAAATTAGACAAATCGATTTTGTCTATTGTTTGATCCCACATACACCATGTATGCCAAATGTAAACTCAATTCATTACTATTTTTGTTAATTTGAACATTGATTCTAATAATATATGATTTACTAAATATAAGATAATATAGCTGTTGTGACACAATTAAAATACTAGCCTAGGTAGATACATGCTTGGGCACAACCTTGGGATTCACCCGGCCATTTCTATTGGCAACACACGCATGTAAGTTGCTATTGGCTGAGAGCAGTAACATGACTACTGTTTTGTCCAATAGCGACTTATATATGTATGTCTTTGTTTTCCATTCTGTTTGTACTTTAAAAACATACTAGAATAAAAGTAGTGTATTTTTGCATTGCGGGATTAATGCTGAACATAAAGAGTGCATATAAAAAGTGCATGTAAAAACAAAACGATTTTATAATAACTTGTATAATAATGTAACGCTCGTTACCTCCACGGAACTTTGGGTTCTATTTTAGCTTTCGTTCCTTGGTGACAAGTATACTACTACTAGTACTTGTGCAAATCCGCTAGTCCAAGTTCGTTTACATTTTTATACAATTAATATTAGTATATGCATTCATTAGCATCACTACAATTATTATCCTGCTCAGTGCTGAAATCAGGAACTAAAAAGATTTATACTATTACTGATCTCTAACTACCTATATTGAATCTCTAATCATTATACGAGTCGTATATACTAATTCTTAGAATGAAACTCTATAATCCTAGTTTGAAAGCTTAGTGTCAAGTCAGTTTATGTCAACGCTGATAAGAATCCACTTGCAAAGCAACTGTAGTATGTAATAATTGACTTACCAACTTCACAAGCCATCAAACAAGCAAGCAAACAAGAAAATAATTCGGCAAGTTAAAACCTTGCAATTGTGATTGCGAATTTTTAGGAAGCAGACATCAAAATTCCGCAAGCAAATTTCGGCAAGCAAAATTCCGCAAGCAAACTTTGGCAAGCAAAATTCTTGCAAGCAAATTTCCTGCAAGCAAAGTTCAGCAAGCAAACTTCGGCAAGCAAAATTCCACAAGCAAAGTTCGGCAAGCAGACTTCGGCAGGCAAAATTTGGCAAGCAAATTTTGGCAAGCAAAGTTTGGCAAGCAAAATTCTGCAAGCAAAGTTCGGCAAGCAAACCTCGGCAAGCAAAATTGCGCAAGCAAAGTTCGGCAAGCAAACCTCGCATACATGCGCAACTGCTGGCCGACCTGGCCGATCCGGCCACCGTAAATCGTGGCTGACCAGGGGTAAGTCGCAAAATTGAGTCAACCAAAAACAGAAAAACACAAGAACCAAGAAAAGCAAGAGGAAAGCGAAAGAAAGAGCAGTTCAGGGAAAATCGTGAAGCAAAAGAAAAACAATTCGCAAAAGAAGCAAACTAAGTTGTAAAAATAATCAGGTAAGTCGCAAAAAGGATCAGGTAAGTCGCAACAGGAATCAGGTAAGTCGCAAAAGGGTTAGGTAAGTCGCAAAAAGGATTAGGTAAGTCGCAAAAAGGATTAGGTAAGTCGCAAAAAGAATCAGGTAAGTCGCAAAAGGATCAGGTAAGTCGCAAAAGGATCAGGTAAGTCGCAAAAGGATCAGGTAAGTCGCAAAAGGGTTAGGTAAGTCGCAAAAGGGTTAGGTAAGTCGCAAAAGGGTTAGGTAAGTCGCAAAAAGGATTAGGTAAGTCGCAAAAAGGATTAGGTAAGTCGCAAAAAGGATTAGGTAAGTCGCAAAAGAATCAGGTAAGTCGCAAAAGGATCAGGTAAGTCGCAAAAGGATCAGGTAAGTCGCAAAAGGATCAGGTAAGTCGCAAAAGGGTTAGGTAAGTCGCAAAAGGGTTAGGTAAGTCGCAAAAGGGTTAGGTAAGTCGCAAAAGGATCAGCTAAGTCGCAAAAGGATTAGGTAAGTCGCAAAAAGGATTAGGTAAGTCGCAAAAAGGATTAGGTAAGTCACAAAGGGTTAGGTAAGTCGCAAAAGGATTAAGTAAGTCGCAAAAAGGATTAGGTAAGTCGCAAAAAGGATTAGGTAAGTCACAAAGGGTTAGGTAAGTCGCAAAAAGGATTAGCTAAGTCACAAAGGGTTAGGTAAGTCGCAAAAAGGATTAGGTAAGTCGCAAAAAGGATTAAGTAAGTCGCAAAAAGGATTAGGTAAGTCGCAAAAGGGTTAGGTAAGTCGCAAAAGGATTAGGTAAGTCGCAAAAAGGATTAAGTAAGTCGCAAAAAGGATTAGGTAAGTCGCAAAAAGGATTAGGTAAGTCACAAAGGGTTAGGTAAGTCGCAAAGGGTTAGGTAAGTCGCAAAAGGATTAAGTAAGTCGCAAAAAGGATTAAGTAAGTCGCAAAAAGGATTAGGTAAGTCGCAAAAAGGATTAGGTAAGTCGCAAAAAGGATTAGGTAAGTCACAAAGGGTTAGGTAAGTCGCAAAGGGTTAGGTAAGTCGCAAAAGGATTAAGTAAGTCGCAAAAAGGATTAAGTAAGTCGCAAAAAGGATTAGGTAAGTCGCAAAAGGGTTAGGTAAGTCGCAAAAGGATTAGGTAAGTCGCAAAAAGGATTAAGTAAGTCGCAAAAAGGATTAGGTAAGTCGCAAAAAGAAGCAACTAAGTCGCAATAAGAGGGAAGTAAGTCACAATCAGAGGCAATCAGGGGGTAGTAGGTGCAAGTGTGGCAGGAGAGCAAAAACAGAATAGAAGCCTTCAACCACAGACAAGATCTTTGAAATCAGAAGCCCGCGTCATTTCTTAAACTCTGGAGCAGGGGTTGGCAAACTCCGGCTCGCGAAGCCCCTCTATCTGGCCCTCGCCCCTCGGGTTCTTTGAAACTTCCTAACTACGAGTAGCAAGGTTGGTGTCTCTTCAACTCTCATCTCTCTCTTCTTCTCTACCTTGCCTCCCCTCTTCTCTCTCTCCCCCTTTTCCCTCTTCTCTCTCCTCTCATTTTTACTCTCCTCTCTTCTCCCCCTTTCTCTCTACCCTTTCTCCTCAATGCCCTCTTCTCTCCTCTTATCTTCAGCAAAAATATGTGCATATTTTCTTACTTCAAAGTAGAGGGAATAGAAGATTAGAGATAAGCAAACAGAGGAGAGGCGAGCGATGCGATGGGAGAAAAGATAGAAGAGGAGAGAAAAGCTGAGGGAAGAAAAAGAGATGAGAGAGAAGAGGAGATGAGAAAAAAAAGAGGAAAGAAAAGATGATGGATAAGATCAGAAGAGAGGAAAGAGGAAAGAGGAGAGAGTAGATGAGAGAAGAGAGGATAAAGAGGAGATGAGAGGAGAGTGAAGAGAGGAGAGATGAGAGAGTAGAAAAGAGAGGAGAGATAATGAGAGAGTAGAGTGGAGAGAGACGAGAGGGAAGATAAGATGAGAGAGTAGAGTAGAGTGGAATGGAGAGAGATGAGAGGAGAGATAAGAATGTAGAGAGGAGACAGAAGAGATAGGAGAGGAGAGGAAAGAGAGGAGAGAGGAGAGGAAAGAGAGAAGGGATAAGGGATGAGAGAGAAAAGAAAAAGAGGATGAGAAGATTGAGGAATGGAGAGAATTTGCAAAGGCCTCAAATCTTAGTTTAACATGCATTACTCCCATCTTTGCCTTTTTCCTAACTGTTAACAAGTTTTTGTTTGAGCATGACTTCAAATTTAGAATCTATGCAAAAATAGTTCCGGGAATTAGAATTCAGTGGTTTAAAAATCTGTGGGTTTTCACAGCTTGTATCTCTACTGGATTCGTATTCTGCATCTGATGAGCCATCTGAATCAGGGCTCTCATCTTCCATGCCAAATCGTCTAGCGAATCGTTCTTGAGCTATAGGTCACACTGTATTCACTTCACTTACTTCTGGACATTCATGAATCATGACTTTTGTAGTATGCTCACTACACTGTACTGACAATTTACTAATTGCTTCATGCCGCCACTAGATGACATACTGATTAGCTGTTAAAAACGCGGAATCTGCACGCAGCACTAATTAGCTGGCGAGGCATATAGCTTTAAAAATATGGTCATAGTTACTCCTGCCGTTTACCTAAAGTTTTTGCTTGGCTCTTTCATAGGTAAGTCGCATTTTTTATTGAAAACTAAGTCGCACGGCCAGCGTAATTTCAGAAGTTGCGCATGTATGAAACCTCGGCAAGCAAAATTACGCAAGCAAACTTTGGCAAGCAAAATTCCGCAAGCAAAGTTTGGCAAGCAAAATTCTTGCAAGCAAAGTTCGGCAAGCAAACTTTGGCAAGCAAAATTACGCAAGCAAACTTTGGCAAGCAAAATTCCGCAAGCAAAGTTTGGCAAGCAAAATTCTTGCAAGCAAAGTTCGGCAAGCAAACTTTGGCAAGCAAAATTCTGCAAGCAAAGTTTGGCAAGCAAAATTCCTGCAAGCAAAGTTCGGCAAGCAAACTTCCCGCAAACATCATACTCCCATTAAGACAATGAAATGGCCAATGCTTTGCACCAACAGAAATTAATAAAAAATAGTAGGCCTATGCCCCAAGCTAGGCCTAGACCTAGCTGCCTAACCAAAGCTAGGCCTATAATTAACAATTGTTATGATAAAAATTGAAAATCAATTTACTAGAATTTATAAAAATGCTTTGAAAGCAATATTAATGTCTTGAATAAAAAAATAGTTGGCCTATATTGCCAACACCCAACAGGCTATACCTAGGCCCCTAGCTAACTAGCTTTCTGGTGATACAGTAATATTAAGAAGTTTTATTACTGTATTTTCCTATCTAATAATCTTATATTATTTTAATTTCTAACTAGGCTAGCCTAGGCCTAGGCATAGGCCCCCTAATCTAAAAATTACATTGCTTTTCTTCAATTATCATTTAAAAATTAAAATACTATTGACTAATTGAGTTTTGATTTCATTTGTAGGCTTTATGTCAACTAAAGGAAGGTCGACCAAAAATATTAGCTCGATTTATTCGAATTCCAAGACACTATGCATAACTACTGCCACTAGTGTTGCTGCACTAATAGACTAATAGTCGGGTGCATTATAGGTAAATTTTCCAAGAAACCATTTAAATACGGTTTATGAAACTTCCTCATCAAAACAAAATCATATAAGCAAAGACAGATTAGACGCTGTTAGAAAAATATATAAATAGTTTGTAAAGACGATTGTGTCCGATGATTATTGCATACATGATTGCATACCTCAGAATAACTTCCTCACAGACTACCAACAGCATTTTACTCTCGCTAGCTTATGTGTACATAATATTAATATTTCTAAGTTTTATGTACACCATGTAAAAACAAGCAAAAGATACGAATTTGAGATTAATGAACTAAACTATACGCCCGGACTGCCCTTAACCGTTAATTTTAAGAACAATAAGATAAGCGTAATAGGCAAATTATAAATGCAAATTGTTTCAAAGCAAAGTCCCATTTATTATTATTATTATTATTAAACAGACCGCGCTGGCGCAGAGGTCAGCGAAGCACCCGCTGGTGAAAAACAGCTGCAAGACCAGCCTAGCTGCAGACTGAGGAGTACAAGTCAGTGGTGAGAAAAGTGTCAGTCAGAGTGGGCGCGCCTGGCCCCAGCGGAGGCTGATCTCCCACGTATAAGGCGCGGGCTGAGCGCGGTGTAGCTGAGTTGCGTCACTCACAAAGATTGAGAGACTTTACCTGCACTCTCAAAAGTGGCGACCAAAGACGGAATCTTCTCTGATGGCGACTTTTCGATGTTGCTGAGTATATATCGATTAGAGCAGGGCTCACTAGACGTGTCAACGGCAAACATCTCAAGAAATGCTTTCTACAAGTACATTTTTACTACCATTTAAAATTCATGCTTCGATAAAAATTGTTAAATGGGTAGAGAAGGTAACTATACACAATGCTCGTAATAAGATTAAAATTTCCGACTCAATAAAAACGGGGAGATCTGTAACCAGAGATTCTAAACCAAACCTTAGTGCATCGGAGATCGACAAACGATGCAGAATCTCCGGGGGGACAACAGAATCTGGTTTAGGATCTCCGGATGGGGAGATCTGACCATGCCCGGAGATCCCACAATAGTTACGGATCTCCTATCGCGGAGACCCATAACCGTTTTTAGTCTCCGAAGGCGATCCTAAACCCCTCAAAGTCTCCGGTCAGAGATCACAGCCCGTTTGCAGTCCCCGCGGATCGGCGACTCAAAATGGCCGGAGCCCCGGAGATTATAAACCGTAACACCGGAGTGTGAACATATTTTGCCTTCCTTTCGAGAGTCATTATTATAACAGAGTCCCAAAGCTCACTACTCACAATCTACTTATTTATTTAATAAACGCACAACTTAAATAAGTTGCAAGTTTTCTGCAAAACTCAAAATGCGCAACTTTAAGCTACTTGCATGGACCTCTCCTTTATCCTGCTCGACAGAGTTTTCTTCCAGATTTCTAACTTGCTGCATGTGTACATACTCGCACATTAGATCGGAATAGATGGAAGATTCGAATATGATTAATATGCCTGTTTTGTATGCATCTACAAAAAACTTCAGTCGAGCAGCTCAATACAGTGTGAGGGCCTATCTTTTTATCTTTGATTGCTGCCAAAAATGATGTGCAACACACTAGAGATAAAAGTGGTAGTCGAACCTCGTGCAGGTTTCGGAGACCGCGCACCGGTTTCTGGCTCGTTTGCCTTCCTTAGCCAGAGCCACACGCCGTCCTCTAACACCACTCTGAGTGTGCACAGACGTTTCTTCAATGCTGTCATTTATTCTTTTATGGCGAAATTTTCGGCCCATACGAGCTACGTGAGAGATTTTACTGTTCAAATCTTTGTTCGTCTTTTTTTCTCTAAGTATTCATGATCGTAGTCTAAATTGAATCTCTCACATTTGAGCAATAAATTATACATGAATTACATGCAGATGCTATGTAACCCCCCTCCCTCGGTACATGCAGCTCGACTAGCCTTCTTAACGTAATCCTTTATAGAATACATGTAAGTACACAATCAATCAAGCGTAATTAACACACTCTACTGCTGCGATCGTGCAGCCTAGTGATTCTAAGGATGTTAAAATCGGAGTCACAATTAGCGCTCACCGGTATACATGTATTTTTCAACTTCGAACCAGTCAAAATTTTCATTGAAGGTTCAAATTGCTTCTGCTGAATTTCAATACTTTGAAATTGAAGCATTGGATCAAATTAATGCTTTTGCTAAAGTGACAATATTTTTGCCGATTTGACATAATTGGCATATGGTCAAAACTTTTCAGAGGGACTCAACTAATAAATATTAAATTGACCTGTACATGCATATTTATTCGATTCAAGCGATTTTGATAGACATGCTATTGTTAAATTTTGTCACTTTAGACTTTTCTTAATCGTAAGTTTACATTTCGGATATCGCACTCTTCAAGTTTCGTTGTATCACAATCTTTTCCTTCCACGGCTACATTCTTTTCGGTATTCTTACGATCAAATTCACTTCTTGAGAAACTTCTCCCACAGCAGTTTCTCCTCGTTGGTGCCGTAGTCCAGCTGCACAGCCGCGTCAAAGTACGGCAGCAGGATGCACTGCCGCCTCGCCGAGTTCCAGTAGAGTCCGACGCAGTCCGAGTGAGGAATGGCCAGGCATTTTCCGAGGCAAGCCAACAGCGTCATGTTCGGTAATGAGACGTCAATCGAGCATCCGGGATGTAGCTGACTGTACGTCAGAATTAACGCTTTAGTGAAGGAGACGAAAATTGAGCCCGAGATCAAAGCAGGTGGTACTGTGTCACCGTCCGAGGTGTAGCAGAGGGCGTTGTACTTGCTAACGCAGATGTCGTCAAAGGCGTAAATGTAAGAGCTGTCTATAGCGGCACAATCTTCTCCGTTTGAGCCTTTTCTGTTGTCTGGCTCTTTGCTAAAGAAAATCGGGTCTAAAAACGAGGCGTTAAAAGCGTTTCAGGATATTTTAACACTACAGATAATATCATATAAGCATTGGTTAAAGTAAGAATTCCGCACCTCCTTCGGTCGCGTTTGTGTAAGTGCCGTCTTCAATCCACATCCAACCGTCTCGCGATGTGTTTCTTTCGTTCAAAGCATCGACCAGTCCGATCCACCAATTGTGTCCATTGCCGACGGCATCTCTGAACTCGGAGCCAGCCCTGATGGCACTCAGAGCGTCTCTACTCAGGATTCCCTGGCCCATGTCGTGGCACAGTTTGACGGCCTCGCAGAGGGTGTAGGAGCCAAAGTAGGCCGAGAGGTTGAAGCTGTCTTGAACTCGGACGCTTATTAAGTCGCCTGCCACGCTGCACTTAATCAGAGTTGGCAGCAGCAGGAGGAGAAATAGGGGCTTTTTGCACCTGATCATCAAATGTTCTTTCGGAATTGTGGAATTCGCTAAAAATGGAAACTGCTCTCTAAGCTCTTCTATGTCACTCAACGTTCTAACAAAGATCGTTCGTCTATCGCCTAAGCTTCGTTGCTACTCGCGAAAATTTCAACGACTTTTATTCACGGAAACGCCTGGGCCAAATAATTGCAATGCCTACTCTTCAGCTGCTACCTTTGCAAACAAGCCATTAGTAGATACTGATTCGAGTGGAAAAACTGAAATGCAAATACTGTATAGCAACTTATAATTGGAATAGCACGATAAGGAGTTGCAGGAGACTCCGTAAGAATTTCCGACAAGTTAAAAAACTGGAGAGATAAGTGGCAATGTTGGCGTCGTCTGCTGAGAATAAGTGCTAGAAAAATAGCAACCTGCGCCCCCCGTTATGGCGGCCACAGAGGAAGACAAAAATTGAACAAACTACGTGCGTTTTGACTTTGTACAGCCACTATTGTTCATTTCTTAAGGGAAAGAAGTTTAAAGCAAAAAAGCATTCGCCTGAAAGCAAGCTATCTCACCTAAGATATCGTGCAGATCCTCTATACTCGTATTAGCTTTGGCTCAAAGCATCTGAGCAACTCGTATGAGCCTTGATATATCAGCAATTCGCCCATGAGCCTTTTGACATCTCAGCGATTCCCCGAAATGCTCAGCAATGCGGCAGCCACAGCATTTCAGCGATTCCCCAAATGAAACTTGACGTGTCATCCATTTCCACTACTGAGCCCAAGAATTTCAGTACTTCCCCCATGAGCCTTGACATGTAGTATTTGTCTGATTCCAATACTTTTTGTATTTTTAATAACAGCTCATACATTGCTCAAATAAAAACTTCAGTTTTTAAGGCTTTAGCTCAGCTTTAGTGGGCGCGGAAAATTTCAGCTTGAATTATAAGATCTTTGAGTAAAAGCATTTCGTTCATTACGTTGAGGTGCAAAAGGTGCAGCGATAGCGAAGGCAGCTGCCAGCTGAGGGTGACCGCATCAAATCGAAGAAGCTGCGGATCTCAGCCTCCGTCATCGTGTCGTTCATGATGGCCACCGCCTGCACCGTGCCGTTCAGCATTCGCGAGTCGCCATGTCGAAAGCCCAAGCGGATGCAGCGACATGTCGGCACGGTAGCGGCAGTCCGGGAAGCTCGCTCCGCAGCAGACCTCGGCACAAACCCGGAGTTGGAGAAGAAGTCGTGGCTTAAAGGAGAGGCCGAAGTGACGCCGACCTCAACGAATCCATTAGGGTCAAACGAGTTCCAGGCGGGAGGCAGGTAGTTGTCAAAGTAAGATGGAGCCACCCTGGTGAAGTACAGGCCCCATCCGCCAAAATATCGCAGTTGTAGGATTCGAGCAGCGCTGCCTTCACTCGGACAGTTCGCTTGAGTCTGACCAGCCACGTGAGTCCCTGCTGCACGCTGGCGAACTCCACGTTCTCCAGCCACATCTTGGACGACACTCCGTCAAGCTTGGCTCCCTCGCTGCTCCACTCCACATTCTCCGACATCCACTGCTGCGTCTGGCTGCACACCAAGTTGCTCCTGCTGGCGTCCGCATCGTTGCTCATCACCCAGGCGGCCCTCAGCTTGACGCCCAGCTTCTTGCTCAAGGTGATGAAGCCGGCAGCTTTGGCATTGGCGAATGCGGCACAGCGGCCGGGCAGCGAGCTATCTGCAGCAGCGAGTCCATCGATGAGGTGGCGCACTGCAATGTATTGGAAGAGCGAGCACTGGCCGGTGTCCGAGTCGAACTGGGCCACCTGCAGGCCGCTCGAGGCGCCGTAGTCAAGGCACTCGATGATGCCTGTCGGAATCTGGGCAGCTCGAACGGTCAGATTCTCAGGCAGACATTGCGGGCTGCTCAGGCGGTGCCAGTAGCCTGGTAGGCTTTCGCAGTGGACCAGTTGGGCCAGGCAGGCCGCTGCGAGCAGAACGGAGACTGGAGTAGCGATGAAGCTGGTTGCCATGCTGGCTGCAGTGCGATATTGCGAATTCGAGAGCTCGAGATGAGGTAGCAGCAGAAATCCTGCATGCAGTAAAATTTATCCTGCTCCCGTTGTTGAACTAAATCGCCCCTAGCAACCAGCTGCTGTCCAAGCCGTCAACTCAGGCTGCAGCCACCTCAGCCGCTCTTGATGAATAGCGAGATTTGACAAATGGGGGAGGCGAGTCGCCGCTCCGCATGCTGGTGGCGCGGAGGTGCGAAACTGTTGGGATGCGGCTGCGAGTGCCGCGGGTAGGCAGGAGTGAAATCGCCCCCACCAGCAGCTGTCCAAGCCATCAGCCCCATATGGCCATCTCAGAAATTGAAAATTTTCCCAAATGAGGAAGCCGTTGCGCTGCCTCAGCAACTCCCCTGCTGGGCTCTCCGCAAGCAGAGGTGCCTGCATGAAGTAGCGAAGATGGGGGCATTGGGCTGATGGAGCTGGCACATGCGGGTGACGGAGGCTGGGCTGGAGGCTGTCCAGGACCCCACCAATGGGCTGCTGGCTCGGGTTGCTGGAGTTCGAAAACGGGTCGACACGGACGTCAACGAGGTGTCGCGGGCGCCCGCTGGAGCCCTGGCGAATTGGGAGGCTGCGGGTGCTGATGACGGATGCGTGTATCTGGTGAGGCTGGACCTGTTTCTGACCGCCTTGCTCTGTGTTCTTGCCTTCATCAACAGTGGGAGTACCCAGCCATTTTCCGCCCGTCAAACTACCAAGGGGGCCGGGGACAATTTCGTTTGCTGCGCCGGAACGGAGCAGCGCAGGCACACGAAAGTCAAGAACACGGGCAGCAAAAACTTTTTGTTGCGCACCTTCTCAAACAAGAATCAAGTCGCCAGCCCTCCGGACCGTCGAGATATTAAACGATTCTGCCTGAATGTCGGATTTTTCCCATAGCGCCAGTGTATTCAGTACACCCCTGTGCGCCAATCAGCACCGCGCCTCAGTGCAGCCTTGCCAAGCCTCCAAATTTCATCAGCACGTCGATCACATGCGCCTGCATCAGATCTGGCTTCGTTGGTCACTGGCCTTCACCCAGGCGGAGCTTCTGGACCTTCAGCAGGTGGCACTTGGACACCCTGATGCGAACTGGTTCCACCCTGAGACTTACTAGTTCCACTCTGAGTCTTGTTGGTTTCACTCTGAGTCTTACTAGTTCCACCCTGAGTCTTACTAGTTCCACTCTGAGTCTTATTGGTTTCTCCCTGAGTCTTACTAGTTCCACCCTGAGTCTTACTAGTTCCACCCTGAGTCTTACTAGTTCCACCCTGAGTCTTATTGGTTCCACCCTGAGTCTTATTGGTTCCACCCTGAGTCTTATTGCTTCCACCCTGAGTCTTATTGGTTCCACCCTGAGTCTTATTGGTTCCACCCTGAGTCTTATTGGTTTCACCCTGAGTCTTACTAGTTCCACCCTGAGTCTTATTGGTTCCACCCTGAGTCTTATTGGTTTCACCCTGAGTCTTATTGGCTCTATCCTGAGTCTTACTAGTTCCACCCTGAGTCTTATTGGTTCCACCCTGAGTCTTATTGGTTCCACCCTGAGTCTTATTGGTTCCACCCTGAGTCTTATTGGCTCCATCCTGAGTCTTATTGGTTCCATCCTGAGTCTTATTGGTTCCACCCTGAGTCTTACTAGTTCCACCCTGAGTCTTACTAGTTCCACCCTGAGTCTTACTAGTTCCACCCTGAGTCTTATTGGTTCCACCCTGAGTCTTATTGGCTCTATCCTGAGTCTTATTGGTTCCACCCTGAGTCTTATTGGCTCTATCCTGAGTCTTACTTGTTCCACCCTGAGTCTTATTGGTTTCACCCTGAGTCTTATTGGCTCTATCCTGAGTCTTACTAGTTCCACCCTGAGTCTTATTGGTTCCACCCTGAGTCTTATTGCTTCCACCCTGAGTCTTATTGCTTCCACCCTGAGTCTTTTTGGTTCCACCCTGAGTGTTATTGGTTCCACCCAGAGTCTTATTGGCTCTATCCTGAGTCTTACTAGTTCCACCCTGAGTCTTATTGGTTCCACCCTGAGTCTTATTGGCTCTATCCTGAGTCTTACTAGTTCCACCCTGAGTCTTACTAGTTCCACCCTGAGTCTTACTAGTTCCACCCTGAGTCTTACTAGTTCCACCCTGAGTCTTACTAGTTCCACCCTGAGTCTTATTGGTTCCACCCTGAGTCTTATTGGCTCTATCCTGAGTCTTATTGGTTCCACCCTGAGTCTTATTGGCTCTATCCTGAGTCTTACTTGTTCCACCCTGAGTCTTATTGGTTTCACCCTGAGCCTTATTGGCTCTATCCTGAGTCTTACTAGTTCCACCCTGAGTCTTATTGGTTCCACCCTGAGTCTTATTGCTTCCACCCTGAGTCTTATTGCTTCCACCCTGAGTCTTTTTGGTTCCACCCTGAGTCTTATTGGTTCCACCCTGAGTCTTATTGGCTCTATCCTGAGTCTTACTAGTTCCACCCTGAGTCTTATTGGTTCCACCCTGAGTCTTATTGGCTCTATCCTGAGTCTTACTAGTTCCACCCTGAGTCTTACTAGTTCCACCCTGAGTCTTATTGGTTTCATTTCGAAGCCTCCTTCTTCTAACCGGAAAATTTTTGTTTTTGGCAGAAACTGTAGGATCGCAAAGGAAAAAAGCCTATCTTCTGAGCGTCAATTTTCTTTATGGATGTCAGCCGACTATTTTTCCATGTCTCGCAGGTATGCTCAACAGACTTGCTCAGTCCATTGGACTCCATGGCAGCTCTAATCTCCTCCCACGCCTTTCTTTTCTTTCTCTTTGCCTCAGAAACGTCTGCCAAACTACCATACGGTATTGACTTGCAAGCTCCCATCACGGACAGAAAAAGTTTTTTTTTCTGATCGATGGACGTCATTTTAATACAAAGTGACGAAAAGCCGCTTCATATTCCATAAATTCGAGCCTTCTCGCCTTGAGAGGGCCCATGTTCTTGCCGCATAGATTTTTGTCCATGGCACAAATCCACAGACATGAAACCAAAACTTGCCAACTTACTTTGGTTTAGCAGTGCTTCATGAAATTGGTCCCAGCAGTTTAGTCCTATGACCGAGTTTTATTCCTACTGACTGGATTATTTACACAGTAAAACCAGAATTTTCTCAAGTTCGAAGGACAAACCCGCAGAGAAGACGCGTGAGCATTTGCTCACGAGTTTTAACACATTTAATTCATACTGACCTGAGAAAAAATGCTCGCAATTAAGTTTTTTATTCACTTTATTGTCTGTGTGGAAACCACTGCACTACATGTGTTTGAGTTGCTCCTGTATAATTTGAAGAAACACATGCTGAAAACACGCGCAAGGCACACGAATAAACGGGGGAATTGCCGTGACGGGGCGCGTAGTGACAGAGAAGGTGCAGCAATTTGTTAGAATTGACACAAAGTGAAGCACTTTAGGCGTTAAAATTTGCACTACATCTAGGCGTGGGCAAATACTGAAATTTTCAACGACCAATCCCATCATTGTTCAAGTTTAGAGGACAATGGCCGCACTCTTATACAGTACATGCCTACGGGGCTGAGACAAACAAAAGAAGCAGACATAAATAGCAAGTGCTAAATTGGAACTAAATAGTGGTACCTATAGCTTTTTTGCTTAAAAATAATTTCGATGGAAGGCAGCAAAAGCCATGGAACAACGCCAAAGGAAATCAACGATGTGATTGACGGCATCGGGTTTGGTCGATTCCAGGTAAGGTAGCTTTCTGACTGCTCCCCCCTTTCTGGCCACTGCGTGGCCGGCAGGAGCAGTACCTTGTTGTTGTTGTTGTTGGTAATCTCACCTGTGTGATGATTAACATGACCCATGACCGTGACCTTGTGAGGCTTCAACATTGTCTCACAATAATTATTACAATATTTTACAAGAACTTGATCTTTTGACCTTTAGATTGACCTTCAAATGATTCCTCTGTAGATATTCGTTACGCTTCTATGCGGCCTGATTCAAGCCAGCGACAAGATGCAGATTCAGTACGTCAGCCTGGCTGGCCAGCAGCTGCAGTGCGTTTGGAAGATCAGCAACTTTTGGAAATCCTGCATCACCTCGGTCACTTTTGTCGGCATGCTTGCTGGCGCCTACCTTTGGGGTCCGCTGGGCGACAAATTCTGCCGTCGCTCGGTCGGCAGCGTCTGCATGGGCTTCGTTGTTCTCTACGGTTGCCTGACGGCTGTGGCTCCGAGCGAGATCTGGGTGGTCGCGCTTCGATTCCTGGTGGGCGTTGGCGTTGGAGGCCTGCAGGCGTTGATAGCCGCAGTGCTGGGCGAGTTCTTGACCACGGATAGCCGAGGTGCAGCGTGGTTTGTGTACCAGGTAAGGGCGAGAGAGCTGATTTGGTGTCACCTCACCGACTTACTGCACCATGCATGCACTTTCAGCTTATTCAATATTTCATTCAGCAGACTCTCCGGTTAACGAGTTTGTTTAATTAAGTGAGGCTCTCTTGGGAACCCTCGCAATGCCTTTGATAGCTTTTTCCGGTGGCTAAATGATAATGAAACTTTACTAAGCCTCTTGTAGTTCGTAGTAGGCAATCATGAAAACAGAAACAGCTTGCTCACTTTCTCAACTTCAAGAGTCAGAATTTTTTCTGTTTTTTGATATCCGGCCAAATTGGGCACAGGGACTAGTTAAACTAAGTTAAAGTTTAAGTAGTCCCTGATTGGGCGCTAGTGGTACAGTCAATTGCTAGTTTGGTTGCTAGAAAAACTTAAGTGAGTCTCGCCGGACCACGGTCTGTATTTATATATTAACATGCACGCTGTGAGAAAAATTGGATGCTAGATTATTGCGTAACGCGTTTCGCAAATCAACTTGCCCGACGGGCCGCAAACTGAACACAGAGTTAAGTACGTATGGTCGCGCACCCACAACAGCCTCGAACTAAAATGTGCCTCTGCTGTCGTTGCTTCAGTTGTGAATTTTTCATGCCTGCTTACATCACTGTGCAGGGCCAAATTTCTGAGACTTGGGACGCGCTGAACAAAATGGCCGACACAAATTCGCAGCCTCGCTACCTGGGTGAATTCGTCATCACTGATTTGCGGGCCACAGCAAAGAGTGGCAGCCTCAGGGATCTGTTCCGACCGGACTCTTTTCTGCGGCTGAGCCTGCAGCTTGCCGTCATCGCATTTGCATCCGGATTTGGCTATTACGGCATGATTTTGCTCAACGTTCAGGTACCGCTGCTTCTGCAAGAGCGATGCCATGCTAGCAACGTCACAGCGTCCGTGTATTTTGAGAAGCCCGAGTTCCACTGCCGCAGGTGCGAATCCGTCAACTACGTCGAGCTGCTGGTACGTTGAGAGTTGCGTTTGAATAATGACCTCACTGGCTCTAGCTAGGTGTATACCTAATGCCCTGAAATAGTCAATCGAAATTAGGACAAAATTAGGACAAAACCTACCCAAAGCCACTTCTGTCGCACCTAAGCAATCCAAAGCGACCATTCTGTACGATTTCTTCTTGACCTCAATACGTGAGCATTTCTTTGAAGTGTTCATGTGACTTCTTGACTAATATTATTATATTAATTCATGCTTCACTGCCAGATGCCAACCTTCGCCGACCTTGCCACATCGCTTTTGAACGCTTTCTTAGTCGAGCGCTTTTTGGGTCGCCGGCTCATCATGGCGATCGCCCTCGGTGTTGCCTCAGTCCTGGTGCCCGTTCTGGGCTTCTGCGTTCACAGCGCCGTCAGAATCATTTTGTTCTTCATCACTCGCTTTTTCGTGGCTAGCGGATACAGTGTGATCTGGCTGTACGTTCTCGAGGCCTATCCGACTTCGCTCCGATCGACTGCCGTCGCATTTCTGTCCGCTTTCAGTCGAATCGCGTCGATTGTGATGCCGTTCGTTGCGCAGTTGTTCGTCGTTCGCGTGTCACTTGTGGGCGGGCTGTTCATCTTCTCGGGCGTTCTGGTGCTGGGTGCCGTCAGTGCCGCTCTGCTGCCCATTGAGACCAAAGACAGACCGTTGGAGCAGACTGTGCTGCGTATAGAGGTAGCTAACTAACTAACTAGCTAGCTAGCTAACTAACTAACTAACTAACTAACTAACTAACTAACTAACTAACTGACTGACTGACTGACTGACTAACTAACTAACTAACTAACTAACTAACTAACTAACTAACTAACTAACTAACTAACTAACTAACTAACTAACTAACTAACTAACTAACTAACTAACTAACTAACTAACTAACTAACTAACTAACTAACTAACTAACTAACTAACTAACTAACTAACTAACTAACTAACTAACTAACTAACTAACTAACTAACTAACTAACTAACTAACTAACTAACTAACTAACTAACTAACTAACTAACTAACTAACTAACTAACTAACTAACTAACTAACTAACTAACTAACTAACTAACTAACTAACTAACTAACTAACTAACTAACTAACTAACTAACTAACTAACTAACTAACTAACTAACTAACTAACTAACTAACTAACTAACTAACTAACTAACTAACTAACTAACTAACTAACTAACTAACTAACTAACTAACTAACTAACTAACTAACTAACTAACTGACTGACTGACTGACTGACTGACTGACTGACTGACTGACTGACTGACTGACTGACTGACTGACTGACTGACTGACTGACTGACTGACTGACTGACTGACTGACTGACTGACTGACTGACTGACTGACTGACTGACTGACTGACTGACTGACTGACTGACTGACTGACTGACTGACTGACTGACTGACTGACTGACTGACTGACTGACTGACTGACTGACTGACTGACTGACTGACTGACTGACTGACTGACTGACTGACTGACTGACTGACTGACTGACTGACTGACTGACTGACTGACTGACTGACTGACTGACTGACTGACTGACTGACTGACTGACTGACTGACTGACTGACTGACTGACTGACTGACTGACTGACTGACTGACTGACTGACTGACTGACTGACTGACTGACTGACTGACTGACTGACTGACTGACTGACTGACTGACTGACTGACTGACTGACTGACTGACTGACTGACTGACTGACTGACTGACTGACTGACTGACTGACTGACTGACTGACTGACTGACTGACTGACTGACTGACTGACTGACTGACTGACTGACTGACTGACTGACTGACTGACTGACTGACTGACTGACTGACTGACTGACTGACTGACTGACTGACTGACTGACTGACTGACTGACTGACTAACCAAATTGCAAGCCATTTGGATTCCTCGTATTTAGCAATTTTATGAATTCGGCCAAGAATATAACATCTACGCATTTCAGGCTGATGCTGGACACTCGGTTGGAGAACTGCTTATGAATGAAAATGTGAACGAGACAGTGCTCTCGCATCCGTTCTATGGAAGCGTGCGAATGTCGGCAAAGACAGAATAACAAAACTTACATAATATGTATACTTGAAAAAGCGAATAATTTTTGTTCAGAAAGCAAGAACCAAGGTGCATTCATATTTTGTCTCAATTAGTTCTCAAAACTTTACATCAAATTAAAATTTAGTAGCATGATTGGCTAGTGCATTCTTTTTTCTAACTGAAACTTTTTGTTGCCTGAAATGACTTTCGAACAAAGTCTGTTTGGTTCTGTGACAAGGATAATTATATTTTGAACAAACAAAAGAAAATTAAAGACACATAATACACTACTTTGTGTCTGATGTGCCTTATTGTCGGTTAAAAATGATGCCTCACAAATGACAGCGACTGTGCATGAGGAATATGTTCTTGCCACCTGGATGCCATATATGTGGAATGCCATATTCTGACTTTAAGTGACACACCTAGCTAACTCTGAAATTTTAGTTCCAACGCATAATGTATTGTAGCTGGATCGTAAGCATTTGGGCTTTAAAAAATCTTCCAAAAGCCAATTAACCTCAATTGTGATATTCATGCAATCTTCACATTCCCTCAGTATTCTGTATTTAAGTATTGTTTCCTTTTGCCTATGGTTGGGATAGCGCAGTTTGTATTGAGAATTGTTTCCGTTTGTCTATGGTTGGGGTAGCGCAGTCTGTATTGAGAATTGTTTCCGTTTGTCTACTGGTTGGGGTAGCGCAGTCTGTATTGAGAATTGTTTCCGTTTGTCTACTGGTTGGGGTAGCGCAGTCTGTATTGAGAATTGTTTCCGTTTGTCTATGGTTGGGGTAGCGCAGTCTGTATTGAGAATTGTTTCCGTTTGTCTATGGTTGGGGTAGCGCAGTCTGTATTGAGAATTGTTTCCGTTTGTCTATGGTTGGGGTAGCGCAGTCTGTATTGAGAATTGTTTCCGTTTGTCTATGGTTGGGGTAGCGCAGTCTGTATTGAGAATTGTTTCCGTTTGTCTATGGTTGGGGTAGCGCAATCTGTATTGAGAATTGTTTCCGTTTGTCTATGGTTGGGATTGCGCAATCTGTATTGAGTATTGCTACCTTTTGTCTATGGTCTAATGCAAGAATTACCGGGCAATAATTGTAATAGTTTACAGCCAAAAGCAACAACCGTATAGCCAGTAAACAATAAAATTGCTGCCTAGACAAAAGGAACAATATGAAAAACAGTTCGCTCTACCATAGATCCTATATTCTCTAGATATTCTCAAGAATATAAGCAAAGTCATAGAGTCCAGCGCAGCAGCAGTGATAAAAAATCCGTGACATTAAAATCTTTTCAGTAGTTGTGAACGCTCTTCGTTCCTTTGTTTTGTTCATGAAAGAGACAAGTGAGGCAACGGCTGCATCAAGCGTTGCGTTGTTGTCCAATGAGTAGCGGAATGGGCGACCCTCGCCTCCGCACTTGTAGTCTAATTAAAATTCCATGCCATCTTACCAGTGCCTTGAGCATAAAATAAAATCTGTGTTCCAAAAACTACCGAATAAAAGTTTTGCTTCATAAAAGTCGGCGTTTTCACTGGCAAAATAATATTTTCGTAGTCGCGATCTTCCCCACAGTCCCTATAGCTGAGTGGCCCATCTAGAGAATATAGAGTAGGATCTAAGGTTCTAAAGGTTCTTACCAGTCGAGTGGTCAAATTTGACTCGCTTTTTATACAGTTTCCCTTCCTGTCTAGACTCATAGCGCTGGACCGCACCTCCTACCCCGTGAAAATTACGCACTTTGACCATAGGCATTGAATTCGACCTTGAATTTGTCATCGGAGATGATGCTCACTCGGCGTTTCAAAACCAGTTCATAGTGCTACTGCAGCCCAGCAAAACACCGCGGTGAGTAGCCAGCTGCTGTATGATCTCTTTAAACTGAAGGAAAAGAACCATGATTACGTACGTCGAGCCGAGTGTCGTTCATGTGTCAACGTTGATACCCTTATGCTGCGTCAAAAGTCTAGAGCATGCTATGCGCACTAGCTAAATTACTTATTGTCCTGCAGTCCAAGGCCCTACCTGACTGCCAGAGGGCGGCGTTGTTCCAGGCGGTGGTCGAGACTTCTCGAGTCTCGACGGAGACAGTCTCTTGACGGAGCCGCTCGAGCAACAAGTTGACGTGGCGCATGCTAGCCTGCTGTGAGGCGCCTTCAAGATCGGCTACGAATGAGTGACCAACGTACGCGGCTTTGTATCACCACGCCGGGCTGGTTTGTCCAAGCGACCTGTTGCGCCGCTGTAGGGACGCTGCAGGCACTCTACCGGCACTCGGCGTTTCATCGACTGCCTGCTAGCTGACGCCGGCGCCCCAGATTCGGTCGGCGGCGTGGCGTTCGTTCGCGCCCTGGCCCTGAAAGCGCCCTGTGACGCTGACCGCGTATTTTTTTTACTTTGTTGTTGTAAATTACTAACTGTCCATACCTACTGAGCATTTAGTGCGGCCTGGCTTTAGTATACATAGCTGTGGATTCCATTCTGCAGCAGAAAAAACCATGCGAGAGTCATAAATTCTAAAGCATATGGCGCCCCACTGTGATACGCAGTAAGCTACTACTTACTGCGTAATAAAAGATTTAGCCTAAACGTTGGATGCATTCATTGTCTGTCTGACCAATGAAAAATCTGAGTATAGACTACAATATACCAAAAGCAGACAGTCGTTCGCCACATGACTGAATGCGCTCTAACCAAAATAGGGGTGAAGTATAGAACGCTGGAGCAGTTAGAGTTGCTTGGACGAAGCAATTCGGGTGCAGAAGGGTCGCACGGGTCTCGAGTAGTGTTTGGCACGTTTCTCATTTAACTGGTCTTGCAAAAGAGAGTGGGCACGAAACGAGACAGCAGTAGCTAGTGCGCAGGATTGGAGTTTTGAAAATTCTAGTATTGCCTAATAGTTCAAAATAGGTCAAACACGTATCACGACACTACACCTTGCCTTGCTGCCGCGTGTGCTTTCTAGTCAAAAAGAAATCCTTCAGAGCAACAATAATGCCCAGCGGTGAAGCGGGAATCGAGCCGAGAGAGATCAACTCCGTTATCGACGGCATCGGATTCGGACGCTTTCAGGTAAAAACTTCACTAAAGCAGAGACACTGGTACTTGTGTATTGCATTTTGGTTTTAAATCCCAGGTAATTGTTTCTGGCAGGTAATCGTAATCATTCTATGCGGCCTGATTCAAGCCAGCGACAAGATGCAGATCCAGTACGTCAGCATGGTCGGTGAGCGGCTGCAGTGCGTCTGGCACATAGGCGACGGTTGGAAGTCGTCAATAACGTCGGTGACATTTCTAGGCATGTTTTTTGGCGCCTATATTTGGGGTCCGCTGGGCGACAAGCTCTGCCGTCGCTCTATCAACAGTGTTTGCATGAGCTATGTTGTATTCTACGGTTGCCTGACAGCTCTGGCTCCCAACGTGATCTGGGTGCTGCTGCTTCGCTTCCTGGTCGGCATGGGCGTCGGAGGAGTGCAGCCGCTTATAGGCGCTGTATTGGGCGAGTTCATGACGACAAAGCAACGAGGAACTGCTTGGTTTGTGTTCCAGGTATGAAATATGCTTAGGTAATTAAATAGTGTGTCCTCGCGGCTTAGGCTACTGGTTTTATTATTATAAGTGGATTTTAATTGGTTTGACTTGGTAGGTTGCTGCTACCTGCAGGTTCCTGATTTTCTCTAATCCCAGTACTTAGCGATCAAAAATAAAGACAGGAAACCAACGATTTATTTACTCAAAGAAAAAACGAGCAAAAATGAAATGAGCATGCAATAGGTTTTCGCAAATACTTCCCTTAAGGTGGTGCAGTTCAGTTAGACATTGGCTACCTTTTGTGCACTGTTATGGGCATCGACTACCGTTAACAGTTTTACCCCGATCTATCCTTACTTTTCTTGCCTTTATGCTTGTAACTCTGACAAGTTCTGACAAGGCCTCTGACAAGCCTCTGACCGCTCGATAATTAGGAAGACCCAAATTCGCGATCTAACCCAGCATGAATATTTTCTCTGGCTAGAACTACTGACAGTAGTGTAAAAACGTATTCTAACCCGTTTCTAAACTATGACCTACTACAGTAAAATTTAATTTGACGCTGCGTACCGTGATTTTGACATTTTGCAACGTGGCATGTTTGAAGGCGTGTATCAGCCAAGTTTCTATTGATTGAGTAATTATTTTTTTCCGCAGACTTTCTGGTGTTTCGGTGGACTTTTGGAAGTCGGCTTTGCTTGGCTGCTGCTGGATCTGACTCACGGCTGGAGATACCTGGCCGGAGTGTCAGTTCTGCCGATGCTTTTGCTTGGCCTGTTTTGGCTGTTCTGGCTGCCTGTGTCACCAAGACAGAGTCTGCTGCAGGTAGGTGAATGCTTTCGATGAATATCTACACGATCCGCATAATATAAGCACACGTAAGTACACGGGTCCGTGCTACGGTTTGAGATGGATGCAAGCGTTTCCATTTGTCCTACGTCCTCCGTCCGCTTTCTCCGTCCGCCAAGCTAAACAAATGGATTCATACAGTTACAGGAAAAATCCCTCTTGACTTGGTCACAAGATTCAAATTCTCGACGCAAAAGACCTGTTGCAGACGAACAGCCTTTAGAAACACTTGAAAATCGGCTTCCTTGGCACAGTTTACCTTTGCCATAGACATTAGATTATATTACATTAGATCCGGGCACTATTTAATTGATGCGTAAAAGAATACCAGAGGTTTACAACATTATCTGTACCGGTATGATATAATGTACGCAATTTTCTTAGCACAATTTTTTGTGTCCCAAGAGCTCAAATGAGAATGCTCGTAGGAAAATAGGAAATTGAAGAAATAGCGCGCATTAAGTCCGACATTAATGACTATCTTATTAAAAATTAACATTTGCAGGGTCGAATTGAGGAAACTCGTCAAGCACTAAACAAAATGGCCGACACGAATTCCCAGCCTCGTTACCATGGCGACTTTACCGATGCGGATTTGCATGCCAAAGAGGCGAATGGTAGTCTAAAGGAGATGCTTCGACCAGCCACCTTTCTGCGACTGAGTCTGCAGCTGGCCGTGATCGCGTTTGCAATGGGATTTAGCTACTACGGCCTGATTGTGTTGAACGTGCAGGTACCGCTACTATTGCGCGAAAAATGTCAGGCAACGGGAAACGTCTCCTCTGCAGTAGTTAACAGTGAAGGTTTTGCTTCTAACTGTGGCAACTGTAAATCCATTAGCTACATTGAACTAATGGTATGTCTCAATTCTATTAATTTAGATTATTCTGAAACTTTATCCTCAGTATCGCAGAATTTTTATATCGTCTACCGGATCTCTCGCGAACATTTTTTTCGCTTCGCCAATCAATGATGCCTAAAAATTCTTGTTCAAAACAGTTTCTTTTCAGATTAAACAGTCGTCACTTAAGGACTAAGTGACTACTTAAACAGTAGTCACTTCCTGTGCTGTAGACAGTTTCTGTGTTATGCATGAATTTCAGATCCCTACACTCGCCGACTTTGCCACGGCTCTGCTGAACGCTTTCGTTGTCGTACGCTTTTGCGGTCGTCGGCTCGTCATGTCATTTGCACTGGGCGTTGCCTCAGTTCTCATCCCTCTGCTGGCCTTCTGCATACACATCGCTGTCAGAATCACCTTATTCTTCATCATCCGCTTCTTTGTGACCAGCGGATACAGTGTGATCTGGCTGTACGTTCTCGAGGCCTATCCGACTTCGCTCCGAACGACTGCCGTAGCATTTCTCTCGTCGTTCAGTCGAATCGCGTCCATTCTGATGCCATTTGTGGCTCAGATGTTTCTTGTTCGCGTATCGCTTCTGGGCGGGCTTTTCATCTTCTCTGGAGTTCTGGCGCTGGCCGCGGTTAGCGCCGCTCTGCTGCCCATCGAGACCAAGGACAGACCGCTGAAACAGACGAAATTAATGGAAGAGGTAATTTTTTCTCGATGCTAGCCGAATAATCAACGTGTCCCACCTTTAAAATTACAGCCAACGGGTTCTGATTTCTACAAATCTGCGATCGAGCTGAAATTAAATTGTCATACAGTACTCGTACACTCATAGCTTGAATTTGCTATGTGACAATACAACTAGTATCTATAGGAAATCATTGATCAGCCGTAAAATTGCCATTAAATCAGTCAGTGTAGTAGCTAGCAGTACGAAGTAGTCAGCTCGTATTTGAAATTAACTTTATCGTGAGTTCTGACACTACGTCTACCAGATCATGTGGGCTTTCGCTTAAGCCACGATTGGAAAGAGGCTGTTGCTGTTGTTAACCCTCATCAGAAACTTCGCGGAAGAGGAGGGTAGGGAGGAGGAGGGCAATTCACAGCCATGTGAGCCAACCCCTAAGACACAGAGAGTGTACAAGACTGACCATTTGAAAGTCTGGCCCACTGTGCACCCTGTGTGAGCGTGTGTATGACAAGGACTGCTCAAGTAGAAGGACGGGAAACCTCGTTTCTTAGAAAATTTTAGGAGGCTCTTTTTCCGAAAAAAATACCCAACGGAGATATAGGAAGTTTTCATTTTTTCTTCAATAGGAGGCAGACCCATCAATTTTCATCTTTTGATATGTTGAGACTTTCTTATGTCTCATAAGAAAAAATGAGACCTATGAGACATAAGAAATATCATGGTAAATATCAATATACCAGGTATATTGATATTTACCTGGTATAAAGCTTTTCGTTCAGAAATAAGGATTTTATGTTAATTTTATGTTTATGTACATCCCCTGTGCGTAAAAATCATAAAAATGCGTGGCAAAGCTCGAATCTTTGCTTTTATGAATCTATTTTATCATCTTTGTTAGACTTATTTGTTACAAAGTCCGCTAAAAATAAAAAATCGATTTATAAAACCAGTGAGCCGAGCCGTGCCATTTTAATGGTTTTTAGTCACAGGACATGTACAATTGTCCGTAGAATAAAAAATAACATTTCTAAGATTTGTTTATTTTCAAAGAAACGAGATTTCCCGTCATTCTGCTTGAGTAGACCTTGGTGTATGAGTGTTGTGGGCTCTATGTCACCGAAGGCACTGTGTCAGGGAGCCTACGGCAATGCGAACATTGAATATTGAACGTTTATAACAGATTAAATTAAGTGCTTTGATCGTTAACAAAACACACTAATTTCAGGATGACACCTCGGATGAGCGGCTGCTGATGAAGGCCAATTCCAAAGTTGACAATCCGCTGCCGCAGCGCTATGGCAGCGTGGAGACTATTGAAAAGAAAGATTGACTGCTTAGAGAATGTGTGCTATAATTTTACATGAATTTTTCGTTGCGCAGTTGTGCGAAAGCATCATGTCCGATATGTCTTCAGATGCAATAAATCTGCATGTACAGGATTGTCTAAAACGGAGCTTCGAAGTTTACGACTGATTTCTGGTGCGGCAGCTTGCGTGTCGACGCAAAAATAATCTGGCTGCTGCAGTGCTCTCTTTGTTGCCAAGCCGATATTTATGGTTGACATTACGTTTCTTTTACGGTTGACATGACGCTTCTTTTGTGGTTGACATGACGTTTCTTTTATGGTTGACATGACGTTTCTTTTACGGTTGACATGACGCTTCTTTTATTGTTGACATGACGCTTCTTTTACGGTTGACATGACGCTTCTTTTATGGTTGACATGACGTTTCTTTTATGGTTGACATGACGTTTCTTTTATGGTTGACATGACGTTTCTTTTATGGTTGACATGACGTTTCTTTTATGGTTGACATGACGTTTCTTTTATGGTTGACATGACGTTTCTTTTACGGTTGACATGACGTTTCTTTTAAATTGTGGCAGTTTGCAGCAAAAGCAGGTTTGCAGTGAAATATATGTACGATTTTGCACAATATGTGACCTCCTTCTACTTGTAGCCAGTCCTATCGATGTACTTTGATTTGCAATATCGTGAATTTTTTCAAAATGATGTCGTTAAAATTAGCACCCTAACAGATCTTACGCTTATTACGTTTGTGTATTTTCTACTGACTGTTTGTCACGAAAACTAGCTTCATGTTTTAGTGATTTTTTAGTCACTTACATTTTAAGAGAGGCTGCAGCCTAGCGGTCAGAGCGTCGGCCTCACGACTTGAAGGTCGGGGGTTCGATTCTTGACTCACTCGGAACAATTTGTGTCCTTGAGCAAGACACTTAACTCTGCATTACAATTCAGTTCACCCAGCTGTAAAATGGGTGCCAGCATTAGCTGAGGTAATTGAGGCTGTGTGTGTGGCGACCCCCAGTCCTTGGACTGAACAGCCGTACGCAGCCTTCAGATGCGCCGCGCAATAGCTGCGGCTGAGCTGTCGGTTGCACATCTGGCCCAATTGGGGCAGGTGCAATCAATTATTATCCAGATATTATTATTACTTCTAAGAGACTCCCACAGCAGTTTTTCTTCGATGGTGCTGATTGGCTGACTGTAGGTCAGGATGAGAGCCAGCTTGTCAAAGTCTAAGCAGACGATGGTAGGTACGGTAGGAGTTAGCAAACAAAAGGTTCCTTCACAGGCTTGCTGCACAAAATATTACACAGAATGCTTAATCATATTTTTAGGGAAATTCTGGCACAAGAATCACAGTCTACACCAGGCAGATATATAATTAGCAATCTGGAGTGGAACGAGCTTTTCACTTTTACCTAACGAGGCCAGACAAGCATTGGAGCAAAATAGTGCGCTTTGTTCCGATTTTGATTAAAAGTTTATGAAAACACAATTGAGAAAGAAGAGGACTGCTTGCATTTGGTAGAACAGCTGAAACACACAGAAACGATAGAGTCTGCTAGCTACTTGACTGGGAAAACGTGCATATTTTCAATTTTTTTCCGAGTACTACTTAAGTAGAAAAACGGGAAATCTCATTTTCTGGAAGAGTTTAGGAGGCAGGTTTTCCGAAAAAATACACTATGGAGATAGGAAGTTTTCATTCTTTTCAGCACAAAACTTTTTATAGCTTTTGAAAGGAGACAGACCCAGTGTTCATCTTTTAATATGTTGTGGCTTTCTTATTGCTCTATCGATATTCATAAAGATTTTCATTCAGAAAATTAGGATTCTATGTTATTTATTTATTCGACGTACAATTTTACATGTTCTGCGACGAAAAACCATTAAAATGGCACGGCCCAGCTCTTTGGTTTTATGAATCTAATATATATCATTCTTAGCTGACTTTATAACAAATATTGAAGGTCCCGAAGGTCGTCCAGACAGAGCTGAATGCTGAACATGGTGCAGGACCATTGTATAATATACAGACGTGCCTGGTTTGGTGCCCTGGTAGAAAAATCACGATGTTGGGGGGTGCCAGCTCGTCAGGGCCGCGTGGTGGCACTCCGTTGAAGGTCCCGAAGGTCGCCTGTATGTCTACAGGTCAGCCTAGAGAGTCGCCATCGTTCATTTTATTCACCGATTGTGTCTACTGACTGAATGCTGCATGCAGAAGAGTCTTTTGTTGAAGGTCCCGACAGTCGCCGCCGATGCTCCAGACGGTGATGAAGGGGACCCTGGTGCCTGGGATGCTGAGAACAAAGGCCTCTACAACTGATATGCATAGTTTGTTGAGCCGTTTCATGATGAGATCACGAGGAAAATCGTTGAATATCTTGATGATGCCGATTTTTCGTGATTCTCGAAGTTGCTTCATCGAATAGAGCGGAAAATTTTAGCCTGTGTTCTGGATTTTCATGGCAATTGGTTGAATATTCTTGGAGATCCAGACAAAGGAAGAATGTGTGTATTTGAAATACACCCCCATTGTCTTTCTACTGTTAATTGCACTAGCAGACCCAAGCGGAGATTCCAATTTAGCCCCAAATTAATTGCGTGACTGCACTTGGAATCGAGCCTGGGCCGCTGGCACATCAGAGAGCCGCGCTAGACCACTGGGCTACGGATCTGGAATCAGACCTGACGAGGATCAGGGAACTATTGTTGCAGAGTCTGTTGGAGCCTAATTAGTCAGACATGTTGAACTGGCGCTGCTCAAACATTTGTTCCGTCAGTGGATCAGTCTAACACTGGCTGCACTAGTTAAACGAAGTGAAATCCTAGTCGTCAATGTGCAACGTTAGGCTAGGGTTAGGGTTAGAAGGTTGACAGATATTTTTAGATTTCCAAGGCTTATTGGGGGCATTGCTGAGATGTCAAGGGGGGGAGTTGATATGTTAAAGCTTGTGGTGGGGAATTACTGACATGTCAAGGCTTACAAGGTTTGACAGGAGATTTTTTAAGATTTCAAGGATACATGTAGCTTATTAAAAAAACGTGTAGCGATTGCATTTCTTTGGCTCCCCAACGGGGGGCGTAGATTGCTAGTACATATCTAACCACGAATAGGTTGACTTAAAGGAGAAGCAGTTTGCTTTTCACACTGACGGATTGTATAAACCGCGCTCTAAATTGGAATCAAGCTGCTTGCAAGTCTTCTACTCGAAACTCATAAGCCATATTGGTATTAGCAAACAACTACGAGCGTACAATACGAATATAATGAGCTTGGGTAGCTTTTGATCAGCTTTCATCCTGCGATCGGTCCTGGAGCTTTACTAAATCCTGTTTTATTTAACTGTCACCTCCACATCTTCAGTTTCGAAGTTGTCACTCCGTTGCTGAGCTGTCAGTTTTATCTACATCAATCATACGATAGCATTTCTAGGTTGGTTTGTCCCCTTGTGAACAGCTCCACATGGTACTAAATATCCAGCTGTTAAAGCCATAGACACCGAATCAAGACTCAGGACCTGAGCTGGCCGAGTGGAAAGCCGACTTTAATTAATCCCTTCAAGTAACGAATGTCTCTATGCTATTGAAGTTGGGAACTTGGCACTTACAAAAATACAATGCATTCCCATAAATACCCCGGCAGCAGCTCCATCGACTGTAATCTGCTTGCAGGATTCGAGCCAAATCTAATGAGACACCGTCTGATTATTTGCGGCCAGATAATTAAAGTGCACATGCACTCTCTAGTAACCAAGAGTTACTTCTTCTACGAGCGCTGCCTGAGACACGGCGAATCAGAGGAACCGCTTGTCGTGACTGAATCTGATATCTGCTGCTTGAAAGGCCTGGAACTACTGCTGTACTTCTGTCATTTCGATCGAGTCAGGTGAGAAAAGCTCTTATTTGCGATTGGCATTGGAGCCGCAATACTATAGCTGTAAGATGCATACTGATAGTGGTCTTGCTTGGATAGTAAGGTGACCGAAGACCAGCATCAACAATGATAGTGATAAGATGGAGGACCATCAGAACATCCATTTTGATATCAAGGGAACAACACCAACATCCACTGTGATATCAGGGAACAGAACACCAACATCCATTGTGATATCAGGGAACAGAACACCAACATCCACTGTGATATCAGGGAACAGAACACCAACATCCACTGTGATATCAAGGGAACAGAACACCAACATCCACTGTGATATCAAGGGAACAGAACACCAACATCCACTGTGATATCAAGGGAACAGAACACCAACATCCACTGTGATATCAAGGGAACAGAACACCAACATCCATTGTGATATCAGGGAACAGAACACCAACATCCACTGTGATATCAAGGGAACAGAACACTAACATCCACTGTGATATCAAGGGAACAGAACACCAACATCCACTGTGATATCAAGGGAACAGAACACTAACATCCACTGTGATATCAAGGGAACAGAACACCAACATTCCCTGTGATATCAAGGGAACAGAACACCAACATCCACTGTGATATCAAGGGAACAGAACACCAACATCCACTGTGATATCAAGGGAACAGAACACCAACATCCACTGTGATATCAAGGGAACAGAACACCAACATCCACTGTGATATCAAGGGAACAGAACACCAACATCCATTGTGATATCAGGGAACAGAACACCAACATCCACTGTGATATCAAGGGAACAGAACACTAACATCCACTGTGATATCAAGGGAACAGAACACCAACATCCACTGTGATATCAAGGGAACAGAACACTAACATCCACTGTGATATCAAGGGAACAGAACACCAACATTCCCTGTGATATCAAGGGAACAGAACACCAACATCCACTGTGATATCAAGGGAACAGAACACCAACATCCACTTTGATATCAAGGGAACAGAACACCAACATTCCCTGTGATATCAAGGGAACAGAACACCAACATCCAATGCTCTAAGTCAGGAAATTTGAATAAAAAGACATTGGTGAGCCGAGGTCTTGTAAATGACTATTTTCGAACAAACAACTGCAAGGTAACAATCTTACCCCATCCACACTCGCAGGGACATGAGCATCTCTCTAATTCAGGAGGCCTTAGTTGTTGCCAGAGTTTTCAAATGCTCCAGCCTATTGGCTTACACTGAGTCATACATTCGGACTAATCTATCAGTGACCACAATTTGCGATATTTGGCAGCAGGTAAAAGTTTTCTCTGCCACCGGCCTGCCAGCCATCGATGCTGCGAGAGACTTTCTGCTTGTACATTTTTTAACCGCAGCAAAAAGACCAGAGTTCATGGAGTTCAGTGCCGAGACCATTGTGGAACTGCTCAGAGATAAAAGGTGAGTTCATCTCACCTTCCCGGCCTAAAGATGACCGGGAAAGTCTCAACCCTCAGGACTAGAGATAATCGGGGAAGTCTCACCCCCCGGGAGTAGAGATGATCAAGGAAATCTCACCCTCCAGGACTAGAGATGATCAAGAAAGTCTCACTTTGAAGGACTAGAGATGATCGGGGAATCTCACCTTCTAAAACTAGCGATGACCGGGGAAGTCTCACCTTCCAGGACTAGAGATGATCGGGGAAGTCTCACCCTTAGGACTAGAGATGAACGGGGAAGTCTCACCCTTAGGACTAGAGATGAATGGGGAAGTCTCACCCTCAGGACTAGAGATGATCGGGGAAGTCTCACCCTCCAGGACTAGAGATGATCAAGAAAGTCTCACTTTGAAGGACTAGAGATGATCGGGGAATCTCACCTTCTAAAACTAGCGATGACCGGGGAAGTCTCACCTTCCAGGACTAGAGATGATCGGGGAAGTCTCACCTTCCAGGACTAGAGATGATCGGGGAAGTCTCACCCTTAGGACTAGAGATGAACGGGGAAGTCTCACCCTCAGGACTAGAGATGATCGGGGAAGTCTCACCCTCCAGGACTAGAGATGATTTGGGAATTCTCACCTTCTAGGACAAGAGATGATCGGGGAAGTCTCACCCTCCAGGACTAGAAATGATCAGGGAAGTCTCACCCTCCAGATCGATCTAGAAATGAGGAAAAAATTCCAGGTTGAACGCTTGGTCAGAGGACAGCCTAGTTGAACCGCTGCTCGGGTGGCTGTCGAATCGCCTGACCCCGCTGTGGGACCAAATGTGCCTGCTAGCCGCTCTCAGGTTCGACCTGCTCTCCGCAGCCAGCCAGCGAGCTCTCAGTCGCATGGATGCCTATCAATATTTTAGCAGTTTTCGTCGTTCGAAAATGTTTAAAAGCCTCTGCCGGCACGCCGGTTCGCCTCGGCTCGCTCACGAATGCCTGCTGCTGCTGGGCGGCTGGGACTCCGGCGTCTTCTCTACTCGTCGACGTCGACGCCGCCCCGAGCAGGCGGTGCGGGACCCGCGGAGCGCCTCGGCCTACCTGATTGACCCGCGGAGCGGCCTGGCAACTCTGTGCGACCGGCTGCGCCTGCCCGAGCCCAGGAGCGACTTCGCCTGCTGCCGGCTCCAGTCGGTGCTGATCGTGGCTGGCGGGCGCTGGCGCGAGGATGAGGAGACCAACACCTCCATGGCTTTGGACTTGAGGTTCGGCATGCTGCGCCTGTCTGTCTATCCGTCATTTCTGTCTGTCTGTCTGTCTGTCTGTCTGTCTGTCTGTCTGTCTGTCTGTCTGTCTGTCTGTCTGTCTGTCTGTCTGTCTGTCTGTCTGTCTGTCTGTCTGTCTGTCTGTCTGTCTGTCTGTCTGTCTGTCTGTCTGTCTGTCTGTCTGTCTATCTGTCTGTCTGTCTGTCTTTCTGCCTGCCTGTCTGTCAGTTCATGAAATCTGCTAACCTTCTATCCTGCCCGGCGCCAGCAGCAGCCAGCAGCTAACCTGGATTCCAATAGCGGCACTGCACGATGCCCGGGCGTACATGTCCGCAACAGTGTGCAACTCTGCCGTGTTTGTCATCGGCGGAATGAGCGCCTCTGAGGGATGCTTTGCTACGGTAATAAGCAAACATGTGTTATTTAAAGTTTTTTGCTATTTTTTAGGTAGTCAACGAACTGGAAAATTCGTTGACACATATAGGACGAATTTACAAGCTCGTTCTCCGAAAAGATGAGATTTGATTACTCAATACATGATAGTGAGGAGATGGAGCACCAGCATCTACCATAATAGTGCGGAGATGGAGCACCAGCATCCACCATGATAGTGAGGAGATGGAGCACCAGCATCCAATGTGATAGTAAGGAGCATTGTTGTATATACATAAGCACAGCACAGATGGATAGATAATTGACGTAGGAAGGCAGTCACGTGATGAAATTTGTACACGCGGCCAAGAATAATTGCCATTGTGCCTGGGTGAGAGCAATAGTATACAATCCACAAATCTACAGGTTGAAGCACTGGAGGCGGACGAGTGTCGCCGACAGCAGCAGCACCAGATGTCGAGCCTGAGCCAGCTTCGTTGGAAGCTGAAAGCTCCTCTGCCCAGAGCCAGATCCTCTCCGGGCGTGGTGTGCATCGATGGTGCGATCATAGCCTGTGGCGGCTACCTGGAGCCGCACCTGACGCAGCCGTGCCGATTGGTGGACCTGTACAGCGCAGCTGAGGATCAGTGGACCCAACTGAACTGGGGCCTGGTGGCTACCAGAGGGAGTCCCAGCATGCTGGCTCTGGGCCATGGCCGATGGATTCTGGTGCTCGGCGGCAGCGCTTCGGTTGAGGCCGAGTGGCTGCGGTTTCAACCCGGCCTGCGGCCGGTTCTGGAATCTGGCTCCGCGGTTTCACTGTCGGATTTGCAGAGGATTTTCGCCGGCGACGGGGTGCCGCTTAGCCAGCGAGCCGGCGTTGCCTGCGCTGTGGATTCTCGCTGGATGTTGGCCACGCGAAATTGCCAGCTGAGCCCCACCGGGTCCGGGATGGCGAAGTTTTCTGCTGAGAGTGGGAGGAGAGAAGAGGGGAGAGGGTAGAGGGTAGAGTGGAGAGGGGGGAGTGGAGAGGGTAGAGGGTAGAGTGGAGAGGGGGAGTGGAGAGGGTAGAGGGTAGAGTGGAGAGGGGGAGTGGAGAGGGTAGAGGGTAGAGTGGAGAGGGAGAGTGGAGAGGGTAGAGGGTAGAGTGGA
This sequence comes from Macrostomum lignano, assembly GCA_002269645.1. Taxonomy (NCBI): domain Eukaryota; kingdom Metazoa; phylum Platyhelminthes; family Macrostomidae; genus Macrostomum; species Macrostomum lignano. Next base: position 449,335 of record NIVC01000419.1, on the reverse strand, counting down.
GAGGGTAGAGGGTAGAGTGGAGAGTGGGGAGTGGAGAGGGTAGAGGGTAGAGTGGAGAGGGGGAGTGGAGAGGGTAGAGGGTAGAGTGGAGAGGGGAGTGGAGAGGGTAGAGGGTAGAGTGGAGAGGGAGAGTGGAGAGGGAGAGTGGAGAGGGTAGAGGGTAGAGTGGAGAGGGGGAGTGGAGAGGGTAGAGGGTAGAGTGGAGAGGGAGAGTGGAGAGGGTAGAGGGTAGAGTGGAGAGGGGGAGTGGAGAGGGTAGAGGGTAGAGTGGAGAGGGGGAGTGGAGAGGGTAGAGGGTAGAGTGGAGAGGGAGAGTGGAGAGGGAGAGTGGAGAGGGTAGAGGGTAGAGTGGAGAGGGGGAGTGGAGAGGGTAGAGGGTAGAGTGGAGAGGGAGAGTGGAGAGGGTAGAGGGTAGAGTGGAGAGGGAGAGTGGAGAGGGTAGAGGGTAGAGTGGAGAGGGAGAGTGGATAGGGTAGAGGGTAGAGTGGAGAGGGGGGAGTGGAGAGGGTAGAGGGTAGAGTGGAGAGTGGGGAGTGGAGAGGGTAGAGGGTAGAGTAGAGAGGGGGAGTGGAGAGGGTAGAGGGTAGAGTGGAGAGGGGGAGTGGAGAGGGTAGAGGGTAGAGTGGAGAGGGGGAGTGGAGAGTGGAGAGTGAAGAGGGTAGAGGGTAGAGTGGGGAGAGAGGAGAATGGAGAGCCTAGTGGAAAGTGGAGAGGGGAGAGGGAGAGAGATTCTCTAGATGAGAATAGAAAACAGCCAGGGGAAACAGCAGTCAGTCTCTATTCAGTTTTCATATAGTCTGTACTGAAAGGCACTAAAAATGCACTAAAAATAACCCAAGCGGCTTGATTTGCTCAGGTCTGTTTCTACTGCCATCCCGATTGACGAATTGGAGCAAGTGGCTGCTAGCGCCGCAGCCGCAGCCTCTGCTGATCAGGAACCGGCTAATTTGATTTCAAAACCGCGACCAAATTGGCTCCAAGGCCTCGGCCTCATGAGCTTCGGCGTCGCAGCTGTGCCAGTCAGCGCCCGCCTGCTTGAAGGAGCCGAGTTTTTCTAAGAAACATCCAGAAGCAGATCTGCAACTTATTATAAGCTAATTAGAGATGGCTATTAGAACACTCGATCTGATGATCTCAGCTTATTCTACCTCAGCCTATCTAGTATTTATCTTACTCTGTATCTCACTCTGTATCTCACTCTGTATCTCACTCTGTATCTCACTCTGTATCTCACTCTGTATCTCACTCTGTATCTCACTCTGTATCTCACTCTGTATCTCACTCTGTATCTCACTCTGTATCTCACTCTGTATCTCACTCTGTATCTCACTCTGTATCTCACTCTGTATCTCACTCTGTATCTCACTCTGTATCTCACTCTGTATCTCACTCTGTATCTCACTCTGTATCTCACTCTGTATCTCACTCTGTATCTCACTCTGTATCTCACTCTGTATCTCACTCTGTATCTCACTCTGTATCTCACTCTGTATCTCACTCTGTATCTCACTCTGTATCTCACTCTGTATCTCACTCTGTATCTCACTCTGTATCTCACTCTGTATCTCACTCTGTGTCTCACTATGTATCTCACTCTGTATCTCACTCTGTGTCTCACTCTGTATCTCATTTTGTATCTCACTCTGTATCTCATTCTGTATCTCACTCTGTATCTCAATCTGTATTTCACTCTGTATCTCACTCTGTATCTCACTCTGAATCTCACTCTATCTCACTGTCCATCAGCTTTCCATCTCATCTTCTGTCATTAACTCCCCAACTTCAAAGCCAGCTTCTATTTTGACTTAAGTCTTTCACTATCATTCTCTTTATTCTCTACCTGCTTATTTTTATCGAATGTGCCAGTCTCATTAAAATCCAATTAAAAATAATTTGACCACAAAAAGAAGTATTATATTAATTATTGCCGCCAAACTTTTAATTGTCTCAGGTGAACCTATAAACGTATGTACTTATCGATATTTATAATTGCTCTGGAATTTACTTTGCTCCAATTCGCCTCATGCAATACTTGTCTTATATGAGTAAACTGGATATTATTTAATAATTATTGGCCAAGGCCACCCGTGTGAGGGAACCGCTGCTACTCGAACGAAAAATATAAACGCATGACTGCAGTCGGTCAGAAAATTATATACTCAAGATTATTATACTACTGATTAAACAATAATTTGCGACTATTTCCGTTTTCTTCCATTAAAAGTCTGTTTATGTTGATAGGTAACGTCGTAAAAACTCAATGGTAACACGAAACCACTCCAATGATTCATTTATAACTACATCCTGTGAGCTTGTGGTGCTGGCGCCCCTGGTGCTGGCGCCCCTGGTGCTGGCGCCCCTGGTGCTGGCGCCCCTGGTGCTGGCGCCCCTGGTGCTGGCGCCCCTGGTGCTGGCGCCCCTGGTGCTGGCGCCCCTGGTGCTGGCGCCCCTGGTGCTGGCGCCCCTGGTGCTGGCGCCCCTGGTGCTGGCGCCCCTGGTGCTGGCGCCCCTGGTGCTGGCGCCCCTGGTGCTGGCGCCCCTGGTGCTGGCGCCCCTGGTGCTGGCGCCCCTGGTGCTGGCGCCCCTGGTGCTAAAGCTAATAAAAAATTATGCGTTTACCCTCGAAACTTGACTTTTGTCCCTGTCAACATCGCATCAAGATGTAGCGAATTATTTGTAAATAGTTTACCATCATGAGTTTGTCTGAGAACTCCAACAGCCCAGAGCACTTCGGGTGCAGAAGCAAGCATGCCCTTGTAAAACTGCAAAAGTCGACAAAAAATATGTTTTAGCGGAAATTCGCTCTGGTAAAGTAAAAAAAATGCTTTGATCAATAATTTTCATTTATTCACATGCAAAATTTGATTGCCAGTTTAGAAAGCATAATTTTTACAATTACTGGAAAAAGAAATTAACCAGACAAAGGTTTTTGACACAAATAACTGATAGCTGAGTAAAATTAACAGACTCAAGGATCAAGCAGACAATTCAGCACTAGTCTCCTTGTTCTGCTGGTCAGGTGGTTCGGGTGTGTCAGGTGGGTCAGGTGGGTCAGGTGGGTCAGGTAATTCCGGCCAGAGGGTCAGCATGCAGTCAGATAGCTAGATAGCATTCCCAGTCAGGTGGGTCAGGTAGGTCAGGTGGGTCAGGTGGGTAAGGTGGGTCAGGTGGGTCAGGTGGGTCAGGTGGGTAAGGTGGGTCAGGTGGGTCAGGTGGGTAAGGTGGGTCAGGTGGGTCAGGTGGGTCAGGTGAATCAGGTGGGTCAGGTAGATCAGGTGAATCAGGTAATTCCTCTAGAGGGTCAGCATGCAGTCAGCTAGCTAGATAGCATTCCCAGTCAGGTGGGTCAGCGCCGATCGCAGCTGCCGCCCAGCCAGCAAAGCAGGGTCGCTCCGCTGGCACAGCCGGCAGCCAGCAGCAAAGCCAGCCGCGCCCAGTCCCCGCCGCCGCTGCCCTTCAGCCACCGCAGCAGCTTCAGCAGGCATGGCACCTCTTCATCGTAGCCTCCGTCGCCGCTGTCATTCGTCGGCAGCTCTGGCAGCCGGGGTAGCGCCGACCGACGCCGATCAACCGAAGTCATCCGTTCCGACCCCAGCGCCGGTCCGTACCACCCGACCAGGAATCTCAAAACGTCGTCCTTGTCGCCGTCGATGTCCATGTCTAGGGTAAGCCGGCAGCCCGGACACAGGCTGGGCGGCGGGAACACCCGGCCTCTGGACAGGCTGTGCAGCCGCCACAGCAGCAGCAGCTCGTCAGCTGGAGTTGCTGCTGACCACTCCGGAGCTGCAGCCAGTAGCGTCAGGGACGTCAGCGAGGTCGAGCAGGCGGCTTGGAGTCGCCGCGCAGTCGCCAGCACGGATGGCAGGCCTTCCTCGGCCCGCAGACGAGCGACGCTGAGCGACAGCAGAAGCCGCCAGCGCCAGTCGACATCGTCGCCCGCATCGCTCGGCTCGGGTTCGCCGTTAGCCAGCAGGCGGAGCCAGACTTTCGCTGACGCTGGCCGCTGCTGCTGATGCCGATGCAGGAGGTGCCGCGCCAGCACAACTACTTGGCCGGTCAAAGATGGCAGCACGTTGCGCAGAAGGCGCAGAAAGTCGAGTAGCGCCGCTGCTGTCGCCGCCGTCGACGAAAAAACATCGGCCTCCTCGTTAGCGGCCAGGCAGGCGGCGATGTCGCGACGGAGATACTGGCGCGCGTCGGCGATCAACTGTCCGGGCGTCGGCGGCTCGGCGGCGGCGTCCAGCTCGCAGGGAGTGGCAGCAGCGACGCGGTGTCGATCCCGATGCGGCTGCGCGCAGCGGATTAGAGCGGCGAGCTCGGAGCTGGAGTTCACCTGCAGGAGGTTGATGTCGCGACGGAACGGGCCGCGAGGTCGGCCGCGCGGACGGCGGTAGCGGCTGAGCCGGACGCGGCCAGACGCGACATTGGCGTTGATGCGCCAAACGATGCGAGTTTTGGAGAACAGCTTGCGACCTGCGGTGGTCGCTGCGGCCTCCAGGCAGCTGAGGATCGCGCGGCGGGACAGCAAGCTATCAGAGGGTTCCTCCAGGTAGAACAGCTCCGTGGCACCGGGGACGCGGAGGACTCGGTGGCTGATTTGCGGCGGAGAAGGGTATCAGTAAATCAATCAATCAATCAATGAATCAATGAATCAATCAATCAATTAATCTATCTATCTATCTATCTATCTATCTATCTATCTATCTATCTATCTATCTATCTATCTATCTATCTATCTATCTATCTATCTATCTATCTATCTATCTATCTATCTATCTATCTATCTATCTATCTATCTATCTATCTATCTATCTATCTATCTATCTATCTATCTATCTATCTATCTATCTATCTATCTATCTATCTATCTATCTATCTATCTATCTATCTATCTATCTATCTATCTATCTATCTATCTATCTATCTATCTATCTATCTATCTATCTATCTATCTATCTATCTATCTATCTATCTATCTATCTATTTATCTATCTATCTATCTATCTATCTATCTATCTATCTATCTATCTATCTATCTATCTATCTATCTATCTATCTATCTATCTATCTATCTATCTATCTATCTATCTATCTATCTATCTATCTATCTATCTATCTATCTATCTATCTATCTATATCTAATTTATCAGCAAAAGATAAAGTCTGCTAAAGCGACCAGCGATTAGTGAGGTGAGAGAGCAAAGAAACAAGCAGCCATCTCAGGCAAGCAGAGAACCAGAACTCACACAGACTTCACCGGTCTCAGTTTCGGCACCCGTTTCTCCAGCTGAGCAAACAGCTCGTCTTCCAGGTAATCGGGGTCTCTCGGCATTGGCAGCTCGCGTGCAGCACCTGCTCTTCTTCTAGAAGGAGCAGCAGCAAGCCAGGGAGTCTGGCGAGCGATGAATAGCAAACTGGGCAGCCCGGTCAGCTGGTAGCGGCGGAGAGCTGCGAGATTCTCTGGCCGGCTGGCGTCCATTGCCGCGAGCTTTATGGTGCCTCTCCACACTGTCATGGAAATACAGTGCGAAACTGCGAGACTGTCACTCTGCTGTTGTTAAAGACACTGTCACTCTGATGTTGTTAAACTGTCACTCTGATGTTGTTAAACTGTCACTCTGCTGTTGTTAAAGACACTGTCACTCTGCTGTTGTTAAACTGTCACTCTGCTGTTGTTAAAGACACTGTCACTCTGCTGTTGTTAAAGACACTGTCACTCTGCTGTTGTTAAAGACACTGTCACTCTGCTGTTGTTAAAGACACTGTCACTCTGTTGTTGTTAAAGACATTGTCACTCTGCTGTTGTTAAACTGTCACTCTGCTGTTGTTAAAGACACTGTCACTCTGCTGTTGTTAAACTGTCACTCTGATGTTGTTAAAGACACTGTCACTCTGCTGTTGTTAAAGACACTGTCACTCTGCTGTTGTTAAAGACACTGTCACTCTGCTGTTGTTAAACTGTCACTCTGATGTTGTTAAAGACACTGTCACTCTGCTGTTGTTAAAGACACTGTCACTCTGCTGTTGTTAAAGACACTGTCACTCTGCTGTTGTTAAAGACACTGTCACTGTGCTATAGACTTCCCTGTTAAGTCTGTCACTCAGAATTGTAAGCAGAAACTTTTTAGATGTCTATAAAAGGTAAATCATAAAATTTGTGGTTATTTTTTTAATTTTGCGGGACAATTTACGTTTGGAGAGTAAAAAACTTTTTAGCAATAGAATTTGGAAAACAATGGAAATTTCTGACACAATGAGTTCTGTGGCAGCATTTTTTCTCATGCAGGAAATTGAATTGATTGGAGGGGGCAGATGAGGCCCGGTTTCCCCATCTTCCCTTCGAGGCGAAAATTATTAGGGATAAAAGCTATAGCTCATTGGATAGGCGAAGGCATGATTGTTTTGGAATTAATGAGAGCCAGAAACGCGCTGAATGAATGGGCACTTCTTCATCTTGCTTCTTTCTTTTTTATTGTTGTGCCACTTTTGACTGAATTGACAATAAAGCCACTTCTGATATTCACACAAATTGGTATTTATACATACGCTTCTGTGTGCCCCAGTACTAAGACTATGCAGCTTTCAGAAAATTTAGAATTTCGATTTCTATCTACTGAGTCAACAAATAGACGATTATTTAGCTGCAATGAGGTGGTGGGGGAAGGAGTGAGGTGGTGGGAAAGGAATGAAGTGGTGGGGGAAGGAGTGAGGTGGTGGGGATGGAGTGAGGTGGTTGGGAAGGAATGAAGTGGTGGGGATGGAGTGAGGTGGTGGGGAAGGAGTGAGGTGGTGGGGATGGAGTGAGGTGGTTGGGAAGGAATGAAGTGGATGGGGAAGGAGTGAGGTGGTTGGGAAGGAGTGAGGTGGTTGGGAAGGAATGAAGTGGATAGGGAAGGAGTGAGGTGGTTGGGAAGGAATGAAGTGGAGGGGAAGGAATGAAGTGGAGGGGGAAGGAGTGAGGTGGTTGGGAAGGAATGAAGTGGAGGGGAAGGAATGAAGTGGTGGGGGAAGGAGTGAGGTGGTGGGGAAGGAATGAAGTAGAGGGGAAGGAGTGAGGTGGTGGGGAAGGAATGAAGTGGTGGGGGAAGGAGTGAGGTGGTGTGGAAGGAGTGAGGTGGTGTGGAAGGAGTGAGGTGGTTGGGAAGGAGTGAGGAAGTGGGGGAAGGAGTGAGGTGATGGAGAAGGAATGAAGTGGTGGGGAAGGAGTGAGGTGGTGGGGAAGGAATGAAGTGGTGGGGGAAGGAGTGAGGTGGTGGGGAAGGAGTGAGGTTGGTTGGGAAGGAGTGAGGTGGTTGGGAAGGAATGAAGTGGAGGGGAAGTAATGAAGTGGAGGGGGAAGGAGTGAGGTGGTTGGGAAGGAATGAAGTGGGGTGGAAGGAGTGAGGTGGTGGGGAAGGAGTGAGGTGGTGGGGATGGAGTGAGGTGGAGGGGGAAGGAGTGAGGTGGTGGGGATGGAGTGAGGTGGTTGGGAAGGAATGAAGTGGATGGGGAAGGAGTGAGGTGGTGGGGAAGGAGTGAGGTGGTTGGGAAGGAGTGAGGTGGTTGGGAAGGAATGAAGTGGATGGGGAAGGAGTGAGGTGGTGGGGAAGGAGTGAGGTGGTGGGGAAGGAGTGAGGTGGTGGGGAAGGAGTGAGGTGGTGGGGAAGGAGTGAGGAAGTGGGGGAAGGAGTGAGGTGATGGAGAAGGAATGAAGTGGAGGGGGAAGGAGTGAGGTGGTGGGGAAGGAATGAAGTGGAGGGGGAAGGAGTGAGGTGGTGGGGAAGGAATGAAGTGGTGGGGGAAGGAGTGAGGTGGTGTGGAAGGAGTGAGGTGGTGGGGAAGGAATGAAGTGGTGGGGGAAGGAGTGAGGTGGTGTGGAAGGAGTGAGGTGGTGGGGAAGGAATGAAGTGGAGGGGGAAGGAGTGAGGTGGTGGGGAAGGAATGAAGTGGTGGGGGAAGGAGTGAGGTGGTGTGGAAGGAGTGAGGTGGTGGGAAAGGAATGAAGTGGTGGGGGAAGGAGTGAGGTGGTTGGGAAGGAATGAAGTGGAGGGGAAGGAATGAAGTGGAGGGGGAAGGAGTGAGGTGGTGGGGAAGGAATGAAGTGGTGGGGGAAGGAGTGAGGTGGTGTGGAAGGAGTGAGGTGGTGTGGAAGGAGTGAGGTTGGTGGGGAAGGAGTGAGGTGGTTGGGAAGGAGTGAGGAAGTGGGGGAAGGAGTGAGGTGATGGAGAAGGAATGAAGTGGTGGGGAAGGAGTGAGGTGGTGGGGAAGGAATGAAGTGGTGGGGGAAGGAGTGAGGTGGTGGGGAAGGAATGAAGTAGAGGGGAAGGAGTGAGGTGGTGGGGAAGGAATGAAGTGGTGGGGGAAGGAGTGAGGTGGTGTGGAAGGAGTGAGGTGGTGTGGAATGAGTGAGGTTGGTGGGGAAGGAGTGAGGTGGTTGGGAAGGAGTGAGGAAGTGGGGGAAGGAGTGAGGTGATGGAGAAGGAATGAAGTGGTGGGGAAGGAGTGAGGTGGTGGGGAAGGAATGAAGTGGTGGGGGAAGGAGTGAGGTGGTGGGGAAGGAGTGAGGTGGTGGTGAAGGAGTGAGGTGGTGGGGAAGGAGTGAGGTGGTGGGGAAGGAGTGAGGTGGTGGGGAAGGAGTGAGGTGGTGGGGAAGGAGTGAGGTTGGTGGGGAAGGAGTGAGGTGGTGGGGAAGGAGTGAGGTGGTGGGGAAGGAGTGAGGTTGGTGGGGAAGGAGTGAGGTGGTGGGGAAGGAGTGAGGTTGGTGGGGAAGGAGTGAGGTGGTGGGGAAGGAGTGAGGTGGTGGGGAAGGAGTGAGGTGGTGGGGAAGGAGTGAGGTGTTGGTGGGGACAAACAGGGCTTTAATGAGGAGAGTGAAAGATGAAGCGCCAACAAAAACCATAGTGAAAGCAGACTCACCCGCAATCTTGCTGGCAAAGCTGGCAAAATGCGCGGCATACTCAACTGAGTAGCCTCCAAACGGGCTGTACAAGAGGAGCAGCCAGTTCGCTGTGGAATTCGGGCCATACAGTGTAGTGGGCAGCTGGTTGAAGTTCAGATGCAGCACTCCACTGCTTGGCGCCAGCAGAGAGTCAAACGCGGTCAGACCAGAATCTGAGCAGATCTGTGCAACTGGCAGCTGAGCTGATGAAGCTGAGAGCTCGATCAGCAGCAGCAGCTGCAGAAGCAAGTGCATCTATGGATTAAAAACAGACTTGGTAACGCATAAGCACTGCTTATAGTCTTATAGTCAGTGCAGTAGATACATGCCTATAGGCTTAGCAGGCTTAGCAATTAAGGTTTAGCAAGACTCCTAATGCATGCCATGCCAGGGCCGTGCATTTATTAGCTTGCCTCCGTGTCCAAGCATGGAGGCCCCCACCTCCACAGTTGCAGTTCTCTCTGATGGGCCATTGGCGGACAGAAGCACCAGCGAGAGGGACGGAAGGACGGTCGGTGTATTGGCAGGCAGAGGAGAGGCAGGGAAGCGCGATCTGGATCTCTCTCTCTCTCTTGCTTCAGCTACTTTTAGTTTCTGCGACCAGAATAAAACTTCTTTAGCTGAAAGCAGATAAAAAGTTGCTATCTATCTAGATAGTGCATGTATACTTGCAGCAGGAACGGTAGTGGGGTAGGAGAGTGCACAGGAACATGGAGCAAGGAGCGTTAGAAAGCATTAGAGCATAGAACATAAGGACATAAACATAGAGAATGTAGAGCATAGAGCATAGAGCATAGAGCATAGAGCATATAGAGCATAGAGCATAGAGCATAGAGCATATAGAGCATAGAGCATAGAGCATAGAGCATAGAGCATAGAGCATAGAGCATAGAGCATAGAGCATATAGAGCATAGAGCATAGAGCATAGAGCATAGAGCATATAGAGCATAGAGCATAGAGCATAGAGCATAGAGCATAGAGCATAGAGCATAGAGCATAGAGCATAGAGCATAGAGCATAGAGCATACACTGTAGAACATAGAGCATAGAGCATAGAGCATATAGAGCATAGAGCATAGAGCATAGAGCATAGAGCATAGAGCATACACTGTAGAACATAGAGCATAGAGCATAGAGCATATAGAGCATAGAGCATAGAGCATAGAGCATACACTGTAGAACATAGAGCATAGAGCATAGAGCATAGAGCATATAGAGCATAGAGCATAGAACATAGAGCATAGAGCATAGAGCATAGAGCATAGAGCATAGAGCATATAGAGCATAGAGCATAGAGCATATAGAGCATAGAGCATAGAGCATACACTGTAGAACATAGAGCATAGAGCATAGAGCATAGAGCATAGAGCATAGAGCATAGAGCATAGAGCATAGAGCATAGAGCATAGAGCATAGAGCATAGAGCATAGAGCATAGAGCATAGAGCATAGAGCATAGAGCATAGAGCATATAGAGCATAGAGCATATAGAGCATAGAGCATAGAGCATATAGAGCATAGAGCATAGAGCATAGAGCATAGAGCATAGAGCATATAGAGCATAGAGCATACACTGTAGAACATAGAGCATAGAGCATAGAGCATAGAGCATATAGAGCATAGAGCATAGAGCATACACTGTAGAACATAGAGCATAGAGCATAGAGCATAGAGCATAGAGCATAGAGCATAGAGCATAGAGCATAGAGCATAGAGCATAGAGCATAGAGCATAGAGCATATAGAGCATAGAGCATAGAGCATACACTGTAGAACATAGAGCATAGAGCATAGAGCATAGAGCATAGAGCATAGAGCATAGAGCATAGAGCATAGAGCATAGAGCATAGAGCATAGAGCATATAGAGCATAGAGCATAGAGCATAGAGCATAGAGCATAGAGCATAGAGCATAGAGCATAGAGAAATTAGCAGGTCGACCCGGATTGCACTGTTTTGTAATGCTACCAATTTACTTTCTAAACACTCATAATCTACCTTTGTTGACAGTCACAATTGACTTTATAAACACTCGCAACATAAACAGTCCCAATCTACTTGTAAACGCTACCACTATCTAATTTCTAGAAGCAAACACCCACCATCAGTTTCTAAACCCCTAAACAACATCTCTAATTTCTATATTTCTATATTAGAAAGCAGTCACTTGGTTTGTAGAATTCAGCCAATAGCAAGCAGAAATTTCTTCAGTATTTAACAGCAGCAACAAATGAAGCTAAAAAAACTTGCAACACAACCGGCTCCTCTCACATGAATGCTTTTTTCAACTCAGCTTCAAGTATACATGCCTTGAATGCGCTGTATAGGCAATTGCCAAGTTTGAAGCTTACAGCCCACACACAAGCTTCAGCACTCACTCCTTCCCCTGAAGCTCAAGCCCCTAGGAGGAGCCGCAGACGCATGTATATTCATGAGTAGTTCTCCCCTCCCGTGCCACCACCAAGTCGGTCTTAACACGCCTGATGGGGACTGACTAAGGCGTACTTTTAAAAACCCCAGAGCATTGAGTGAATGATGAAGGCATGGATTGGTAGCCACACCAGCTATAACAAGCAGGCGCATACTGGATATGAAATATTAATTACAGTAGCTATAGTATTGTAGTTGCTATGCAGAATCTTAAGCTACCCAAACTTAACTTCTAGAAGCTAGTGTTCACTTTAAATGCATGCAATATAATAATGAGTAGCCAGAGCTCACTTAGTTGACTCTCGCGCTTCCGCCATGCAGAACCATGTCCAAATAAACAATCTCGCCCAAAATATTGACGTGTCAAAATTAATCATTTTCTTTTTTTGATCCAAATATTTTTTCGCTCCTAATAATAATAATACTTGATTACACCTCCCCCAATTGGGCCAGATGTGCAACCGACAGCTCAGCCGCAGCTTTGCGCGGCGCATCTGAAGGCTGCGTACGGCTGTTCAGTCCAAGGACTGGGGGGGTCGCCACATACACCCTCAATTACCCCAGCTAATGCTGGCACCCATTTTACATGTACAGCTGGGTGAACTGAAGCCATGCAGAGTTAAGTGACTTGCTCAAGGACACAAATTGTTCCCCTGGGTCGAGAATCGAACCCCCGACCTTCCAGTTGTGAGTCCGACGCTCTAACCTCTAGGCTATAACCCCTGCTAGATTATCGCCCCTAAAAAAGCTAATATTGCTACTTAGGAAGAAACTAAATAGTAGTACAGTCTGCCTATTATCATAAAATAACGTAAAAGCAAAAAGAAATCGCCACTAATTTCATTTCTACTGCATCAGACAAGATCTGAAAAAATTAATTACGATCAAAACACACGAGACGCCTGTATTTGTTTTTTTCTACCGGTGCAATAAAACCGATCAATGATTGGACAATTTCAAAGTCAGAATGACGCCAGGGGGAATTAAAATTCTGCCCCAATTATCGGGTTTCTACAAGCCAAAAATGATATAAAAAAAGAAGCCACAGACGGACAAAAAAGTAGGTTGATAAAAGTACAAAATAGAGCATTCGCAATCCAGTGCAGCTGAAAACTCAAAACTTCGCATATAAATAAATGGTAATAAAAATATGCTGCAGAACACACAGACCATATAAGCCATTTTGTGAGGATATGTGACGTTAGCAGCGATATTGAGCACAAACTGCGACACTAATAATATTCATATTAATGGAAGATTTCATCAACTTTACTAATTACCGGTAAGGTACTTCAAGTAATAACAAAAATATTGATTTCTATAGCTGAATAATAAGCTGTTGCGATTGATAAAGTACAATCTGCGCTTTTTACTATACTTTAAATTCTGGTACACGATGGTACATTGGTCTTATATATACTGAGAACACAATGAAAGCTGAGTTGTCTTGGGATGCATTTTCGAAAATTTTAAGACAATATACACAGAGCGAACAGCGCAACTCAACCGCTACTAAAGGATTCGGGCTACGGAGATTATAGGTTAGTGGTTTGAGAATTATTTTGGATTAGGCGCTTGGGGTTGGCGATTTTGGTGTTCGGGTTTGGTTTTGGGGATTTGAGGGTTTTGAGGATTTTGAGGGTTTTAAGGTTTTTTTTTGAGGATTTGAGGGTTTTGAAGATTTTTGAGTGTTTTGAGTGTTTTGCGGATTTTTGAGTGTTTTTGAGTGTTTTGCGGATTTTTGAGGATTTGAGGGTTTTGCAGATTTTTGAGGATTTGAGGGTTTTGAGGATTTTTGAGGATTTGAGGGTTTTGAGGATTTTTGAGGATTTGAGGGTTTTGCGGATTTTTGAGTGTTTTGAGTGTTTTGCGGATTTTTGAGTGTTTTGAGTGTTTTGCCGATTTTTGAGTGTTTTGAGGATTTGAGGGTTTTGAGGGTTTTGAGGATTTTGAGGATTTCAGGGTTCGGATGATTTGGGGTTAAAAGTTAAGAGAAGGGTTTCGAACTTGAGCACCTGTAAGAAGTTGAGTTCAGTTATTGAAAAATCGCACATCACTGCAGAAACGCCTTATTGTGAAGCATAGGATGAGCAGAAGGACACAAAAATTTAGTCAGCTGAAATAAAGTTTTTTCCGTTGATAGATTCTACTTAAACAGATATAATAAATGTTAATAAAAATGATTGAGAATAAAAAATTCTGCTAATAAAGGATACACAAAGATCTGCATTTGGTGAATTAGTAATTATACCAGAAAGTTGCTAAACCACTCTATGCTAAATTAATAAGTAGAAAAATGCTAAATTCTACTTTAAGTAGCCAGTTTGCAATCTGAACAGGCTGCAGAGTTCACGAAAAAAAGTATACGGATAAATAAATAATCAAACATAGCTATAGCTATCTCTAGCGAGCCAGTTCCAGTCCTAAACTAACTTGGCGTCCTTGGCCATGCTGTAGAATGACGAATTTGGTCGCTGAAGCAGAGTTCGCGGATTTTCGAACTCTTTGATGACGCCGCGGTCCAGCACGAGCACTCTGAAGTGGTAGGAGGACCAAACAGTGCAGCGTTTTAGTGTGTACATCTATCAGGTTGTGAAGGAATAGCTGAGCTTATTCCAGCAGATTGGCAGTTAGACAGGTAGATAATTTAGCAGATTAGCAGCTAGACAGGTAGATAATTTAGCAGATTGGCAGCTAGACAGGTAGATAATTAGCAGATTGGCAGCTAGACAGGTAGATAATGTAGCAGATTGGCAGTTAGACAGGTAGATAATTTAGCAGATTGGCAGTTAGACAGGTAGATAATTTAGCAGATTGGAAGCTAGACAGGTAGATAATTTAGCAGATTGGCAGCTAGACAGGTAGATAATTTAGCAGATTGGCAGCTAGACAGGTAGATAATGTAGCAGATTGGCAGTTAGACAGGTAGATAACCTAGCAGACTAGCAGTTAGACAGGTAGATAACCTAGCAGACTAGCAGTTAGACAGGCAGATAACCTAGCAGACTAGCAGTTAGACAGGTAGATAACCTAGCAGACTAGCAGTTAGACAGGCAGATAACCTAGCAGACTAGCAGTTAGACAGGTAGATAACCTAGCAGACTAGCAGTTAGACAATTATCAGCTTGGCAGCTAGGCTCACCTATCGCTATCCAGAATAGTATTGAGCCGATGGGCAATGGTGATGACAGTGGAGTCCTTGAACTCCCTGCGAATGGTCTGCTGTATCAGCGAGTCGGTCTCCAGATCAACAGCGGCCGTGGCCTCGTCCAGCACGAGAATCTTGGACTTCCTCAGCAGGGTCCTGGCCAGACACAGCAGCTGGCGCTGGCCAACGCTCAAGTTGGAGCCGCCTTCGCCGCACTGATAGGCCAGGCCTTCCGGTAAGCGAGCGACAAAGTCTTTGAGGTGAGCCAGCTCTAGCGCTGTCCAAACCTCCGAGTCAGTTTTCTCATTAAACGGGTCGAGATTGACACGCAGAGTGCCCGAGAAGATCACGGGATCTTGCGGCAGGATGGTGATCCTCGATCGGAGCTGATGCAAACCCAAGCGACGTATGTCCTCTCCGTCGATGAGCACCCGACCTCTGGCGGCTTCCACTATGCGGAACAGGCACAGCGTCAGACTGGATTTGCCCGCTCCAGTTCGGCCGACAATGCCGACCTTCTCTCCGGGTTTGACATCGCAGGTCAGGCCGTGAAGCACCAGCTCCAGGCCGTCACGGTAGCGGACAGCCAGGTCGTGCATGCTGACAGAGCCTGGGGTTTGACATGGTCGGCTCTATACTTTGGCTTGTTTGGCCTGATACTAACAGGTGTGACGCCTCTTATCTTAACAGGTGTGGCGCCTCTTATCCTAACAGGTGTGGCGACTCTTATCCTAACAGGTGTGGCGCCTCTTATCCTAACAGGTGTGGCGCCTCTTATCCTAACAGGTGTGGTGGCGCCTCTTATCCTAACAGGTGTGGCGCCTCTTATCCTAACAGGTGTGGCGCCTCTTATCCTAACAGGTGTGGCGCCTCTTATCCTAACAGGTGTGGCGCCTCTTATCCTAACAGGTTTGGTCCAAGTTTTTTCAAAGGAATTACAAAACCAACAGGTAATAAAAAAGACCCACCCCTATCAGGCCAGTTAGGCGGAGGTCGGTTCTCGGGCACGTCCCATTCGGCCTCAGTAGCAATAGACGCGTATTCCTCCAGCCGTTCGACTGACACAATATTGGTCTCCAGGTCGCTAGACATTCGAACCATCCAGTTTAGAGCGCCGGTTACCTGCGTTGGCGGAAGGTTAGAAAGGCGATTTTTATAGGATTTGATGGGCGATTTTCTGGACTTGAAGGGCGATTTTTCCAGGATTTGAAGGCCGATTTTTTTAGGATTTGAAGGCCAATTTTTTTTTGGATTTGAAGGCCAATTTTTCTAGAAATTTAAAGTCGATTCTTCTTGGTTTAAACGGCGAATTTATTAAGGACTGAAAAGGATGCTCAAAGAACTTAGATTTTTTGTGAAACTCATAGAAATGGAAGGCAACTCACCTGCAAGGCGTAGGACACGGACAGGCCCACAATAGCTCCAGAGATGGTGTCTCGACCTAGCACGGCAAACAGGGTGGCGGCAAACACGGCCAGAGCGCCGCACAGCTCCAGGTGAAAGCCCAGCCACCTGTTGGACGAGATGCCGGCAAAGTAGAAGATCTGATTGAAATCCACCCGACGCTGGGACTCGGTCACGAATGCATCTACAACCGCGTAGGCTCGGATAGTCTGCGTGCCGGTCACGGTCTCGCTGAAGTGCGTATAGATCGGCGACCTTGTAGTGGACTCCAGCCGCTTCAGCTGACGCGACGTACAAATGAAGAATCGTTGGATAAAGAAGTACAGAAGACCCAGCGGCACAATGACGGTCATGAATAGCGGGGTGGAGTAGGATATGACGATCACTGTGGACACAACGTTGAAGAATGTGCTGATCCAACTGCGGAACATCTGCGGCAAGAGGCTGTCAATAGTCTCGATGTCGCGGCTGAACCTGAGGGTAGGGGATATCATAAAGTGAGTCTTAGTTTTGCTCTTGACCCATGCATTGACCCATAGATTGCCACACTGGTTCAGCCATGGATTGACCTACTGAGTGATTATTGACCCACTCAGTGACCGACCCACTAAGTGACCTATGCATTGACCCACTCAGTGACCCGTGCATTGACCCACTGAATGACTCATGCATTGACCCACTAAGTGACCCATGCATTGACCCACTCAGTGACCCATGCATTGACCCACTAAGTGACCCATGCATTGACCCACTCAGTGATCCATGCATTGACCAACTGAGTGACCCGTGCATTGACCCACTCAGTGACCCGTGCATTGACCCACTCAGTGACCCGTGCATTGACCCACTCAGTGACCCATGCATTGACTCACTAAATGACCCACGAATTTATCCGCTGTTTAACCCATGGATTGACCCCTTATTTGACCGATCGATTAACCTACATGTACAGGCTGACCCATCTTTTAACCTACCGCTTGACCCACCAACCAACCCCAGAAGCAGTTAGCTCTACCTGTTGACAATCCGACCAACCGGTGTGGTGTCAAAGAAGCTCATTGGCGCTTTCAGTATATTGCTCAACATTTTCGAATGCAGCTGCCTTGATGAGATAACAAATGCCATAGCCGCCACAATGGCGAATAGCAGAACGAAAACCGATTGCGCCACTCCGATGCCTCCATAGCCGCCCAGATACATATTGCGCTTATTAACATACTCAGAAGAGTTGCTAAGCGAGCTCTTATTGTTGAGATAGGGATCGCTAGTCCAGAAAGTCAGCCAGATATTTGAGTACACAGAGGCGGCCTGGTACAGCAGAAAGAACAGGAAAAACAGGCAGGCCAGCCACGCGTTCATCGAGCGAAAATAGCTGATGAAAACTGTGAGACGAACGTTGCCAGTCTCCGAGCGTTCGTTTTGAATCAGCTGGCGATTCTGCTTCTTGGTCTCTTCTTTCACCTGTTCACCAGTTTACCGTTGGTGTTTTCAAGCTGATCATGGCATTTTTGAAGGCTTGATCTAATCATGACATTTTTGAAGGCTTGATCTAATCATGACATTTTTGAAGGCTTGATCTAATCATGACATTTTTGAAGGCTTGATCTAATCATTCCAGTTTTGAAGTCTTGATCTAATCATGACATTTGTGAAGGCTTGATCTAATCATGACATTTGTGAAGGCTTGATCTAATCATGACATTTGTGAAGGCTTGATCTAATCATTCCAGTTTTGAAGTCTTGATCTAATCATGGCATTTGTGAAGGCTTGGTCTAATCATGACATTTGTGAAGGCTTGATCTAATCATTCCAGTTTTGAAGTCTTGATCTAATCATGACATTTGTAAAGACTTGATCTAATCATGACATTTGTGAAGGCTTGATCTAATCATTCCAGTTTTGAAGTCTTGATCTAATCATGACATTTGTGAAGACTTGATCTAATCATTCCAGTTTTGAAGTCTTGATCTAATCATGACATTTGTGAAGACTTGATCTAATCATTCCAGCTTTGAAGTCTTGATCTAATCATGACATTTGTGAAGGCTTGATCTAATCATGACATTTTTGAAGGCTTGATCTAACCATGACATTTTTGAAGGCTTGATCTAATAATGACATTTGTGAAGGCTTTATCTTTTAAATGAGCTTTATCTTTTAAAGCTCATTTCATTCATTAAACTCAAAATTAGCACATAGCTTTATAATAAACCATCATGCTACTTAAAGTAGGAAAAATATTACACTTATTTATTGCAAGTTATTGACAAACCTGCACAAGATCCTCCACTCGAGACGACATCCGACGACTTAATCGACGACCCCGACCGGAAGCTGAGGCGGAACCGGCGGAAGCGCCCGGCGGAAGTCCATCGACGCCGCCCTCGGAGCTCTTGCGCGATCTGGCGGGACTTTGCGGCCCGAATGCGTCGGCAGGGGTGGACGGGGAGGCGGCGGCTTGCGGCTCAATATCATCGTCCTCTCCTTCCGAGCCGGAGTCCGACTCCTTCTCCTGAAACGGGCGTTAGTGGACTGACTAATTGACAAAAAAACTAACTAACTAACTAACTAACTAACTAACTACCTGACTAACTAACTAACTAACTAACTGACTAACTAACTAACTAACTGACTAACTAACTAACTAACTAACTAACTAACTGACTAACTAACTAACTAACTAACTAACTAACTAACTGACTAACTAACTAACTAACTAACTAACTAACTAACTAACTAACTAACTAACTGACTAACTAACTGACTAACTAACTAACTAACTAACTAACTAACTAACTAACTGACTAACTACTTAACTAATTCTAACTAACTGACTAACTAACTAACTAACTAACTAACTAACTAACTAACTAACTAACTAACTAACAAACAAACAAACAAACAAACAAACAAACTAACTAACTAACTAACTACTTAACTAATTCTAACTAACTAACTAACTAACTAACTAACTAACTAACCAACTAAACTAACTAACTAACTAACTAACTAACTGACTAACTGACTAACTGACTAACTAACTGACTAACTAACTAACTAACTAACTAACTAACTAACTAACTGACTAAATAACTAACTAACTAACTAACTAACTAACTGACTAACTACTTAACTAATTCTAACTAACTGACTACTGACTAACTAACTAACTAACTAACTAACTAACTAACTAACTAACTAACTGACTAACTGACTAACTGACTAAATAACTAACTAACTAACTAACTAACTGACTAACTATTTAACTAATTCTAACTAACTGACTACTGACTAACTAACTAACTAACTAACTAACTAACTAACTAACTAACTAACTAACTAACTGACTAACTAACTAACTAACTAACTAACTAACTAACTAACTAACTGACTAACTAACTAACTAACTAACTAACTAACTAACTAACTGACTAACTAACTAACTAACTAACTAACTAACTGACTAACTAACTAACTAACTAACTAACTAACTAACTAACTAACTGACTAACTAACTAACTAACTAACTAACTAACTAACTAACTAACTAACTAACTAACTAAACAGCATTAGAAATAGCCCAAACAGAAGTGCATGAAGGCTTTAGTTAAATTCTTTAGATTCGCGAAAATGTTACAAAATTATAAATTAAATAGCGGGACTTATAAAACACCAAAAAGTTAACGAGGGTAAAATTGAACAATAAAAACTTAAGAACAATTATAAAGAGCATTACGCAATTTGCTATTGCACTATTATTGCTTGATAGTTTGATCGTCGAGGTTTCACTTCTGCCACCGCCGATGTTCTGCTTATCGATTTTTACGAAAGATTGTCAAAAATAGTTAGCTTTCTATACATATCGGGGACGTTATATCGCGGAATAGGCAGAAATAGAAAACTATTTGAATCGAATTCTAGCACCTAAATGTGTTGGTCGCACAGTGGAAAATCTAGCATTGCACTTCCGTACTGAAGGATAGCAATGAAAACAGACAATAATAATGCAATTAGATCAGATTTAGCCTATTAGATAAGATTAATTATTCATCAACCAGTTTCTTACGATACATATCGGCTAAGTTAGAAACTGATAATTGTTGCTAAAACAAAATTACTTTTCGATACATATCGGCTGAGTTAGAGACTGAAGATTGTTTTTGACAAAACTAAGTTACTTTCCGATACATATCGGCTGAGTTAGAAACTGAAGATTGTTGCTATAAAGTTACTTTCCGATACATATCGGCTGAGTTAGAAACTGAAGATTGTTGCTATAAAGTTACTTTTCGATACATATCGGCTGAGTTAGAAACTGAAGATTTTTTTGACAAAATGAAGTTACTTTTCGATACATATCGGAGACACGAGAATAGCCAATATTCCTCAACTTACCTCATTCATATACTGGCGCAGAAATTGCGCAAACGGTCCATTGCGCGACACTAACTCTTCGTAGGTGCCCTGCTCCGACAATTGGCCGTGGTTCAATACAACAATATTATCGACAAACGGTAGCCACTGCAGAGCATTGGTAACGAATAGTCTAGTCTTGCCAGCTAGCACACCGTTTGGCCCGATCACGTTGTCGAAGATGTGCTTACCAACGTGACTATCGACGGCTGAGAGGGGATCGTCCAGAATGTAGATGTCGGCGTCTTGGTAAACGGCGCGGGCTAAGGATACGCGCTGCTTCTGGCCGCCAGACAAATTGATGCCCTGGAGTAGAACGAAAAAACAAAATTAGTAAGAAAGCCTGTTTCGATACATATCGGCAACGATTGTCTATGATTATCCGGAAAATATATCACTTTAAACAAACTGCATTTTCGACACATATCGGGAATGCACTCTAAAAGTGATTTTGTAAAATACAATTGGAAACCTCTTGTGTTTTCGATACATATCGGGACCAGAAGCACAAATAATAAAGATTGTCTTAGAATACTACTGTGAAAATGTTTTTGAGTTCTTCTTAGTACTCAAACTTCTTTTTTGATACATATTGCAAAAACAATCAAAACGCAACAAATTTGACTACCTAGAAAAAACTGTGTTTTCGATACATATCGGGAACACAACTAAAACGCAACTAATTTGATTACTGAAAAAACTGTGTTTTCGATACATATCGGGAACGCAATTAAAACGCAACTAATTTGGCAAGAGAAAAACTGTATTTTCGATACATATCGACAGCATAATCAAAACGCAATAAATTTGACTGTGTTTTCAATACATATTGGTGCAGTGAACCAGTTAGTAGAAAAGCAGACTCGCCTTCTCGCCAATCTCGGTCATGTCGCCGCCAGGCAGAATGTCCAAATCCGGTCGCAGAGCGCAAGCCTCGATGGCTCGCTGGTAGCGAGTTTCGTTCCAGGGCGACACGAATTTCACATTGTCACGAAGAGTGGCGTTCTGAATCCAGGCCTGCTGAGCAACCAGGGCAACGCTGCCGCGAAGGGTCACCTGGGTGAGGTTATTATTGTTATCAGATATACTCTCGTGACGGTAAATCTATTTAAAAAACACTTACAAGTCACAAGGCGCTTTCTATTGACAACAAACACTCGTGAAACAGACATCTGACACCTGTGAAAGAGACACCTGACACCTGCGAGTCAGACACCTGACACCTGTGAAAGAGACACCTGACACCTGCGAGTCAGACACCTGACACCTGTGAAACAGACACCTGACATCCGTGAAACAGACACCTGACACCTGTGAAACAGACACCTGACATCCGTGAAACAGACACCGGAACCTGTGAAACAGACACCTGACAACTGTGAAACAGACACCTGAAACCCGTGAGTCAGACACCTGACACCTGTGAAACAGACACCTGACACCTGTGAAACAGACACCTGACATCCGTGAAACAGACACCTGACACCTGTGAAACAGACACCTGACACATGTGAAACAGACACCTGACATACGTGAAACAGACACCTGACAACTGTGAAACAGACACCTGACAACTGTGAAACAGACACCTGAAACCCGTGAGTCAGACACCTGACACCAGCGAGTCAGACAGGCACTTACCTGACCCCGAAGTTTCAGCATGTCGCCGAGAATTCCAGATACCAGAGAAGACTTTCCAGATCCAACGGTGCCAACAACGGCAGTGAGAGAGCCATCAGGCACAATGAGATTCACGTTAGACAGAGTGGGCTCAGCGGAGGCCGATGGGGATCGCTCCCAGCAGAAATCGGCTTCGCGTACTTCAATGCGGGGCTGACCGCGCAGGTGCTGCTCGCGGTTGACAACGTCAGGGTCTAGCTCCTCGCTTGATAGGAATTTCGATATGCGGCGTACGGATACGGCAGCCTGAAAAGAGATAATAGGGTTGAGATAAGAGTAATTGCAGCGCAGCGGGGTACTAGTCACGTGACTGATAACGCAGCCTTGTATAATGTATTGTTTAATTATAATGACGATTTCTAATTTGTAAGTAAATTTATTAAAAACTGTAGAAGACTATATAGACATAAGAAATGATTCACAGGTTGCAGACGTGACTGACAGATAGTTAAGGTGGTTCACAGTTGGCTGAAGCGATGATTCACATGCGGTTGAGGTAGTGATTCGCGTGTTTGAGGTAGTGATTCACCAGTGGTAGAGGTACTGATTCACAGTGGTAGAGATAGTGATTCACAGTGGTAGAGATAGTGATTCACAGTGGTAGAAATAGCGATTCACAGTGGTAGAGATAGTGATTCACAGTGGTAGAGATAGTGATTCACAGTGGTAGAAATAGCGATTCACAGTGGTAGAGATAGTGATTCACAGTGGTAGAGATAGTGATTCACAGTGGTAGAGATAGTGATTCACATGTGGTAGAGATAGCGATTCACAGTGGT